>JAUYWG010000046.1:1862640-1885375 GCA_034779775.1 Enteromius afrohamiltoni | reverse complement strand
AATATAGGGATGTTCAATTGTATACATTTCATTAATTTAATTTATTTAGACATGCCTTTTGATAATACCAAATAATAATTAACAAATAATTTGATTCAGAAAAATGAAAACAAAAAACCCGAATAAATACATAAATAAAAATAGCACCCCTTAAATTTTTATTTTGTTGTTAAACCTTTAATAAATTGATGTTAAATTGTAGATACATTTCATGATTTGAATTAATTAGACATGCTTTTTGACATGCTTAACCATTAAAAATACAACGGCTGTCATTGGGCCCTAGTTAGAGTCCCTCGAGGGACTCTTGTGTCCAGCTGAAGTAGTTTCTGCATGCACGAGCACACGCTGGATGGGTTTGCCTGTAGCACGGAGCACCTCCATAGGAAAAGCATTAGTCACCGAGTCTTACGTGGGAAGTGAAAGTGGTTTGCTGCAGTGCAAAAATCAATCTGAAGGCCAAAAACGCTGACGTTTAGCCCAGGATGGGTAGCGCTGAGGAAAAATGGGCACGGAGAAATCTCCCTTTCTGCTTTGCTTATGTCTTCTTTTTTTCCTCTATGCTACACTGGTGTAGTGGATATTTGGGCTGTTGGCTGCATTATGGCAGAGATGGTGCGGCACAAAATCCTTTTTCCAGGGAGGGACTGTATCCTTGTTTGGCCTCTAGTTGTTTGCTTGGATTTTGCGCTGTTTCGAGCTCGGTTATGGATTATTCTGCCTGACGCGCACAGAGATGTTTGCATGCACCTGTCACCTCTGTTGCATCCACATCAATGGCACCCTGTTCCTTATATATATATATATATATGTGTGTGTGTGTGTGTGCTTGATTTCCTGTTTTTCGTTTTGTACGATTTTTGCCATTTTAATTTGGTTGTCATTTCATTTTTCAGTTGATGTCTGGTCTGTTGGCTGCATCATGGCTGAAATGGTCAGAGGTAGTGTGTTGTTTCCCGGCACAGACCGTATCCTTACCTGCTCGTCTTTACTGTCCCATTCTAAGTGTTGTTTCTTTTGTTCAGTTGTGTTACCCTTGATGTGTGTTTGGTCATTGATGTGCCACATCTGATAAAAAGAAGGTCGAATTTTTATAGGAAAGGAATATATGCACAGTAAAAAATCCCACTTCACATTTTTATTAGCTCTAAGCAACTTTTTTTTAGTTTGTTGATTTTCATTCATTACAGATGCATGCAGAACACAGAAAAGGTTTAACTCTTTAACTAAGCAGACTCATTTCATGTAATGTTGATTTACATATTTGATAAAATTTCCATTATAATTTATTCCACCGCCATTTTCATTTGCCATATTATAATTGAAAAGACATATTTATGTACATATACATATTTCGCAATATCTCTGTTTTTAATGCGTTTTTTTTATCAAATAAATGCAGCTTTGGTGGCCAAATCTATCTTTTGCGGTAGCATATCAGTTTATATTTCCAAACATGATTTTTGATTATTGTCTGACAGCAGCCGGTGCTCCACACAGAGATCTGATCTGATCTTCATCCGGTCTGTCTGGGATCACATGAAGAAACAGAACAAACTGAGACGTCTCCAAAAAACCCACCCGGAAAGCTCCAGTACTGTTCAGAGTAAAAATGCTGTAAAATGAGGATGCTTTCAAAAATAATGCCATAAATAGATTTAATTGATCTATTAACTAATTGAAATAAATATTTGGTAAAACCGCTTCTGTTCCGAGGTACGCTTGCCCATAGTTTTCCAGGGAGGCATCTTGGAGACGTTGCTTACTTCCTGTCATTCCATACAGGCTGGATGATCTCTGTGTGGAGCACTGGCTGCTGTCAGACAGTAATCTCACTGCATTATTACAATTAATGACAAAAATAATGTTTGGAAATGGAAACCGATATTTCCAGCTGCCGCAAAAGATGGAAATAAGCCACTTAAAACCAGTAGATCTGGGCAACAGTTAATCTCATCCAGAATAAAGGCTTTTGTGTGTGTATGTACTATTTATTATATATAAACACACACACACACATATACATTTAAAAAAATGTTATGTTTATAAATTGAATATTATGTATAATTATAAATTCTATAAATATACAATATTCAAAATCTATTCTGTTTGTGTGTGTACTTGATGATAAATATACACAGTTCACACAAACACACATTTTGAGTGATTAATTGTTGCCTAGCACTAATGTTTATTTATTATTTTTAAGAAATTTTAAATCAAATATAAATTATGTGTATTTTTGGCCAAAGATATATATATATATACAACGTATATTATCATAAATGTTCTCACCATGAACCAAACAAACGAATTAAATGATCAATATTAATATATGTGCACATAAACCTGCTCGTACATTTTCACTTTCAGTGGGGACTAAAACATGTTATACCAAATGATTTTTAAATTAATAAAGAGGCTAAACAGAATTATTGCTCAAAGTGAAACACAATGTTTGTGATAGAGGCGTAGTTTTCCTTAGCGTGTCACCTGAAGACATTGACCAGTGGAACAAGGTGATCGAACAGCTGGGCACGCCGTCTCAAGAGTTCATGATGAAGCTCAACCAGTCTGTGCGGACTTACGTGGAGAACCGGCCTCGATACGCCGGATACAGCTTTGAGAAGCTCTTCCCAGACGTGCTCTTCCCTGCAGACTCCGACCACAACAAACTCAAAGGTGAGGGGTGCTTCTTCAGCTCCAAGCTTTCCAGAGCTCTGTTTACACTGTGCGTACTGATGACTGGAGATCATAAAACATAGTACTTCTATAGAAAATGACCTCAGAACATGTTTATATGTTCACATTAGATCTTCATATCATATGATGGGTCTCCTCTTGCCCTCTGGGACTCATGATGCAAATCAAAAAAACACTATGTAATGGTTATAAAGGTTAAACCCAGTGTTGTGTAAGTTTCTGCTTTCTTTTTATTTATTTTATAATTAACAAGATGCCTGCGTTAAGGCTTGTTATAGTACTTGTGTATTACTGCCCTTTTGTTCGTTTTATTGCTTCCCTTGTCCTCATTCGTGAGTTTCTTTGAATAAAATGTCTGCTAAGTGTACGATAAATGCATTATTTTGCAGCGAGCCAGGCACGAGACTTGTTATCCAAGATGCTGGTAATAGATGCATCTAAACGAATCTCGGTGGACGAGGCCCTGCAGCACCCCTACATCAACGTGTGGTACGACCCGTCAGAAGTAGAAGCGGTGAGTTATTGAGTCCACGCAGACTGATGCTCTCGATTCTGTGTGACGGTTCTGACTGACGTTTATCTGCTCTGTTCCAGCCTCCGCCGGCGATCACGGATAAACAGCTGGATGAGAGAGAACACACAGTGGAGGAGTGGAAAGGTGCGCTTTCTATTCTAAGAGTTTTTTCAAGAAATTGAATGAAGTTGATCTGCTAAATAATTTCATGCCTATTTTTAATCAAATAATTTTTATCTGAAGGATATATAAATGGTATATAGCACAAAAAACCCCTTAAACTTAAACTTTTTCCCCCCAATTACAGTGCGTACGCAAAGTATTCAGACCTCGTTAAATGTTATATTGCAGCCATTTGATAAAATCATTTATTGCTTATTTTTAGAATATGCCCAGCTTCAACAATGTTCACCAAATAATACGTTTATTTATTAAATTACGGTTTAATTTTTACAGTTTGCCTATGTTTTGGAATCCATTGGAATGCATGATTAATTTAGATCTTGATGGGCACAAAGTAAAATATAAGCTTGTATGGCATCAGTGCAGTAAAAGAGAGACTTGTTTCTTGATGTAATTTTAGCTCTTCTGTATCTGTTCCCTGATCAGAGCTTATATATAAGGAAGTGCTGGACTGGGAGGAACGAACGAAGAACGGGGTGATCCGAGGACAGCCAGCCTCACTAGGTTAGTTTCCTCCTTGATTTTCGAAACCAGATCCGAGTTCAGCTTTTCACACAGCATTAACCCTGGGTAAATCTGTTTTAAACCACAGGTTAAACCCTGTCTTAAATTATATCCAGGTTTAAAGTCAGAAGAATTTTCATATGCCAAAAAAGTAAATGCCAAACCATTGAATTCTAGATTAGAAGGTAGTTTCTGAATATTAAACATTCAATTAAAAACACCACTCCAAGGCTTACAAATAGTGGTGACGTCTTAAAACCTGTCTACCAAGGATTCATTCATTTATATTTTTTATATTATATTTAAATGAATTATTAATTATTAGTTTTTATTAAAAATATATATTTTCCTTTGACCCTTTTTACCCTTGTTCTAAGCACATAGTGTGTTTTTCCTAGTAAATACCTCTAAACATCTGAAGATTAATTAACCTGCATATTCAATTAAATCAGTGTTTTTCTAGTAAATGTCCTAACTCTTTAATTAAAAATACATTTACTTGTAAAACATCATTATGTATATTAAGTATGGAACAAAAATCCTGCCGAAAGTACTTGAAATAAAAAGCTTGTTGAATTCCACAAATCGAAAAAAAATATAGATTGCAATTAACAGCGCTTGCATTTTAATGCATTGTATTTTCATGGCTTGCATTTTTATGCCCTGCTTTTTAACATGGTTGTATGAGAAAAAACTGGACATGAATATGAATTTGAAACATTTTATTGGCACATTTTCCTCCTTCCGCGAAACGATATAGCACCACGTGACTAACATTCAAACGTTAGTAAGACAATTTATAACATCTACATATGAACATATAACAACGGATGTATTTTAGTTATTTACACGTGTTAAATTGCCCCTTATGTTGTCCAGTGTTTGTCACAAGATGGCGCCAAACGGTAATCTTTGTTGGCGCGGAGGGATTTTAAACATGTAAGTAGTACCGGCTCTGCGTTATTACTCTGGAGCGGTTATTATTTGAAAAGAACGAACCTGCAAATGTCTCCACTGACCAATCAGAATCAAGCATTCCAGAGAGCCGTGGAATAAATGTAGTTAGTGAATAAGCAAACATTTCACAAGCATTTTCATTGTTAAGATTCAGTAATCGATATTCACCTCACAAACTTCATTTTCAAAATATTCAGTTTGTTTAAAAATTCCAGCAATAATATTCGCCAGGCAACTTTCGGTTAGTTTTATTTCACTTTACAAATTTGCTTTTAGTGTGAACGTCTTCATATTCTAACTGTTTGCTTGTAAGATATTATTTTAGTGCTGCAATTGAAATACTTTATGCCCACTTTCTATCTGTGTTTCACTCTTCCGTAAAAGCCAACTCTCACGTGTAAATCGGTAAAATCGAGCATAATTAGTGATTATTCCTAAATCCTCATTAGTTTTGTAATTAATTAACAATAGTAAAAGACTGAAAAGACATGTGTAACAGTAAAATGGACGTCGCCAGAACATCTTCAATGGGGGACATCTCGTTTTCATAGGGGGGCACACTTTAACGAGAAAATAAAAATAAAATGAATACAACGACACACAGCGTCTCCAGAACATGGCGCCCGCAGCAACACCACAGACGGAATAATAGCTCCGCCTTCTTTCTTTCTGGAAACATTTGGGTGGTGTTTGAAACTAAACCCACTCTGTGACGGAGAAAACCTTGTCTGGTGGACAAGGAGGGTGTGGACAAGTCATAACTTTTATAAAGAATATCTCTTGGGTTTTGAGACTTTAATCTTTGTGGCTTCAGAGCTCCACTGTTTTACACTCCAAAGAGAAAGAAAAACATAATCGCATCATATAGTCCTGGTTTAGTTTGAAGTGTGAAAGTCGCAGTGCTTCAGCAGTACCTGTCTGATAAAAATGCGATCTGTTTCTCATAGCACAGGTGCCGCAGTGAGCAATGACTCCCACGAGCCCTCGACGTCCTCGTCCTCCACAAACGACGTCTCGTCCATGTCCATGTCCACCGACACAGACAGCAGTCAGGAGACGAGCGCAGGACCGCTGGGCTGCTGCAGATGACTATCCTCCTCCTCCTCCTCCTCCATCATCACCTTCATCATCTTCATCATCCGCTTCTCGCCAGTCCGGAAACACGCCCTCCTTTCTGTCTCAAACGGACACGTTCTTTTTGAATTGACACAGTGTAAGAGCGGAGGTAAGCGTTTTGGAGGGCTTCTTCAAAACCAGCATTACTTTGATGGCTTTGGTTCTAGGCAGCAGATTGATGCTACCCATCTTGCCATTTGGATGTAGAATGATTTGCGTTTATTTATATTATAAAGATGAAAGGGGAATATATTTTTAACGGTAATTTAATTGTTCATTTTTTTTTTTTGGAGAGAGAGTCACTAATTAGTGGATAAACGAGTGTTTCCTCACTGTTACTACTGCTATTGGCGTATAAAAGCGCAGTTTGTTCGGCGAGATTTTAGTTGGACGTTTTGGACGTTTGTCTTACAGAAACACGTTTTAAAGTGCTTTTAGGGTCTGTGAGCAACTCTTTTCTCTTTTTAATGTCATTGCACACGATTGACTTCACGTAGTATGCTCTCAGTTAAAGCACGTTTGGGCTTTCAAACGTCACTGTATGTAATCTAGTCTGTACATATTTCAACTTTAAACACAGAAAACAGTAAGCCACAGCTTTCATCACGCTTCAGCCTGATGTAACGGTCTTGTTTGAACACTTCATTGTTATGGTATGAAACAGAAATTGGGTATTTGGCCCATGCATATGAAACGCTTTTGATTTGTAGTACTCGTTTGCATTTACAACCAAACTGCATCTTATTCATTATGCTAGGAGAAAAACGACGGCTCCCATGAGGATTTATTTCTGTTTAATAAAGTCGTTTCAGATGGAGCAATCATGCTAAATGAACAGAGGCGTATTAGATTGGAGGTTCAGAATGAATCTGCTGCATTTTATGGCTAACGTTGAAAAAAATAAATAAAATAAAAAAATAGGCCATCGGTATCATATACTTTCCATTCTTACGCCTAGAAAAAATATAATTGTGTTTACAGTACTAGTGTATCTAGTGAAACACCAAAATCCATCGCTACTTTTGGAAACTCATACCTAGGCTATTTTGTTTGGCTTTCAAAACGGAGAAAGTGCCTGAGTCCAGCATTCGTTCCTGAATGATTAGAAAGATAAAGAAATTTGGGTGAGGTTTTTCAAAAGTAATACTGTTCATATCATGTTGGAGTGTCTATTTTTCTATTGTATGTGATGTGGATTGGAAGGTCATGGCATGTTGAGAAAATGATCTGTAAAGGGATGTTTCCTCAAGCAAGGTCTTTCATCAAAGTAATAGCAACTTTTATTGGCATGTGTATATGGTTTGCAGCTTTATTTTGTTCATAGAAATATGCAAGATTTTGCATCAGATGCTGTAGGTGGGAACTCCGTTTCCCATGAGGCAATGCTATGGAATGTACACCCGGGATAGATGGGAGTTGTAGGAACTAAAAGTTTGAGTTGGCATAATGATCAGCATTTTTTTTGTGTGTGTGTGTTTTCTATTTTAAGTGCTCTTAATTTTTCTTTGCTCTGGTTAATGAACTTTAACGTTAGTTTTTTCATAGCATTTGCTTTTATCTCATCTCTCAAAAATGTTCTAACTCAGATCAAAGTAGGCTTTGATGAACTACCTCACTCTAAATTTCTACAGTTTTTTTGGTTTTGTTTAGTTTTGCGACGTAGCTGCCCGTAAGATGGATGTTAATACAGATTTCATTATTTATTTATTTCTAAAGTGAATTATTGTCAATAGTAGGCAACGTATAGTTTTGTACATTATGTATACTTCACCTAGAAGTAAAAGAACTGAAATGTAAATTTGATCTTTTTGTTTAATTTTACTTTGTACTCATTTTTTACAGTTCATGTGCAATACCCACTGCTGTCATGCTAGTTGTAATCGATAGATCTAGACTTATTAGTTTTATGTACCCAGAGGTAGAGATATGTTTGGTACTGTCAGATACAGTCATGTTTTTGTCTTTTTAAATCTGGATGATTATTATTATTATTATTATTATTTTTTTTTTTTCTTTCTTTGGCTTATACTGTCAATGTTACATAACCCGTCTTACCAAAAACAAAAATCTGTGGCTGATTGTTATATTTAGCCACTGGATCAATCTGGTAAGCCTGATTCAAAGACATCTGTAAAATATCTTGGAAAAACCAATGTGTTAAGGTTTGGTGCTGGTACGTAATATTTGCTAGCAATGCCAGGCCTACAGTTAGTTATAAATTGCTAGCTCTGTGTGTGCTAAACGGCATACAGACACTGAAAAGTGCACTACTACAAAGAATGCACTGGGATCTTATGATACCAATTGTACATGTACTGCAAATAAACACCAATTTGAATCAGAACGCTCTGCTCCTTTGTCTTATTGCCTTTCCACCCCAGTTTAATGTATAAGGCATGTACTGGGTTCTGCAGGTAAGTTACCAATTAAAGACCACAATTGAAGGAATTGACTAAATTGACGCTTTTAGAACACAAGACTTCACATTTCTATTTACACAAGATCTTGTGTAGATATATCTTCATTTAACCCTCTGGTGCTGTTCATTCAAAAAACTTTTTTTTTTCATCAGAATGGAACTAAACTTGGTACATGTTTGGCACTTGCTTTAACAGTTTTTTTTTTAATTTATTTTTTTCGGAATTTGTAACACATATTAATTAAAATTAAAATGTATTTATTTTTTTCGGCCACAAAGTTGGAACATTATTCATGTTTATGTCTAAAGCAAACAATGCTTTTTTGGAAAATATGTATTTTATGTCAAACAAAAAAAGTATTTGTGCATTTTTTTTAATACATTTTTATAATTATTTTAAGTAGTACTTTTAACATTTTAACTTCACATCAGCAATGATCTTCCAAGGCATTCAAAAGAGACCAGACTTAAGTTTGTGCTCCAAAACCTTCTGACAGCTTCTGACACACCTTCATTTTTAGGTCTATGTTCAGAAAGTGGTACATGGATCATAACATTCCCCTAATTTTAGTGTCATTGAATCTCCTGAAATTAGTGTTTCATAAATCTAGCACATTTATTTCATGAGAACAAAAAAAGTCATTTTTGATGCAAGCATCATCAGCCTTAACAAAAAAACTGAAGAGTGCATGCAACCTTTCATGCCATGAATTTTAAGATTTTCTGCTCTAATTTGTGGCATTTAAAAGACTAATTTCATTCTAAGCCTTCAACTTAAAAAAAAAAAAAAAAATGAATGGCTGAGTAATTACTACTATGAGTATAAGAACAATGAAAGAATCCCCATCACACGCCACAAATGGTGAAAAGTCAGCTTTCTGGTGATCAAACTCGAGCAAAGGAACATATCACGCTTGATGACAAACCATCATGAAGTACATTCTTTTCAGTTCGTTTAATTTAGTCCTTTGTGAATAATTACATACCACCACAGTGACACTTGGTAACATTTCAGCACAGCACAGTCTAATCGTCATGTATGACCGCAGTATAATACTCTAATCGTGATGTATAACATCTTCACACTCTAAATATGCATTAAAGTCCTTCGTGAAAGCTGTCGTTCTGGTAAAATCCAAATAACTGATTGATAACTGAAACGTGTTGAGCAGCAAAAAGCACTTTGCTTGAGGGCACAGTGGTGATGTCCAGTTTCTGGGTCTCTTCTTCTTGAGATTGAACCTGAAACGTTCATATTAGCAGCCTGGAAAATGAACCATTAGGCTACAGCCATTGTGCCAGTATATAATTGAACCTACTACGCGTTGGAAAACGGCCTACAAAATCTATGACAGTATTTGACCACTCACATCCACAGAGCATTTCTAGCCTTTCTATTCACTTAAACAGTGTAAAATAAATATAATATTAGATCCAATGACAGTCACATTTCAAACTTTTTTTCTTTTTTGAATGAAAGCGGCACTGCCAGTCTTGAAATATCACTGAATATGCAAGAAAACGTTCTCAATGCCAAGACTTGTCATTTTTGTCAAAAAGCGTGCATTAAAAAGTTTTGTGAGGCAGTGTATTCACCCAAAAAATCAACATTTGCTAGAAATGTCCTCGCACTTAAGTCATCCAAGATGAAGATGAGTTTGTTTCTTCATCAGATTTGGAGGAATAGCATTGTGTCAGTGTCTCTGCAACAGATGTTCTGCAGTGAATGGGTGCCGTCAGAATAAGAGTCCAAACAGCTGATAACGACATAAAAAAAAAATCATCACGAAGCGAAAAGATGCATGTTTGTAAGAAACTAATGGATAATTGATAACTTCAAATCACTGCATCTGGCTAAAATATGAGTGCATAATAACACTTCTTCCAGTGAGCAAGTTGGTTAGTCTGAATCAGGAGGAAAGTTTACAAGAAAATTCTACATTCTAAAACAGCTCTTAACAAATGTGTGGCTTGATTTTGGTGTGATAGACGACAGGAGATGGACTTTACAAAGGAGGAAGTGCTATTTTGACTATGAAGTGATAGCTTAATTTCATTTTTTGTCTTCTCAAGATGTTACCTCCTGGACTGGTTTCACATCCATTGCTGAGACACTGATGCAATGCTACATTCCTCCAAATCTGATGAAAAAACTAACTCACCTTGGAGTAAATGTTCAGTTCAGTTTTTTGCTCTAATTGTCATTAATATTATTCAGACCGGGAACTCTGAACATGCAAAAGATGCACGATATCACTTGAGCTGATTTCAGAACCAGATTCAGATGTTCCATGTTTCCATTTGTGTCACCAGGGGCCTGTTCCATAAAACAAGTTTACCGAGCAGATAGTCTAACTTATTTTAATACGAATTAACTGGCAATAAGTCAGACTAACCGAAATAAGCCTGGCTTATACTCTAATCTTGGTTTATGGAACAGGCCCCTGGAGCTTCCAGGGAGGTTTAAAATGGCTTGATGGGAACATTGTCCTTGGAAAAGTAACCAGCAGAATTAGTGTGACAGTGGAAGGCCTTTCTAGTTGAACTTTAGGTCTGATTTGGTAAACACTACAATTTTCAGACATAAAGGATTCGTCTGAGAGCTCTGGTCCTCATGCCTCTGGGTGTGTTTATTTCTGCATTAAATGTCACTGGTGCGGCTTCCAAGAGCCAGATCCCCCAGCGTGGAGAAGAAGTCTTCCATCTCCTTCTCAAGGAGGCGATTGCGGTTTTCTGCATCCTCACGAGCCCGTTCTGAGTTCCTCAGTTTGATCTCAAGCATTCGTTTTCTTTTTCTCTCCTGTTCCATCTCTTGCTCGAGTCTCTCCATCTGCGCACACAATGCTGAACTCGACTCTTCCAGCCTGCAGAGGGCACAACGCAGACGTGTGAGAAACCAGATACAGGTATCACAGCGGATATCATGCAAATATAAATGTTTCTTGTTGATTTGTAAAGACTGGACGGACTAATTATTTGATTCAACTGACAGTAAAAAAACAGTACATTTATCTGTACAACTAACTCTAGTGGTGGGTTAAGGAAAACTATATACTAAAACCATGATTATAATTTACTTTGGTCAAAACGTAAAAATAAAGTGGTCTTTAAACAAGATATTTACCAACACTACAGTAAGTTTAAAAAATACTGAATCTGGCAATACATATTTCAAGCAAAACACTTTTCAGGACAGAATGTGTTTGTAAACAAAGTTTCTCTTACAATTATTAGCGGATGATAATGTTTCATAAGACCTCCACATTATTCCCCAAAAAATGGAGAAAGTTTATTTTATTTATTACATTATATTTTTCTCAGGTCTTGATAGAAAAATGCTGTTCTATTTAAAATGAAAAACACAAAGTACACATTTTTTTCCTAATATGAAGTGTTTTCTCACACAGTACAAGTGCATCTTTATATATGAAATCTATATGTATATATTATATATTTTATGAATGGTGTACCTTGCAAGGGGATCATATTATTTTGGGATTCTTGGATTATGAACATTTAAAAACCCCTTACTTGTGCACAATATATATATATATATATATATATATATATATATATCATTCATAAACTGAACCTGAATAAATGTATTCATATGTAGTGTGTGTGTATATATATATATATAATGTGTCTGTAGTTTCCAGTATATTTTTAGAATGGTGCTAACCAAACCATTGACGCTAGCCATAGTATGGAAAAAATAATACTCTGGAAGTCAATGCCACCAGCAGCTGTTTGGTTACCAACATTCTTCAGAATAAATGATTTTGTGTTCAGCAGAAGAAAGACACATATTGGTTTGGAAACAACTTTGTTATGACAAATGATGATGATTATTTCTTTCTATGTGCACTGCCCATTTAAGCACAAATGTAATTTTAAATTTTAAGTACAAATGATGCTAAAATACAGGGTATTTTTATATGTGTGAGAAACAAATTTACCTGACCTGTACTAGAAATAGTCCTACCCGAACAGAGCTTAGAAGGGGTCATGTGATGCGATTTCAAGTTTTCCTTTGTCTTTGGAGTGTATTATTTAATTATAATCTTGCTGTAGTACTGTTGTCATGGAGATGCTGTTTAGGTGTCATTTTTAAACAATTCCAACCAAAAAAAAAACACCAGCCTTACTGTTTAATTCTAGATTCATAGGTTTGTTTCTGCTTCCTCAGCTCTTCTTTCAGTTCTGCCACGGCGCTGACTAGAGACAAAGGGCTTTCATCTGCAACTCCATCTTCATCCACGACTCTAATGATTGGTGCGGAGCTCCCATTGTCACTGCTAAACAAACCGCTCGAGCGCTTCTCCACAGCATCCTCGTCATGTTCCCCGGGCTTAGCTTCCTCCTCACTCCGTTCTTCTGAAGCACTCGGCCCGTCTTCTGTCCCCAGCGGCTCATCTCCAGAGTCTGTGACTGAGATCTCACAGGACGAGGAGGGCCATGGCGTGCTGTCCATACTTAGCACGCTGCCCAGACTTGAGGAAGAAGTGACGTTGTCATAAGTAGACAGTCTCTGAGAGGAGCCTGAGTCCCTGGAGCGCTCGCCGGATGAGGTTCGGCGGTGTCCCCTTAGTGAGGACAGACCATTCATTAACCAGTTTCCACCATCTACTGTGGATGCTCCTTTGGCTGAGGAACCTTTGAAGGTATATTTCCATCCAGGAATCGTCTTGGCCTGCTTACTTGGGCTGATGGCTGTCTCTCCCTTTCCCTGAGGTGGGGGCTTAGAGGCTAAAGCGGCATCTGTAGATGGGCAGGTGTTGAGATCCTCCTCAGAGATCCAGTCCACCAGGTTGGACTGCTGAAGTTGCTGGCTTTGGTCCTTGAGCTCCACCTGGTTCTGTGACGTTTCTGAGTCTTTTTCAATGTACAGGCGCTCGTGTTTGCTGATGAGCAGCGTCATGAGATGCTGAACAAGGGAGGTACCTATAAAACACACACACACACACACACACAATGCTGTATTCCATCAACCTCATCTATACATGATGTTTAAATCATAAATTAGGATGAAAGTCCTTAAATAAATAGGTAAAAGAAAGATTTCACTCAGAAATAGTTAAATAATTAAATAATTTCACAAAAAACATTACAAAGAACTTGTAAGTATTAGCAATGAAATCAGTAGATTTTTATTTTCTTACTCTGAAGCCCGAATTCTTTCTGATTGAGATAAAATGGCAAGAAAAACTGACTAGTGGATTTTGCATGATGAGCCACTCCCCATGTACATGGGTATAAATCAATAGTCCTCTTCTCCTTCTTCCTCCCGACCTGGTTCCTTTCCTCTTGGAGCAGCATGAGGAGCTGATGAATTTGCGAAAGTCCTCTTTTTCAAACAGAATTGGAAAAAAACAAGGTTGCTTTATTAGCTGCGCATGGCAACTGACTTCCCTCTCCAGGTGCAGTTCCTCTGGAAGGTGATGTCCATTCTTGTGGCCAAAGAATGCTGTCTATGGGTCAACCTGACTGAGATGAGAGACGTTGACAAAGTGTGCTTTTTTGACACTCCCATCTCCCAGGCTGGGCTATTCTGTGAGGCCTGCAGTACAAAAGCAGGCTGAAGCTATCCAGCACATCCACAGCTGCAGTCATGCCACATAGATTGCTTAACATGAGAACACTTTAGCACTGGTTAGGCTCTCTAGAGTCCAAAGTCAATGTGTTGCCGCTCATTCAGTCCCTGGCCATGACTCGACCAAGTGTCAAGGTCAGGGAGGATGAGGAACAGGTATTGCTGGTTGGACCTTACTGGTCCACCCAGACCTGAATTTCAGAACTCATGCTACTTGCCACAACCCCTCCTTGGCACAACCACCTGCAGAAGGACCTCCATTCTCAGAGCCTTGGCACCCTTGCCGTCATGGTGAGCAGAATGCCAGTTCTACTGCTGGTGGCAGATCGCTTAAGTCACGTCCCATCTAGGTGTCACACGTGAAGGTTTCTAAAGATCCAGACATGGCAGACATGGTGAACGCTATGATTCAGGCTAGAGCTCCCTCTGTGAGGCAAGCCTATGCCCTGAAGTTGAGTCTGTTCGCGAACTGTTGAGACCCTAAAGAGACTCACCAATCGCACCCCTTCTGGTGCGATTAGAGTAGTGCTTTCTTTCTTGCAAGAAAATTTGAATCGTAGGCTATCACCTTTCACCTTGAAAGTGTATGTGGCTGATATCACAGCACATCACAATACAGTGGATGGCTGGTCCCTGAGAAAGCTTGATTTCATCATGAGGTTTCTGAGGGGTCATCCTTCTAGGCCATCTCTGGTTCCCTCCTAGGTCCCTCTACTGTCCTGACTGACTGGGCTCCATTTGAGCCACTGGACTGAGTTGAGCTTAAATTTCTGTCTGCTAAGATAGCACTCCTGACTACGCCACTTCCAACTAGAGTGTCGGGGACCTCCAAGCATTTTCAGTGAGCGAAGAGTGCCTTGTGTTTGGGCCGGGCTATTCTGATATGATCCTTAAACCCCAGCTTGGATATGTTCCCAAGGTTCCCACCATGCCTATCCACGGTCGGTTGGTGAACCTGCAAGCACTGCCCTCAGAGGGGTTGCTGTGTCCTGTAAGTGGATATACGTGGAATGCACCCGGAGTATCAAAAGCTCGGGAGCAGCTCTTTGTCTCTTACAGAACGTCTCAGTTATGTACGTAATCCTTGTTGGAGGGAATGGATATTTGATGTCCCCATGCCACAACCTTGAATCATCACTGGTTGCCAGGGACATCTCGCCACTTCAGCAAGTGGATGCACCTGTTGCCTCTTTATATCTGCGTGCACAGGGAGTGGCTTTCACTTGCATTTCCAAATCAAAGAGTAAGAACCCAATGTCATCATGATGTAATGTCTCTGATCCCTCCATTAGGGAATCTTCAGAGTTTAAGTATGCACGCTCAAATTTTTAGTAACATTTTGATTGCATTTATGCCACAAAAAGGCAACATTAGCCACAGCTGGTCCAACTGTCCTGCAGGTGTCTAGTTTTGCAGTGTTTTACAAAGTAATGGGCTGGACATTCAATGATAAGTGGCTTACCTTCCATAATAGCTACTGGATCCTCCATTTTGGGACGGAGGATATTTGGTCCAAACACGGTGGCCAGGTTCTGCACACCCATTTTGTTTTCATTTGAGTGAGACTGCACCTCATCCAGAAATCTACAACGACAGAGCTCACTTTCAGCACTGGAGCATGAAAACGACTGACAGAAATGTGTCTGAAGTGATTATGTCGGACATACTTGCATATATATTTCAGAAGGTTGTAATTGGCAGCTGGAAGGGTCGTCACTAGCTTCCCTAATTCTTGTATTCCCTGTGGAAACATGAAGTCATTGAAGCAACCAAAACATCTTGTGCTTCGAATTCAAGTGAATATATTGACGGTTAATTTTATATTTTGAAACAATCAGCCTTCTCTAAATGATTTTTCTTGAAACACAGATTATGTGAATAATGTTATCTGGGAATTAAATTTCGACTTGCATCCTCTGCATCTGTGCATCTCATCATGTCAGCTGTGAAATATGTGGGAGGAACATTGGCTTGCAAACCACATACTGATTGAAAAGGCTTTCTGTTTTATGAGCACGCAAACATGCATTTCGAAAACATAACTGCTGAAATATTACATACTAATACTAGCGAACAGCAAACAGCCCTGTATGTTCATGTGATAATTCACTAAGCTTGTTCCAGCACAGCAGCTGCGTTCTTTGGATTCATTTTTCAAAAACTGCAAATGTTCGAAAGTCTGTTCAACACATCAGATGGGCCATTATTATTGTCATCAAAGTGTTATTTTCCTATTTTGGATTTATGGAATTCTTATCATTAGGTTTAAGACTATAAACCTAATGTAACCTATATATAAAGGGTGGGCCATTTATATGGAGACACCTTAATAAAATGGGAATATGTGAGGGGGGAAACTTTTCAAGATGGGTGGTGACCATGGTGGCCATTTTATAAAGGAGTATCCATATAAATGGCCCACCCTGTATTTCTCAACTAACCAGCTCTTAAAGAGAGGCAACTTTAAAGACTTGATGTTAATAATTCTGGTGAAGATTTGAATTTATTTATTTATTTATTGAATGTTAGACATTTTGACAAACTTGATGTTTGCAAACCTGTGCTTAATTATACTAATAGTAAAAATTATCATCGAATATTAGTCAACATATATATGTATATATTTATACATAGATATATCCAATTTTTTAAATGGAGTACAAAAAGGGTTATGCAATTCATTCCACCTCTTTTGTGATAAACACGTTTGTATTTGGTTCTAGACTAACTATTAAAAGATTGACTCAATGCGGTCACTAACCTCCTCCTCATCTTTGGCCAGGAGCTGAGCACAAGTGAGAAAGTCTTCATATTTGCAGAAGGGAACGACGGGCTCTGGGAGCTCCCTGAGATACAGCTTCAGCAGGGAAGCCACGGTGTGGACATCAGTGTTACTAGAAATGACAATCGCAGGGTTAGTAAGAGCAGATGGTTTAGTGCTCCATGTCTGTGCTGGACGAGATGCAGACCTGTCAAACTGAGGTTTATCTCCACAGTCAAAAGCCTCCTGAAGCTCCTTCACGAGGTTGGCTTGTCCTGGCATCCGGAACAAGCCTTCTTCATCAAGACCCTGTTCCCTGATGAAATCCACACACTGCTCCACTAAGAGAGGGACGAGACGAGGACCAAACTTCCTTTCATACTGTACAGTGTCCTCCAAACGCTGACCAAATATGCCTGGAGAGATGAAGCAGCTCAGTTTTAGCTTTAATCAGTCAAAACAGACATCTCTCTTTACAAAAAAGGCACGGTACGGTGTTAATGTTGACATTCGTGCAAAATATTCTTTAGATGATGAAAAATGATCTTAACACTAAGAAAAAGTCTTCCAATTCAAATGTTCCTTATAGGGTATCTTTTTTTAATACGTTTTTTTATGTCAAAATAAATAAGTGAAATAAAAGTTTAAGGTATTTCTAGGAATATCATGGTGCTACCATTGTACAGAATGGAATATATAAATATATATGTATATATCTGTTTTACATATGGTATATTGATAAATACTACTACAACAATCAACAGTGATTTATGCAACATTTACTTGAAATTCACCACAAGTTGTTTCATTATCTATTTAATTATACCGTTTTCACCTGTACTTTTCTGACTGACCGCTTTGCTCCAAATGACAGTACAGCATCGGGCAGATTCACACTTACAGTGAACTTCGACGTCTTTCAAAGAATGCGCAGGACAAAGAAACACTCGTTTTACACGAGAATATTCTCTTTCCATTGATTTTCTGTCAGCACACGTTTCTGCTCCAGGTTCTGTTTGTGGCAGAAAGTTAAAAAACAAACTACTGAAGCGTTTCAGAGACTGTCGAGAAGAAAAGCACAATGAAGAATTGTTTTGGTAAAGTCCTTAGAAGTCGTCTCAGTAATGTATATCCAAACTTAATTGAAAAGCAGAGTCTTTAAAAAATCCAGTAGATTGAATCTTCTTCTTATCGTCAGCTGGCGTCGCTTTCAAGACCACGGTAAGAAAATCTCTTTGTGTTATTATTTATGCAGAGATAACCTTAGTTAGGCTTTAAGAATTCTAGCTTGCAATGGAAGTGGAGACACATGGACACATTGTCTATACTGGGAGCTGATAACTTGAACTTGCTTTACATTACTTATTTGAACTTTCTATTAATAACATGACTTTGTAATGTAATCTCTGGATAGTGAGGCATCTACTCTGCTCAGTGATATTTTTGTGACCACTGACAACTCTGTGAACATGCATATATTATCCAGTGGTGGAGAGAAGGAGTGACTAACTGGTACAGTGGGTAAGTATTCAGTCCCGCTTAATTTTTTCACATTTATATTGCAGCCATTTGCCAAAATCATTCAAGTTAATTTTTCTCTTCTCATTAATGTACTCACAGCACCCCATATTGACAGAAAAACACATAATTGTTGACTTTTTTTGTAGATAAAAAAGAAAAACTGAAATATCACATGGTCATAAGTATTCATTATTTAGTAGAAGCACCCTTTAGATGGAATACAGCCATGAGTGTTTTGGGGAAAGATGCAACAAGTTTTTGGATTTGGGGATCCTCTGCCATCCCTCCTCACAGATCCTCTCCAGTTCTGTTAGGTTGGATGGTAAACGTTGGTGGACAGACATTTTTAGGTCTCTCCAGAGATGCTCAATTGGGTTTAATTCAGGGCTCTGGCTGGGCCACTCAAGAACAGTCACAGAGTTGCTGTGAATGCACTCCTTGGTTATCTTAGCTGTGCTTAGGGTCATTGTCTTGTTGGAAGGTAAACCTTCAGCCCAGTCTGAGGTCCTGAGCACTCTGGAGAAGGTTTTGGTCCAGGATATCCCTTTACCATATCCCTGCTTTCATCTTTCCCTCGATTGCAACCAGTCGTCCTGTCCCTGCAGCTGAAAAACACACCCACAGCATGATGCTGCCACCACCATGCTTCACTGATGGGACTGTATTGGACAGGTGATGTGTTTTCTCCACACATACCGCTTAGAATTAAGGCCAAAAAGTTCTATCTTATTTCTCACCATCTTCAGTCCTTCAGGTGTTTTTTAGCAAACTCCATGCAGGCTTTCATGTGTCTTGCACTGAGGAGAGGCTTCCGTCGGTACACTCTGACATAAAGCCTCGACTGGTGGAGGGCTGCAGTGATGGATGACTTTCTACAACTCTCTCCCATCTCCCGACTGCATTTCTGGAGCTCTGCCACAGTGATCTTTGGATTGTTCTTTACCTCTCTCACCAAGGCTCTTCTCCCCCGATAGCTCAGTTTGGCAATTCTGTGTTTTTTTGTCAATATGGAGTGCTGTTTGTACATTAATGAGGGAAATTAACTTAAATTAACTAATGATTTTAGCATATGGCTGCAATGGTCTGAATTCTTTCCATACCCACTGTTTGTGTGTTTTAATTTAGTGGTTTTACCTCCTCCAAACGGAGCCCAAATGACCCGTCTGATGGCCTTCACCCAGTCGTCCATGTCACTCTGAGAGTTGGCCATGAGCAGAAAGGACTCATGGCTCACCGCAGCCTTGTCTTTCTCACCGGCTGAGACAGAAAACAAGAGAGGTGATCTGTCAGATGATAGAAATTCTTGTGTTTTCACCACCACTGAGATACATATCTTCCTTCATATTTCCTACTTAAAGTGTTTCAGTTCAAATAAATTCAAAAGCTAAACATGTATCAATTCTTAAACACACTAAGATTATGTGAATGACCACAAATGCAAGAAGTGCTAGCTTTATGCTGTTCCTATTTTAGATCAAACGAATAGCACAGATTTTGCCACAGGATGGATTTACACAAAGAAGTGTCATTCAATCAATTGTATAATGCTGCTGTAAAGAGTTTAGCCTGAGAATTGTGAGGTAAAATGTTGCAATTATCTTTTAATTCTTTTTTTATTTTATATTGTGGTGTAACTTCCAAAAGATATGTTTTGTGTATCAGTGAGATATATTTCAGTGTCACTTCAAAGTTTACTTCATTGGTATGAGAAGTTAAATACTGTACGTCACAAATCTTAAAAAGACTAAATAAAACAACAAAGTAACAACAACTGATTCTGTAACTGATTGGGTTTGCAACAGTAAAGGATGAAAAATAGAGCAACCTCCACAATGATTTAAGTTCAGAGCTTCATAATGATAAATAAAACAAATTAAAAACCAAACAATCTGAAGCACTGAACACCCAATACTCTGCCGGCCAGATAAAACGACTTGTCATGAGAAGATAATTGTTCACAGCAGTGTCGAATGAACGGAAAGAAAACAAGTACTGATGCAATTAAGATGAATAAAACAAGTAGAGCCAGCGGTGCGTCCGAGGCTCTCACACAGAGCACAGTTTAATGAGCAGGCTTCATTTCTCACCATGGTGTGGCATTTTGTTAACATTCATGTCTCTTTAGGAAGTGTCAGAATGTCTGCCGCTCTCGTGGGGAGGGAAGAACAACAGCGATCTGATTAACTGAATCCTGGGGACTTTTTCCTTTTTCAAACAACCAGTTTGTGTTTATTTAAGCATGAAATGCAGATCGAGTGCTCGAGGCTTTGGCAGATACATGCTCAACATGCAATTCTGTTTCATGAATTTGGCAGCGTTTTGTATTCATGTGTGTTCCTGAGAACCCATGACGTGATCTGGATTATGTGCTGTGTAATTATGCACAGGACTGAAGAAGCTTATCTCAAATTGACCTTTGGAGAAATATTACGAGCAGGAGTGATTATACGCCTTATTAACATCAACATAGCAGGGAAACACTACATGAAAATAAACAGGCTAGAGGTATGAGAACAGCAGCATCTATTACACTTCTTTGGTGACTAGATATTTTTTTAAATGAGTGGTATCTGATGATAATTAGAGGACTTACATTATTTTTGCCAAATCAAACATTAAATGTTTTGTATACATATCAATAAGCCCCGTTCAGTAAAACAACACGTAAACAGGCCATTCAAGTGATTCACCCAAACCTGAGGAGTTGGTGAAGTGAACTGACTGGCATTTTCTTTTTTAATTACCTCCATATAATGCCTAGTGCTTATAAACACAGTGCTTTAAATACAGGGTAACTGTTGCTTTTCTGCTTTTCTATAAGAGCCATCTACTGTGCATTTTTATTCAACCCGTCTGTCGTTTTTGTTCAGACCAATGCTTATTAACTTTGTTTTTGTCAAAACTTGTATTATTTGAAACATAGTTGTTACACACACACACACACACACACTTGCCTTTGTGGTTTACGGGGACGTAAACTAATGTTGTTTCTACTGTACAAACTGTATGTGGTCCTGACCCTACACCTAAACCTACCCCTTACAGGAAACTGTGTACAGTTTTTGAATTTCATCAAACATTTTCATTTATGGGGGGAAGTGTCCTCATAAACCATGTTTACGTTGTAGTACCCATGTCATTATACACATTTGTGTCCTCGTAAACCACAAATCCCAACACACACACACACACACACACGTAGTGCCCTCCACTAATATTGGCACCCTTGGTAAATCTGAACAAAGGTGGCTGTGAAAATAAATCTGCATTGTCCTTTTGATCTTTCTTAAAAAATGTTACAAAATTCTATCCTATCATTGAATTAAAACAATTGAAAATGGGGAAAAACATTCATTGTGAAATAAATGTTTTTTCTGCAATGCATGTTGGCCACAATTATTGGCACCCCTAGAATTTTTTTATGAGTAAAATATCTCTGAAGTATATTCCCATTCATATTGACAATTTTGAGCACTCCAGGGTGAATATGGAAATGAAATTATCCAGCCCTGGCTTCCTGTTTTACAGAAATACATATAGGAGAGAAAACAAGACCAAAATTCCTTAATCATCAACACAATGAGAAAAACCAAAGAATATTTTTCTCATAGGCTGCAAAAGATAATTGAGCTTCACCAATTATTGAAGTGGCTTTAAGAAAAGAGCTAGAGCAGTGAAAATTACCATTTCCACCATCAGGGAAATAATTAAGAATTTCAAATCAACAATGTTAGGAAGCTGCCTGGAAGAGGACGTTTGTCTCTATCCTCCTAATACACAGAGAGGAGTAGAGTTTGAGTGGATAAAGACTCTTCAAGGATCACAGCTGGAGTTTCAGAAAACCTTTAAAAATAGTCAAACAGCCGCTACATCAGCACATTTTTTTTTTCCCTTGCTCATCCAAAAACAATCTCCAGCATGTTCAGTTGTCAGACAGGACTGGAACTACAAATGGGACTGGCTTCTACAATCTGATGAAACAAAAAAAAACCAAAAAAACTTTTTAGCAGCAATCACTCAAGATGTGTTTGGTGAACACAGGGATACAAAGTACTCCATGTGTACAATGAAGAATACTGCTGTGTTTTTGATGTTGTGGGTATATATTTCAGCTAGAGGTCCGGGACATCTTGTTTAGACACATGGCATCATGGATTCTATCAAATACTAACAGATAATAAATCAATAATTCACTGACTCTGTTAGAATCTTATAATGGATCATGGTTGGGTCTTCCCCTGCGACAATAAAAATAACGAGAATTAGTCTCTGAGCACAAATTGAAGCTTTTGCCATGACTGTCCCAATCAGCTGAAAGCTGAACCCTGAGTGAGGTGAACTATAGAGGAGAACCAGCATGGAACTGGTATTCTGAAGGATCTGGAGGGATTCTCTTTTCTCTTATCAGGTGTTCTCCAAACTCTTCAGGCATTACAGGAGAAAACCCAGAGCTGGTATCCTGGG
>JAUYWG010000046.1:1838065-1862540 GCA_034779775.1 Enteromius afrohamiltoni | reverse complement strand
ATGAAAGTCTAATGTTTATCAGTACATTACAGAAAATAATGAACTTTATCACAATATGATAATTTTTTTAAAAGGACATTTATATATATATATATTACAGTGTTCTTTTTTATTTTTGCCTTTTATTTTACCATAAATATGCTATTTTAAAAGCATGTTTCTGACTCATACATGCGGTTTCATTCTAATATCAGATTTTAAGAATTTCAGCTTCTGATTGTAATTATTTATTTAATTAATGTAACACACAGATATATGTATACCTACTTACAAAAATACTAAATGTTAATTCATAATTTCTATGTCTTCTTTATTATTCACTAATTTTAAACACTTGAAAATGGCATGTGGAAGGGTGTAGAGGTACATTATCTTGATTAGCTGCCATATTAAAAACAAAAACCAACATTGCTTAAACATTATTGAACAATGGAATTAAGAACAAACTATTCCGTACAAAGATAACCCAGCATTTCGAGTCCTTTGTATATTTTTTATTGAACAATATTTTAAAGGACACTCTTGAAAATCCCTGTCACTGATTTCTGCATGTAAGTGCATGAACAAAGGTATTACCTTGGTATAGCGTCGGTTTGTGCCTCGGTGGCTTACAGCAGCCCTGTCCCATGATGCACCGAGGGATTGAGCTGCTTCTAATGCTCTGCCATGTCTCTTACTCCAACAGATTGGCCATTAACCCAAACACAGCTCAAGTAGTTCCCGCACAATGCAGAATTCATGCTGCAGATGTGTACAAACCTTCAGTAGTTGTCATTTACATCTCAGTCATCCCAGAGACAACAGAATAAGAGCAATCTATATCACGTAGTCCGTACGAGTGAGTAGAAAATACTTTTGATATCTGGGCTCAGCTCAAGCAGCACCTCAAGCAGACTTCTGTTTCTGTGATTCCCGCTGACTTCTCACGGTAGACTGACAGAAGGAGACGGCCTGCTCTGTTAGTCCTTTCTAAACACCTCGGTGCACTTAAGCAAACAAACAGATCACCAGATGCATGGATCTCCGAGGACCTGATGCTCAGGGAAATCCTCCTCAGAGCAGAAATCTCACAAAAAATCACTCCTACATTCTCAAACACAGAAGCATGAAAATCCCCCAGTAATACCATGCTTTTCCAACTGGTTTAGATCCCATTTTTATATCAGCACCTGTCATTTATATCCCTGCAATGAATGCTGCCATTGTTTTTTTTTTCTGTTATACGCAAGCTACCGTTTCTTAAAAACTGAACATAGGAATAACTTTTATATTGTTTTTATTGTTTGAAGATGAGCTCTTACTGGACTACAACAATTTAGGTTTTCTTGATTATTTGGGCATCATGTTTTAGAAAAATCTCAAATACGATCATGAGCCGTTTATTGTTCATCTCTCAATCATCGTTGTGTTGCATTGCATTGTTTTGATCATTATGCATTGTAGTGACAACTGACACTTATGTCATTTTACAGTAAGCAGTCTGTTAAACTTTTCTTGCATTACAAAACTGCCTTTGTGCTCATATAAATATCAACATGTGCACCAATTCATTGTGAATGTCAGTTTTTCCTCCATTCAATTTCGAGCCTGCAGCTCTTAATCAAATCTTTCCATTTCTTCATTGTTTTTGGAACTTTGTTGTTTTCAGAGTTGAATCAACATCAGGCCAGACACCTCCAGACAAATGGCGCTCTCATTTTAAAGCAGAGAAGCATGAGGGAGCTCTGAAATCTGCTTTTTTTCATGTTATTTTTTGTTTTGCATGGAAAAGGACTTTGCCAATGAGCTTGTTTGACTCGAAGGAGCTGAAGCATGCCATTCAGATGGAGACTTTGGTTAAGGGCTTTTCTCTGGGGAGTTCTGACATGAGAAAGAACACTGCTGTGTGTGTTTGACTGCTTCTTTTATGGCGTTTGGTGCATTACTTAGGCTAACGCCAAATTAATTTTATTTAAATGTTAATGATGCACTTTTGGGGTGAAAAATTGATTCACTGATGCATCCTGATTTCTTTTTAAACTAGAATTATTCAGTGAATTACAGGAAAAGATTGCATATTAACCAACAAGAATAACATCGCCTGTAATCTGTAACCAGGGTGGGTTTTGAGAGATAAGAAATTCAATACCTCCCATTTTAACTTGATTATCATGCGCAAAAGAGAAAATCTAATATCTTGTAAACACTAAATGGATTTGGAGGGCATTTGGAGGTTCACTCTTTGCTTTATTGTTTAGGAGAAGAAGCTCTGGTGGGTGTCACACTCGTGTGTTATTTACTCATCATTAATAAAACACACACACACACACGTACAGTCAGTATAGGCAAAATCAGCCCTCTGTAGTCAGCATATTCTGGAAAGCCTATTCAATTACTGTACACTCAAAAGCCACGCATGCTGGTTTCAGGACAGGACATTGATTTGATGATTTGATATGAAGATCTGCATACCTGGCACAATCTCAAAAAGGTTTCGTCCGGGCTCTTCTGGGTTGGCTGTCAGTTCATTCACTTGGCTGCCCTTCAGTGAGATGCAGCCCTGCACAGATGAATAGTTAGAAATGCGTCACTTAACCGTTACTGAGCTATTAAATCCATCAGACACAATTACCATGTACACTTGAATGTAATTCTTTAATCAGCGTCAAGTCTCCTAGTCTTCTGGAGATGTGTTACCAGGGATTTGGAGCCTATTGTGTTATCAGAAGCTTGAGCATGTGGTGTTTTATCATACTGCACATTTTCCTTCAATGAGATAAACTGTGAACTGAATGAGCTTCAGATATTACTCACCCTGAAGCAACAAGAAGCAAGATTTGGGAGCTGAATCTGTTTAATCAAGACATTTTAATTGCTTGTTGTTGTTTTTTTTTAGAATATTTTGAATGGATTTACCCGCTGATGATTTATTAGAAGAATCATTTTATGTTGACTGTTGAATCTCACAATTTAGGGGCTGGATTAAAAAAAAAAAGATATTCTTAAGAAAGAAATTAAGAAATTTAGGAAGAATGTTGAAATACTTTACGAAGTTCAAGCATATTTCACATTCAAATATTTTCTCAAGAGCATCTTACTTTTCTTGAGAAGAAAATGACAAGCTTTTGATCTTTGCACTGATCCACTTAAACTACGACTCAAATATTTTTGTTTGTTTTGTGCTATCTGCATATTCCACATATTTATTTATATTTATGGCTGCTCCTGTTTTTGCTAAAATAAAATCTAGAATTTAAAACAAGGTAACTGTTATTCTTCTTCTTATTATTATTATTTTAATGAATTTCAACTGACTTTTGAATGAAAAAAAAGTTGTGTGTAATTTTGACTGATTATTGGGGTCACTTCAGAGTATATCTCTACGGTTATGCTGTAATGCTTAATATTTGAAACAACCCAATTAATGTATTAAACATCTTATGTTTGTGGGTTTAGGACAAGATGAAAGTTATTAATCATCATTTTTAAGAACATTCTTTGCAGGAATTCAAACTTTGTTTTAAAAAATAAATAAATTAACATTATTAAAAATGTGTTGGGAATCCAAAATATTCTTAAAGGAACATTTTCTAACTCCAGGGGCCTATTTCAGAAAGGAGGTTCAAACAACTCGGAGTTTAAACTTGAGTTGATCAACCCAGAGTTTCCTTTATCTCAGGGTTAACAAACTCCAAGTTTTCACTTAACCTCCTTTCTGAAATAGGCCCCTGGAGTTAAACAGTTGAGTTTTACTGTTTTGGAATCCGTTCAGTTCACGGTCTGGTGGTAGCACACTAGCATAGGTCATTGAATCTGATTAGACCGTTAGCATCAAGCTCAAAAATGACCAAAGATTTTCTATATTTTTCCTGTTTAAAACTTGACTTATCCACAGTTACACTGTGCACTTAGACCAACAGAAAATGAAAAGTTGTGCATTTTCTAGACTAGGAACTGTACTCTCATTCTGGGACTACTTTCAGGCGCTGCATAATATCATTGCGCCATGGTACAACAGCACAGTTCCTCGATTATAATGAAAATACGGATACTCTTTTAAGCGTGATGCTAATGGTCTTTAAATTAGATAATCAGAAGAAAATACTGTAGCAGTACCAGATCATTATATATGGGACGTCATTCACAATACAGCCCGGTCTACTTTTATCTCAGTGTGAGATTTGCCTACACAGGCCTTCCACTTTGAAGCCCATTGATTAAAGGCAGGAAAAGTGGGAGGGATTGACATTTTCACACAGATCCTGGCCAGCACAGATTAATGGTGCTCAGAGGAGTATCGACAGTCCCCTGCTCATCACACTCGTCCGTCTGACTGAAGAAATTACCAAGGCTGGACTGTATTGACAGCTTAATATGAGGTGGTCAAAACCCACTAAAAGCCACACACGGGCTCAGACTGTGGAGGAAATATGAAGCAACTGGGCATAAATGGAGGAGTTCACACTTACTTATAACTCTTTGTCACATGATTCTCTCACATGAAGTGCTGTCTAGAATCTAGAAAGTGTGTGTAGTGTTTAAGAAGCAGATTAGTGATGGATGTCACATTTATTGACTCTCAGTTGTGCATGTTTTGCATTAATAAGAATACTTTGAATCCTCTCACCAGTGCATTTACATACAGTTAATATTTATGTTTATGATAGGGAGACCTACCTAAAATATAGATATTTATATTCATTTTTTTTTTTTAAATAAGCAGAAAATAGTACAAACTTTTCTAAAGTGATTGATGTAGACAGAAGCCATTGGACAACCATCTCAGTGGTGCAAACTCAAGAGTACTTCAATTGCCAAATATCTTCAAAGCTGAACACACCTGTGGTTTGGTCTCCTCTTCATCCTTGTAGAAGTAGAGGTGGTCAGCACGCAGCACAAACCAGCGCAGCTGCCAGTTCTTCATGATGCTCCTCTGCTTCTTCAGCCAGCCGGCCTTTAGCACTCCCTCCTGGAGACTCGGGGAGGTGGACCGACACAAGCCACGTGACGCCTCTCCCATCACCATGCTCTTGGACCTGGCTGCAGGTGACCAGAAGAAGCGTACATGTCTGCGATCAAAGACCTCTTTATTTCTAGCCATGCACGATTTAAAGATGACACGCACTTGCAGTAGCGGAGAAGAAAACTGTCATCATTAACACAAAAGCAGAACTGTAGGTCATTGTATGATTCAGAAGACTTTATGAGTCATACCAACTGCTTTTTATGAGACGTTTGAGTCTTTTTTGACAGCTTTAATCTCTATTCATGGCATGAATGCATGGAAAAAGTGATCTAAGCGATTTCTTATGAATTCCTCTATTTTTACAGATGAAAGAAAGCTTCAGCAAAAGCATGTAGCTTAGAGATAGTGCTGTGTGGGAAGAATCAATGTTTTTTCCCCATCACTTATATTATTATATTCAATTATTTTCCACTCCCAATCCAATAGTGAGCTGGAAAACTGACTGCTCCTTAAGTACCAAACTCACAAAGAACGCTAAAGAAAGAATACCATTGATTGTATCCATAACGAAGATGACTTAGAATTTAAACACTGTTTAAACTAGATTTCTATACAGTTTTTATCATTTCTAATAGTTGAAGTAAAATGTACAAGATTTGTGTTTACTTACAAACACTGCATTTGTGTATTATTTTATTTAGTTGTTGTTTTTTAATGCTTAGCTTGGTGTGTTCAGAGCTTCATCTCCTGCAGCAGAATATGAAGATTCGTCCTCTCTGGTGTGCACCGGTTAGCCTCTGGTAAATTTATCTGGGATTCTCCAGTATCTCTTTCCCAAAGGGAGTGAGTTCTCGTGATCTAATAGGATCTCCAGAGTGTAATTTAGTCCGAGTTGATATAGAAACCTCTGCAGTTTGCCATTTCATGAAGTTAAGATGGTGCCAAGGACCACTTATCAGAGTGTCATTTAACAAAAATAGACCTATTGCTTTATGAAAGTGAATATATATAATGTTGTGAGAAGTAAACAGGTTTTGGTTTGATTCTTCTGATTTTGCTCTGACACAGGCCACACGTACTACTATATGAACAATCTGTGTCACCATCCATTGATAATTTATAGGAGTCGGTCCAGCACAAACAAAGTCGTCTTAGGCCTCTGGGCTTTAGAGATAAAATCAATGCATGTGTGGCTTTCAGAGAAAGAAAGAAAAAAAATCTATGTGTTCTTCTCATTTATATTACTGTATTATTTTTCACTCTCAATCCACCTCTCTTGCTCTTTAAGTCTGTAATTCATTTGGAGTGCAACAGCCTGGATCCGAAGGAAAGAAAAAACATATTTTCTCCATACGTAAAATGGTTTTTAATGGTATCTTCATGAGTTACCTTTAAAAATGGACCTGCTGTGAGCTAAGAGGTTGTTCATTTTTCATATAAGCTTTTGTAGAAGCTGTCAGCCTGCGTAATTCTTATTTTTTAATCATGTTTTACAGTGCTGGTAAAAAAACTACATTACCCCAAATTCTGCAAAGAAATCTCCACCAATCAGAGAATCTAAACAAGATAATTACAGCAAAAACACTCTGCTACTCCCATGAAGCGGTTCACAAAAATCACGGTTCGGTTCGATACGATACAGATTCGATAAGTTTTCGAAACGGCAAAAATACAATAAAAAAAGAGAATTTCATTATTTTTTTATTTTATCACATTTGTATTTATTAAAACTAACATAATATGACCTCGTCTCCCCCCCTTTTCTTTTACTTTGAACAAAACTGGAGCAATACTTCACATCTTCTGGGGTTTCTTATAAAGAAGTGCAAATAAAGAAGTGTTTTGGAAACGTCAGCCTTGGATGGTATTTATTTATTAATTAAAACTCAAGCTCATTATTCGCAAGCTCTTTATTCTCAACAGAGCCGCGCAGTTTAAAATCCAAAGCAGAAACCATTCTGTAACTGAAGGCACTTTCATGGTTGCCTAGTAACAGCAGCCGCTACAGAGGCGCGGGAGCCGAAGCGCTTTGAAATCGGTGGAGAAAGTGACGCGCCTCGCGCTTTCCACTCGTTTTTATTCGCTCTGCTGTTGTTTTATAATGACCATGGTCTCAAGCAACTTATTTCCAAAAATGTTTGGCAATGGTTCTTGTATTGTTCTATGATACACCTCTGTACTCTTTTTGGCCCAAAAGGTGCATCCCAGCTAACAAATGTTTTCCTAATGTTCTGGTTTGGTTGCGGGAACGTTATTTTGAATGTTCCAAAAACTTGGAAATCTCCAGTTTGCGTAATGTTCCTAGAACGTTATGAACGTTCCAGCAATGTTCTTGTAACCTACTGCAAATTTCACGTTCTATGAGTGTTTTCTATCAACATTATTAGATTGTTATTACATTTCCAACATTATAGAAATGTTTCAAAAACATTATTTTAATTTACACAACTTTTAAAGAACGTTCTGGGAACATTTCCTTTTAGCTGGGATATTAGTACCTTGATAGTATATAATAGCACCTAGTGTATGTGTCAGTAATGGTGCCACCCCCAGTGAAGAATAGTGGTGTTTTTATGTATGCTTTGCTGTCTTTGCTAGAATGAAGTGTTGAGTACAGATGTGGAGGTACTGAGTCAGGCTCCTAGAGAGACATGTGTGATGACTCGGGGTTTGTCTCCAACAGCCTTTTCCATAGTGTCTCATCCTCATTGGGCTTCTTGATTATGTTAGCGGTGTCTGTGGGTGTGGTGTCTTCTGTAGCCCTGCTCCGTCTGATGGAGACCAGAGGAAGTCTGCCACAGTAAAACAAGGGCTAACTGGGTATCTAACTCAATATGATTATGAAATGGGCAGAACTTCTATGTTGGGAATCCTGACTTGTAAAACTGGCAACATTTAGCTCGCATATTTATATTTAGCCACCCTAAAGTCATAATTGGCTATATTAAAACAGGTGGTTTTTGCACTTGTGACTGGGTGGTTGTGGGAAATCCATATAGGCATTGGCCAGTAGGAGATTTTAGTTGATATGATGGTATATGGTTTCATAGTATCACAGCATTGTGATTTAATCTCTAAAATTTGTTCTTTTTTAAATGTCTGGTTAAAAAAATAAAATAAATAAATTACTACCCCCTTACTGTGTTGATGCACATATAGTTGATTTAAACATAAAAACATGAGTACATAATCAAGATGATTGCTCTATTACAAACCAAACTCTCCGTAGCCGTTTAAAATGACAGTGATGCTCCGAACATGTAGCAGGAACAGTTTTTGATTTCAATTAGATTGCGAAAACAGAAAGGTCTGACTTTATCTTTATGAAATCGTGCTACGTAACACATGCTTAGCTGGAAACACTGCTTTAATTATTCACAGACAAACTGAAAAGAAAATACCATCTAAACTCTGTTTGCGTCGGTATGGGAAATTGTTTTAACATTTAACACTGTTCACTACATTTTTATTCAGACTTGGCAGGATGATTTCTGCAGCCTTTTTGTTTTAGTAGTTACAGTTAAATTGAAATTCAATTACATTTAAGCTAAATTTGCATCCACCAATTTGCTTAATGAGCATTCCATGTTATTTCTGCAGTATAAACTAGAACAATACAAGTCCTGCACACTACTTAAATTTGGATCACCACACACAGCGTTTCGACTTTCCACAGGCTTAGGAAACACACCAAGTAGAAGCACATTTATGAGCACATCATTTAAAGTGAGATCCATCAGCTGTTAGCAATAAGAATACAAGCAGATACATATTTTGTGAATATTTTGCAAAAGCAGGAACTTTCAGCTTTGATGTGTGTAGCAGAAATGCAAACATTCAGTGTTTTTAAAACTGCCCCTTAAATCTGTAAACTTTCGGAGTTCACAACAGAAAAAGGTTTTCACTGCAGTCTGGTTTACACGAGTGTTTTCAGTGCCGAAGTCAAACGGAGCAGACACCCCATTTGCAAATCCCTCTACACGATGATTCATACCTTCCCACTTTGTCTTGGGCGTTTCTGGGATGTGGTCACTCAAACTGCCTGTTTTGGCCCGGATAGGATCAACTCTGAGAATAGTCGCTTCTAAAGTTGCAATTAAAATATAGTGGAAAGAATGTTTTCAAGTTGTGCACGATGACAGTGTCAGTGGTGCCATCATTGTGGCATATACATTTGACACCTTAAATAAAGTCCTCCGCTGGTTAAGATTAGCAACTGCTAGAAACAACCTACAGCAAGAAAAGAACTCCAAATCAGTGTTTTATATATATTGAACATCATGTTTGTTCATTTCTTTATTTAATTTTATTTACATATTATATATATATATTTTTTTTAATTTGGTTTTCTTTTCTTTTTTAGTGGTTTAGTAATTTTACACACACACACACACACACACACACACACACACACACACACATATATATATATATATATATATATATATATATTATATACACACATATATATTAGTGCTGTTAAATGATTAATTGCGATTAATCCAAAATAAACACATCCAAAGTTTTTGTTTACATAATATATATGTGTGTACTGTGTATATTTATTTCGTATAAATACACACAAATACATGTACATATTAAAAAAATACATACAAATTTAAGTTACGTTTATATGTTTATTATATTTATGTATGATAAAACGTATATGAATTGAAATATATAAACATAAATACACACATATACATATATATATATACACATACTGTATGTGTGTGTCTGTACTATGAGAGAAAAATACTATGTGATATGTTTTTTCCCTAAATAAAATAATTGGTTTGATTTTGTTAGTAGACAAGCAAATTAAATGTAGAACATTTTTATTCTAGCTTTGTAAATTATATATAAAAAAGTGTGTGACTCTAGCAACATCAGGGTCCGATTAGGTTCGATTTCTAGGGAATGCTTGAACTAAACCGATGTATACATTCAGTGCATAGTCAATGCAAAACTCTTTGTATAAAAGCATCCGCCAAACGCATGAATATAATGTAATGTCCTTTGGCAAATAAATAAGGTATGATGTACAGTCAGCTGGTCGTTATCACTAAACAAACCCATTCAGGTTGATGTAAGACCCTAACACAAAGCAGATAGGTCTCAAATCGCCCTGAAGGGTTTATTTTGCGATAATGACCGTCTGACTGCACATTATCCAGCACAGAGTCTTCTACCAAATAAATGACTGTAAATATCAATCTGAGCAAGAACTCAGTGACCTGGGAGACCAGCTTCACACTCTTTATACGATACATTTGAATGCTGCAGAATGCTGGGATTGACCAATGAGAATCAAGCTTTCCAGAGAGAAATAAATAAATGAATGCATGGCTGGTGGTTGAACGTCTCCCAGCAGATGCCGTGATGCTCAGCAGGTAGCACAGGGCCATGGGGGAAGGGCAGGTTTGAGAGCACATAAAGAGCTAAATCAATCAGCTTTTTACATGCATTGAGCTTTGCTTATTAACACCGCGTCATCCATCAGGTTGATGCATGATGAATGAAAGCGTGTGCTCTGGCTGTATTTCTCATCGCACCCGAGTGTGTGCTACAGGCTGCTGAGGATGGAAAAGCCTCAGCGTGCTGCGGAGGAGAGTGGAATGTGTGTAACATGCATCGCTGGACGCTCGTGGTTTATCGTATGGTCAGCCACAACACTACGAGAGTGAAGAGATGACACTCACTGAATGCATTAACAGTTATATTTATCTGTTTAGTAGATGCTTTATCCTAACCTTGATTTAAATCAGAAATTTGATGGCATAAATATAGCTGTTACAGGTATTTATTTGTATGAAATATGAACGTCTATTATCGCAAATAAACAGTATTGCTCAAATATAAGGTAAATACCTTATTTAGTTTAAATAAATTTCATCAGCTGGAATGTAAACATACAGTATACACTAAAAATGTCATAATAAATAAAAAGCTGACATAATGGCATAAAGGAAAACTACACACACACACATATATATATATACAAATAAAAAAATGTATAACTAATATCTACGTATATATAACATTTTTCTATTTGTTCATAATATTTCTATAAGTATTAAGTGGCATGATGAGCAGAGATGATCCAGTGATGTGCTGTGAGCAGCTGAAGCAGATGCTGTGAGATGAAAGCACGTTCAGTGTGTGACAGATGAGATGAGATGAGAGAAACACAGCGTACTGTACCTCTCCGGGTCTGCCTGATCTTTGGACTCAGCATGGCTGCCATCGATGGGCTGCTCTTCCTCCGCTCTGCATATTCCTCCTCCTCAGATCTTCTCTCGGTACATTCTCCTCCTGCTCCTCTCCTCCTTGCTCTCTCCGCTGTTCTCTGCTAGCTCGCTGACCTCATGTTGCAGGCTGGGGGAGGGATTCCTCACACACACATACACGCTCGCTCTCCACCTCTTACTCACACACACACACACACGCACGCGCGCTGGTCCACACCCACCAGGCGATGCATTATTCATCATGACTCCTCTACATTGACCAGTCAGTGTGTGTATGATTACAGCAGGCTGCCCTGAAGAGTAAAGCCGCCTGCCTCTTAATTGGTCTCAGGCATGTGTTCTCGCACTCCTCCATCTCTTGGGAGCGCTCTCTTTTGCACACACTCTCTCAGAAATAAAGGCACAAAAGCTGTCACTGGGGCAGTACCTTTTGTACTTATTAGGTTCAAATGTACTCTTTAAGTAATAATATGCACCTTTAAGGTACCAAAATAGACCCTGTAGTGACAGCTTTGCACCTTTATTTCTGAGAGTGTAGAGATGTGCTCTATTGTACAAAAAAATACTGTGAATTTAACGGTAAAGTACTGTAAAAATACTAGAGTAAACCCCTGTTAAAAGGTTAAGGGTTACTATATACTATATAGTACATGGAGTTTTACGGTAGTATACTGTTTTATAATTTAAGTTATTCACTTATTCAGTTAAGTGAATAACTGTAAATAGACATTCCCATAATTCCCAGCACTACATTTCAAAGTTGATGGTTTTTTTTTTTGTCTTTTGTAGATTAGGGTTGTGTGTTACATCTAATGACATTAAATGAAAAGTTTATTGCATTATTTCAGTGTGCCACCATGATGGTGTTTAGAGTTAGTGTGAATAGCTATATGTGCGTCTTATGGATCATCATGTAACTTTCATCATCACCTGAGTTGGTGGTTATCAGTAAAAAGTAATATCAGTATTTCAATAGGTTGGTATATTAATATCATATCAGTTAAGGAAATTACGGTATTTAAGTGTAAGATAAAGTCAAAACAGTAAAACCTAAAATGTTGCAATTGTATTTTTACAGTCAAAATCTGCCAACCACCTGCCTTTTTTTTTAACCATAAATTTTTACCTGATTTTTTTTTTTTTTTTTTTTTACAGAGCAATACTTAATCTGCAAGTATAGTCGCCTGATAAAATACTACTCAAGCTAGTCATAAATTGTACCTATAGGCACTTTCCTATTTAAAGTTATGGTCTAATAATACAGCATGTTTTATATCCAGAATAAAACTGTTACTGTATGTTTGCATTGTTTCACATATATTACCATTGTGTTTGATTAATGTTTTTATTTGCTCTCACATTGGTGTGCAATGTTGGCAAACATTTTTTCAATAACAACATTTAACTCTTGCCAGTCATTTCCAGCATTTTTGATAATTTTCACAAACGTTTAATGGCAGCCAGAATATGTTGTTGTATAAATATCTGAACTTGAAGCATGTCAAAACAAAGTAATATTGGAATAAAGACATTAAAAATCGAAACACTCTGCTCTCTCATTGGCTGAATCATCTCTATATAAATTATTTTTTGACAGATTGTACAAGTAAACAGTCAGTAGTAAAAAAGAGCAGATAAACAAATTATAAGCAATAGCATAAGATGCAAATATAATAAACAATGCTTTAATTTTTTAGGTAGGTCTTACATTAATATTCATGTAGATAACAAAAATGATCAAATAAAACTAGTCATAACTGTGTAAATAAATACAGATTTTATTTTATTTTGTTGTTTGCTGAACATCAAGAAGACAGAAAGGAGCATGCTGTCACTTTAAGACTTCTATATATTCTTACATAGGCGCTTTTTTCCCCCGACTGTTTACACCACTGATCTATATAGAGAACTGGATAGCTCATGATGGCATAGAAGTGAAGCCACCGCGCCGCCATATTGCTATTCCCTAGTATTCGCAAACATTCTATTGAATGAATAGGAAACAATACGACTTTGATGCGAAAACATCACCTAACAAGTCAATGTTTTCATATCTGACTCCTCCCTCCACGGGAATAGGATGTCGCTGGTCTTGGTTAATAGCAGGTGGCAGTAATGCATTAATTTAGTTTGTTCTCCGCCCTTTAAATGAAGAAAGAAGAAGAGGAAGCTCCACCACAGGTACTGAATGCCCTTCAATTAGGCCACGCCGTACCCCACAGACAAGTGAAAAAAATAAATCCTATGCGATTGTTATGCCAATATCATCAGTAAAGTAAAGCCTTAAGCATTAAGTTCTCTCCTCCTGACTGGATCTTTTGGAGTACACAAATCAAAATAAAGTTTTTATTTTGACATTTTTACATTGTTTTAACATCACTTAATTACAGCAGTTGAAATAAACTTTAAAGAGCTTATATTTAGAAATTAACAACAAAAAGAAATTATGAACATTGAATGCCTCTGCAGATAAATACAAATTGCTTGTGCGTATAAATAATTAGTATAATTGTGATTGTATTGTGGTTTGTTTTAATACAGTGTTTATCCAGCAGGTAAATACACATTTAGTACATTCATATGATACACGGGTTAATGTAAGTAACGGTGCATTCATGAGTGTTATTGTATTTGTATGGCTCTATGAACATCTTTTTGAAGACGATGCCTCCACCTAAAACTGTCTGATGGTGGCGCTATTGGACGCGGAGTGATTTGCGCATTTATACCTCTTCATTTATATTATTTTATATTGATTTTGTGAGGACACACTTCTCTTGCCTCGTACAAAAAATACAAATTTAAACATAAATTACTCAAACTTCTTGAATTTACCCTGTGTGCAGTTTTGCCACATCCTTTAGCGTACTTCGTGTCACACTTGCAGGCTGCACAGCGGGTCATTTTTGAAGTGAACTACCAATCCCTGTAGGGCAGACGTTGGAGCTCTCTGTCGGTAGGGAATGGTAAGATGGCGGATCGAACACGCCTGACGGCAGTTCAGAACACAATGAGCGATTCTGTCATTATATACAGATCAGTGGTTTACACTCAATAAAATATAACTAACTGTCTCATCATTTTATGTGTATTTTACTTTGTATTTGTGTACATTCACTCCTGTTCTTGAGAGTGGAAACAATGTTAGTAACAATAAATTGTTCCTTTACAAATTGTTATTGATAAAAAATTATAAAAGAAGAAAAGAGGAGAATATTCAGAAGTTCCACAGAATGACATGTGGGTAACGACATAAATTACATTTCTGAATTCATTTTAGTTATTTATTAGTTTAATTAGTCATTTGAATTAACGGATTCATTCATTTATATATTCATAACAGGGATGGTTCTCCCAAGGTTTTTTCCCCCATTCTCTCAAGGATGGGGGTTTGGTTCCTTGCCGCTGTCGCCTCTGGATTGCTTAGTTGGGGACACCTGATTTCCAGTGATTGTCGTCGTCTTACTACAGAGACCGTCTCTGCGTTTGATGAATAAAGTTTAATCTCGTCATTATACATTAGCATCACTCTGTTCTCCTATTTGATAATGTTCAGTGCTTTGCTACAATGTGTATTGTTAAAGCGCTATAGAAATAAAAGTGACTGATGGATTGAAGTATAACGGCTACAACTACATGTAAGTACCTAATTAGCTAATTACTCTTTATTATGACACCTTAAAATATTGTTACCCAGAACTATATAACTATATATATATATTTCTCAAACCAGGAAATTTAGTCTGTAATTATCCATAATATATATTCTCATGTCTTATCTCAAAATGATGTTTTTTTTTTTTTAATATTATGTGATTTTCATGTAATCCATGACTGTTTTTTTACTAGATTATGGTGTTATTTTACTGGAAAGTGCTTGACTACACAGAATGACTCATTGCCATCTCAGATCTCCATTTAGCATTATCTCCACCCTGTGTCTCCTCCTGCCCTTGTCTTGCTTTCTTCCCTGTCTTTTTCTAAGCCTCTCTCAGTATGACAGACAATAGCTGCACCAATGCCATTCAATCCTCAGCCCTGCAGACCACAGCTGCTCCTCAGAAAGCCTGGGGGTGGAAGAAATGAGCCTAAATGAGATGGCCATAAAAACCTCATTCAGCCGCCTCCACCGGGGCCGAGGGTAACCAACACTGACCTGCCAGTTACCAAATACACTCTGCCCTCTCAAATAAAAAGCTTTGTTCCTAACGTGTGTTTGTCCAGTCATGCACTTTGAGGATCCATCATGTTTGTGTCAAAGATAAGATGGTGCACTGATTTTATACATTCAGAATATCTTTCCGTAATTGCAGTCGAGCTAATCTGAGGTCTGCCCGGAAAAATGCCCATCTGCGTTTTCACAAAATAATTTATTTCTCATAAACATCCACTTTAGCAGATGCTTTTATGCATCTCTTTTGAACATGCACATGTCCTAAACCACTTAGATGGGATGCACTTGTCCGTCTGGTCATTTTATACCCACATGAGCTGTTTAGTTGATGATCTTGCTGCTTTGTCCAGTCAGGATGTTTAGTCTCCCGGGGATGTCGGGTAATCATCATCGCTGGATTCTTTGATCTTGTGATGTGTTTTTGAAGTGGCTGTTTTCTGGTACATTTTTTATTAAAGAGCCTACTCTGCTCAGAAACTTGAAGCAGTACTCAAGAGATTGGCTCGGTTGTAGCTTTCAGATGGCAGTGATTCAGTGACACATGTCATTTATATTTCAGAAAAATGTTGTCTATCACTTTATTGTTTCAGTTTCAAACCCCAGTCAGTCTATTATGACATTTAGGACCGAGCGATCAATAGACGTTCGATCATTCAGATGAATTCTGATTAGTGCTGCCGACACTCTGTTGACTGAGATGCAATGTCACATGACTTATTGATTTAGAAAAATATTAATAATTCAGGAGGACACCTCCAGAGAGAGCACATGCGGTGATGATGGAGCAACAGGAGATGTTTATGGTAGATTTTCAAAAAAAATATTTTTTAAATATTAAAATAGTTCAATCTCATAAAATCTGCCTATTAAAAGCCTTATGTTTGTGAAAAAACGCTAATGAATTTCCCTGTTTTTGCATCATACTCATGTTTTTTTTAAGCAATCTAATACAATATATTTTGTTATTATGTATAATGTTATTTTACAGAACTTATACACAGTTCACCACATACAACACCTAATTTAAATAATTGATTTATTTTATTTGAATGAAAATATATAAAGGTGATGTTGTCTAATGTTTGTGAATAAAACAATAAAATATTTGTACAATTTTTAATAACTTAACATATTTGCGTGTTGTTACAACTCAAGATCGTGGACCACCAGAGTCGGAGACTATTTTCTGTGTAAAAAATCTTTGTACTTCCATACTGTTTTTGGGTTGACTTTGATCCACTTCAGCCTAACAGCACTGTTGATTTTTGTTTACTTTGTCTTCTGGTGGGAGTTATGGGATTAAAGACCTCATTCAAATCATTCATTTCAAGATGTGGAACATCAAGCAACAACACTCCAAACTTCATATGCTCCAGTTTGGTCTGAGGTACTTAATTCTTTTAAATTGCACAACGCATGGTGTCGAACACTTTAAAAAAAAAAGAAGTTTTTAAAAATCTGCACATTTTACTTATCTCGTATTACTCACAGAATTTGGTCTAAACGCTATCTTCTTCATTTTCCATGAGAAATCTTTTCAGACGTTTAACATGTCACTTGTCATAAGCAGATCTTCAAAACGGTGTCAGTGAGGGAAAATCTATAGGATTGATCCGAGTGTTAATTATGGAACTGTTCCTCAAGAGAAATGAGGGGAAATCAATATAGACGTAATTACATTCACCAGCACTTGTCCTTCACAACAAAAGTAGATGATTGTGAACGTAATTAAACTCTGCCATAAGTATGTGAAAGGTATTGGTAACCTCACAAGCTATTATAAGTTTAATTCTGACCCATTTACAGTCATTAAGCTCATAATGACATCTCCCTTTAAATTGAATAATAATCTTTTGGTGTTCCTGTATGAATTTTAGATTTTAGTTTTAAATGACAACTTCTTGACCTCTTAAAATGACAGGTGTGTGGTTCGCACTGTCCAGATGTGATGTGATGTCACTGTATGCCCTGTAGAACCTAGGCTCTTTAGAGCTTTGCTGCTCTCTGGTGGTGAATAGAAGCTACAGTATTGCATGATAACCCTGAAAAAGATATCCCTTTATGAAAACATGGGTTTCTTTTTAAATGGTCATTTAATGAGATTTTATGGAACAAAACAGTAATGCACAGTGTTTAATGCAAATTTATACGCACATTTAGGCAGATCTAAATGACAAAATGTATTCAACAACGGTCAAAGGTGTTGGAAAGATAAGTGTGAAAGTTTAGATGGATGGATTACACAGATATGTAGCATATGGCTACATATTGCTAGCATGATTAATGTATTGTTAACATGTTATATTGTGCTTCTAGCATGGTCAGTATGTTTCTAGCATATTTAGCATGTTGTTTTTAACACGATATTGTTAACATGATTACCTGCTTGCTGTTAATATGTTTCTAGCATTATTAGTAGGCTATAACATGTTTGCTAACATGTTGCTAGCATGACTAGCATGTTTCTAACGTAGCTTGCATATTTTCCTAGGACAGTCAATAAGCTTTACTGGTGACAGGCAGCTTAAACACTTAAAAATCATATTGTCCAAAGGTTTTGGTGTTATGACTTAGATCTCCACTTTCCTGTACAATCTTAAAAATAAGGGCTTCCAAAAGGGTTTTTTGAAATGATCCCATAGGCCAGGGCTGTCAGAATTACAGAGTTTAGATGTAACCCTAATTAAACACACCAGACCCAACTAATCAAGTCCTGCAGGCTTAGTTGAAAACTGCTAAGTATGTGTGTTAGAACGAAACTCTGCAGGGCTCCGGGTTTGAAACCCCTGCCATAAACAAATCAAACATTTTAATCATTTAAAAAAAACCTTTTTCAACTAAAAACAACATTTTATGGAATGGAAAGATTTAATAGATGTTAAAAACTCTTCATGGAACCTTTGATGCCAAAAAAAAGAACATTTGTTTTTAAAGAGGTCATCAGATGCAAAATACACTTTTACAAGTTTGAACTGATATAATGATATTTTCTTATTTTTATTTATTTTTAATCCTGATAAGTCTAAACCCCTTTCTTATATCTGGCTGTTCACAGATTCTTTGCTGAATGATGTAGTTCTGCACAGGCCCCTCCCACGACTGTTGATTGACATGCACAGAGTAAGCAGTAAACAGAGTGCATGAGGCTAGAAGAAATCTCTAGCATTATTTCTGTTCATGGCTTGTCTAGAAAAATGAAGACAGTTTGACGTTGTCTAAGGAGAAGGGGATTGTGCGGCCAGAATTCTATGTTAGGTCAAACTGTATAGCAATGGCCATTATTCGGCAGTCAGTGAATATGTCAAACTAATGATCAAAAACGACAGATTTTAAGACTATAATAATCTTTTAGGAATTCGGTCTCAGACGACCAGATTGTGGCCAGAATCACACAGTGTGAGCCTTAAAGTTTCTCATCTCTCAGAGAACTGAGAGGGGCGGAGTCAGCAGAGCTCATTAGTATTTAAAGAGACATGCACCAAAACGGCTTACTCGAAGCAGTATTTCTAACAAGATAAAAAGGGTCTGCTGTTTTACGCTACCAATGACAAATTTAAATCAAAGTATGTCATAGACTTTTCATCATAGCACTCTCTATTCTAATTCTATTCTTAAAAAAACAGAATTCCCTTTTTAGACTGGCACTCTAATGCTTAAACGGCTTGTTTTCTTAAAAAAGCACTAGTTTCTCTAATCTATCAGGTAGGTTTAGGGGTGAATTCAGTGCAGGGCATATTTCGAAACATGACAGAGCATTAACTTTTAGTAACAGTCCCGGATATTGTAATTCTGAATGTACGCAATACCTATATCAGCATATTAAAAATGTACCAGGGTTCACGCTATTAAATCTGTGTTTTATTTCTCTTTGAAACTGAGGTGAAACATGCAGTATTGAGACCAGGTTGGATAAATGGGCATCTGATGACCCCTTTAAGAGTGTAGATACCAACAAGACAGATTAGGACTGATTTTTGAAGCACTTTAGTTCACCTCCATAAAGCTTGGTTCTCCTGTGCTACAGAGTTTGGCGTAATGAGACCAGCAAACATGGACTTCTTTAGTGTAGAAGCGGCACTCATTCGGCTTTCTAATTGCTCTCGCTCCTCCTTGCATCTCTTCAGACAGTCGGTGCACAGGCAGTCCTCCCGCACCAGATACAGACATTTGGCTCTCTGGATGCGGTCCATGCCTGGAGACTCGTCTGTAGGGATGGGGTTGGATTTGACATTCAGCTTCTGCAGCTTTGGGAGGCTTTGGATGCACTTGGGCAGATGAGTCAGGAGGTTGTTGAACAGGCCCAGCTCTTGCAGCTCTTTGAGGGCAGACACGGAAGGAGGCAGGCTCTCGATACAGTTCATTCCCAGGTTAAGGACCCGCAGGTTCCTCAGGAGCCCAAGTTCGTGCGGCAGGCCCGAGGTGCTCAGACGGTTGTTGCACAGGTTGAGGTTGTAGAGGTTATGAAGATGGCCGATAGCCACAGGAACCTGCTCCAGATGGTTGCTGTGCAGGTCCAGCAGACGGAGGTTCACAAACTTGTCGATGGCGTCTGGGATCTTCTTGAGAAGGTTGCGGCTGAGGTCCAACTCATCGATGTCACAGAGCTTCAGGATGCACTTGGGAAATGTGGCGATTGCCATGTTGCTGAGATCTAGACGACGCTTGCCATCTACAGTCACCTTCAGAGCATTCTTAGCCATCTTGAGTGTGATTTTTCTACCAGACGGTTCGCTTGACTTCTTCTTCCCCTTCTTCACCATTGTGTCTAGGAACAATGATACATTGGCTGAGCTTTATGAGGGTCAAAAATGTTAAGATGTCTAGACAACTACTGTTACACATATGTCGCACAACGAGCCTGTTACACAGATGCTTACACTTAAGTACAATCTTGATACACTTTATTTTAAGTAGCTCATGTCTGTGAATGTCTTGAATTTATAATTATGTTGTATAAAGTCTGAAACACATATGTGACAATCTTTTGGTTACATGAATATCTGTGTTACAGACTCGGCCTGCAACAAATGTGTAACACTAGCTGTCTGTTACATCTACATCATTACAAACTGTTCCATAACTTAGTCATTGGGTAAGTACATTTTGTTTTATGTAGGTACAATGGCTACTACTAAGCACTTACTAGATAATTACTCTGTATTATTGACACCCTTAAATAAAGCGTTACCAAAAATAATGACAAATGAGCAAAACCTAGGATAATGGTATATTTAAAAAATGTAGAAATACAACTAATTATTTGAGGTGAAAAGTAGTTGGTCTTATAATATGAAACTGTCTGGTTTCATGTCAGTTGCTTCGGTAACACTTTAGAATTGGCAATACTTGTTAACTATTAACTAACCTTTCCCTCAGTAAATTCTTAATTTGATACTTATTAATAGTTAGTGCAGTAGTTGTTAGGTTTAGGTATTGGGTAGGATCAGGGATGTAGAATAATGCATTAATATGTGCTTAATTGCTTTTTTTGAAGAGTTAAGATGTCTTAGAAGGCAACAAGGCAATTTACTGCAGTTTGGAACCAAGTTGTTATACAGTGCTCGTGGTTTCTTCATGTAAATTCACAAGCTGTCCTTTCTGCTCGTGATTATTAGTCCAGTCCCTGGAGACACATTACAGCTGTGTCTGATAGAGGTGACTGTCATGCTCCAGCGCTGCTGCTGAACGACTGTAATCAAATGAAACGCTACCCAGACTGCTGACCATAGCTGCTGTTTTTGCTTTACATGATTATATGAAAGCACACGGCTCACTGCGCCTTACAGGACAGAAAACACCTTACTGTAAGCTTCAGTTCATTTAGATAATGCATCAGAGATCTTAAACTAAAAGACAGTTTGCTTTCATTGCTAATACATCTTTATTCATAATGCATTAACTGATATTTAATTAATGCAATTTTTATTTTATATCACGTAATGCGTTTAATATCTTGAGCTAAAATCAACACTTTTACTGTATTTACAGCAACAAGAAAATGTTCAGATTTTAAATAGCCTACTATTTTCTTATTTAATTCACGATTATACATTAACTAATCAATGCTATTTAATATTATAATATACATTAATTATACATAATTACATGCAAGAAACCCTAATCCTAAACCTAACCATGTAGTACATGTAGTTAATTAATATTACTCAGTGCTTTAAATTATAATGAAACAAGAACACCTTGAACTAATTTAAACATCTTAAAATGTTAGAAATGTATTAGTGTATGTAAAAAAATACATTAATAATAAACATTAATAAATTGTGTAATTTAAGTATTGTTAATCTTTATTTTAGCAGAACAATATCAGTAACACTTTATAAATTCCTATTAATTAACATAACTAACAATGAGTGATCCATTTGTTACCGTATTTTTTCTTTGTTTAGTGTTTATCTTTTTTATCATTAATTAATAAACAAAAATAGTACTGTTTATTGTTATTTCATAATAGAAATAAATAATATGAACCTATAAGTTTAATTTGAATAATCTATTAGTAAATGTTGAAACTGACACCGCTAATAAATGTTTTATCATTGATAAATAATCGTTAGTTCATGTTATATTTAAACGGAAGCTTATTGTAAAGAGCTAAATATATATATATATATATGAGCGAATTACAAAAACATAGTTCAGCCTGTAACATTGTGCAACCTAGCGATGAAACATAAACCAAGCACTAATAAACTGTCATTATTACAGTAATGTTTGTTCTTACCTGCTGTGATTGGATCTGCGTGTCCCGGAGCGGTTCAGAGCTGAACTAGTACTGTGTTCATATCATTACTGCTCGTCTCTGTCAGGGATCCGTTCTGTGTGAATAATGCACAAGCTTCTCTCAGAAGGCCTGTAAGTAAAAACCAGCCGGGTGAACTTCCTCGAGCAGGCAGAGCTGTTGGAGGTTTGCTGTGAGACTCTTTGTTTGGCTGATCTCCAGGCAACAGAGAGCTGCTTTTATTAGCGTGAGTTACAGGCTGCTCGTTACATTAGCATGCATGTTGCTCAGATAGATTTGTCAGTATTGTTGTGGTTACTTGCTTTGTGGTTAACCTTTAGCCTTTCAGAATATGAATAAGAATGCAGCTAAGAATGGATATACAGTAGTATGCCTGAATGTAAACTATTTCTGAAAGCAAGCCCGACTTAGCTTTTTACAGTGTATGTTATTTATTGCATATGGTATATTCCACCCTTTGTGTTTTACAATTAATACGAGGTTTAATTATTGTATTTAAAAAAAAAATGTAAATGCACTTTATTTTGTTGGTGTTTTACTTTATTTAACTTTATTTAATTAATTAAATAATTCTTATTTGTTTGTTTTATTATGTCTTTATTTTTATTTACCTTTGTGTTTTTTGTTATATTTATTTTGTTATAGTTTACTTTTTTATCTAACTCCTTTTTTTATAAATAATGTTTTTTTCACTTTCATTACATTTTTGTTCTATTTGTTTTGTTTCATTTTACTTTATATTTTTGTTACGTAACTTTATTATATGACCTTTTAAAGCTGAATTTGGTTTAACTATTTTATTTTATTTAGTTTAGTTTGAAAGTGTAACCATTTCCACAAACTAAAATGACCTAATTAATCCAGCATGACCTAGATCCACCACGTTTTTCTTTGAGATAAGGAGCAGGTATATCTTGGTATCATTATACAAGAAACAGGATACACAACAGTAAATCCCAACTAGATTTATTTTTGACCTGTTAAGTATAACATTTCACTTACAGTCACGCAAAACATCACCGTGTCTGCCTTTGTGTTTTAAGACCAAGAGAGGGCAGCAAACAGCTGAACAGAAATGCGTGCCACTACTGCAAAAATAAATGTATTTTCTTGTATATCATTGAAAGAGAATATTTTTTTTCTTATAAAATCTGTAAGATGAAGCTCTGGCTCATTTGGTGAGTGTATTGTGATCAGTAGGTGTGATCCCGGTCATTAAGGTAAGGTGACGGCTGGTCTGGATCATCACACATGTCCTCTCATTATTACTAAGTAGGATGTGTGTCATTCTGCTGAATATATGCTCTTCTGGATCTATGTCTTGGAATAATAGCTATGTTTGTTTAATGGAGATGTTGCTCCAGGAAGAGCAAAAGCAATGATCTAGAAACACATAATGCTCTGAGAAATCATGGTGAGACTGCTGTCTTTATCAGGATCATTGTCATTATCTCTTTAAACCCTACAAAATGTTTAGTAATTTTCTTTAATGTCATTAACTTTTATTTGTGTTAAATTATGTATAAAGATAATGTTAAACAACAACAAAATACTCTGAAAAAATACTTTGAAACTGTTTTCACAGAGAAAGTACTTGTAACTTTTAAAAAATAATTTGATTTGGTGTTTATTTATTTATTTGTAAAAAGACCCCTAAAGTTTCTTTCACACTATAACATCCAGGTCTTTTTGTTCTGTAATTAGATATTTTATTAGTTTTTATTTGTGTCTCATTTGTATGTTATATTAGCTGTTAAACTGTATTTCTTTAAAAATAAAACATATTTTTTAATTTATTTATTAATTTTCTTTTGCTTAGCGTTGTAATTATGTTTTTTTTTTATAATTGTTACATACATTTGTATTGCCATGTGCATTATTAAAATAGGGAAGATTAAATTAAATAAAAGTACACAGGACATTATTTTCATATTTGTCCATTATGTTTACTGTTAAAAAACAGAAAAAAAAATTCCCACTCAGAAATTGCTAGTAATTTTAACATATGTTGAAGATGTTATTTGGTGTTATTTTCTTGTATTTGTTTTAAAAGACATTTTCACTACCTTTTTGTATGACATCTTTTTTGTGCTCAGTGCTGTTTCAAGTTCTTCAGTGCATCTGTCACTAAATTAAACATTGATATCCTCAACAAAAGCCCATCAGCAAATTGCTTGAGTCGGAAAGGTGATCTAAGGACTCCTTGGGCATTTCAGAATTTCCTCACACATGGCTGCTTCACACACACATGTTGGTTTTTGTGATTTCTGGGGTGTCTCTCTTCATAGGTGTAATGGTGTCTCTACTGTACAGACTGTATGTGGTATTGTCCTACACTGACCCTA
>JAUYWG010000046.1:1820236-1836991 GCA_034779775.1 Enteromius afrohamiltoni | reverse complement strand
TACATTACCATCACTCTGTTCTTCTATTTGATAATGTTCAGTGCTTTGCTACAATCTGTATTGTTAAAAGAGCTATAGAAATTAAAGTGACTTGACTTGACTTAACTCTCCATAGGTGTAATGGTGTTTATACTGTACAAACTGAATGTGGTATTGCCCTACACATGAGAGCATTGTTGGTACACATTCATATGTTACATATCTGTAAATCCCACAAGTCTAAGATCCAAAATTAGAAATGGTTTTTGTTAGCTATATGTCACGACTCATGTTTAACCAGAAGACATAACTCTTGCACATAATCTACTTTTCATTGTCCAAAGATGTATTTTACTAGCAGAGATCAATATCATTATCAATACTGGTGCTGTCAGGAGAGTTTTAAAAAGCGATTCACTGCATTTGAAATAATAAGTGCTATAAGAAGGAATGTAGATGCATTCCTTTACACGCACAGCAGTACTAATGTAAATACTTTTCTTTAGTGATCCTTGTCACTTTGGGTAAATATATAATATAGAGTAAAATATGTAAAATAGAGCATTTAGTGGTTTTCTCCTTCTGATGATGATGAATTAAACTATATGTTATGATTAAAATAAATATGACTGCATTTAAAATAAATGACTTAATTTAAAACATTCACATCAACAACAACATATTATTATTAATATTCTAGGCAGAGAGATATATTTGATGTTTTGATGATTTGTTTGTTTTTAGTTGAATTGTATTGTTAAATAAACAACCCAGTCGCACAAAATGATCCTTTAATCTATTTATTCATGTCGGGGACACGATTATTTCGTTATTTTCGTGACTCCAGCATGACTCCATGGATTCATCCATTCGTGCTGGACTCACGAAAGTCGAGTAAGAATCGTGCCCGTGCCATGAAAAAAAAAAAGTGCGACTGGGCTGTAAATAAATAACATTACATTAAAATAAAATATACAATGTAAAATATTTACAAAAACATTGATTAGCTTGTAGATCATTTAATGAAAATGGTGCATTTAACACTTTGTAAAAACTGAAAAATAAAATACGTTTCATATTTATATTTTTCAAATATAAAAACCCAATATGAAACTCATATAGGCTATGTGTATATATATATATACAAGCACTGTGAGGTATATGTGCACTATATACATTTGAGGTCCCCCTGAAATATTTCTGTTGTGGTCCGCGATGTTTGCAGTGCATTTCTGTGCTTGGTTGCGTTGCGCCTGTGTTGTCAAACTGATGAAGATGTTTTCTTAATGTGTTATCGTTTTTGTGTTATTTTCTGAAGTTGCAGTGCGTTGAGTATTACCGTATTACACTCCAAAAGCGGCACCTAGGGGTAAAGAATGAATTCGCATTTTCATTCAGGCCAACGCGGAAAGATCAACAAATGGGCAGAAAATATGGTAAACTTGAAACGTTTTAAAAACGACTCAAATATGTTTCACTGATTCAGAGTCAACTCTTTCTTTTGAGAGACAATAACTTTACACACTGTGCACTGTCAGAATTAAAACTTTACAGGATGATTTCAAAGACTGTATTATACACTGCATGAAAGAAAAAAAATCTCAGAAACGTCCAGAAGGAAACCTCATTTCAACACTAACACATGTCAAACTTTGCCTCGTACAATCCCACAAATCACAGTTCACACGAACCCTCTCAGAAACTGAATATGACAGTTGTTGTTGTATTACAGATCTTGGACATACACAATAAAAGCAGTCAGGTTTAGTCATGTTATTTCACATAGAAATGTTTATTTACAGTACACTTACAAAACAGAAGAGAAAAAAACGTCGATTTCCGGCATGTTTTGAGCAGAGGGTCAATCACAGATGGTTCTTGTTAGTGGAGGAGGCGGTGGGCTTCATGACGCTCTACATTTCACAGTTAAATAACTTTCTTACACATCCTAAGTCTGCGCTGCAAAAAACCCTTGGAGTGAGAGATTGTGTCTAATTTATTCCTGAGTCGGAGAGAGACTGAAAGGTTGGAGCCTGAATGTCTATTCCAGATAGGGATACGCCCTGATATTTCATTAGCTTTCCATTATAAATCAAAAATGTTCTTCCATTAAAACATTTCACAAAAAACGAAAAGAAAAACAAACAGGTTCACCAATTCAACAGATTTAAAGGAGTTTTTTGGGTTCAACACAAGTTGAGCATCTATGGCCTCTGCTTTCCTTCACCACAGAAATAATTCAGACTTGTGAAAACAAACAAACAAAAATCACATTATCCGTATGCAAGAAATCCAGTACAAACATCTAAACATGCTTCAATCAAGGTACTTGAGAAGCAAAATCACTGAAAGTCAGTTTGACAATTAAGTAAGTTTAAGCCTCAAGCAAGAGAAGAAATTGCAAATTGTCAGAAATTCAAATTACTCAATCCCGTCACTAAGCGGATGGTTTACACACCTTTACAGCTCAAATAACCCATTCATTTACATAATAATTAATATAAGCTGAAATACATCAAGCACAGGCCACAGAAGCTGTTCAGAGAAATGAATTTGCATTGAACCCAGAACATTCCTGAGAAGATTTCCATGGGATTTTTTGTTGGCAAACTATATTTGTGCAAAATATCCTCATATAAAAGCTTATTAACAGCTTGTGGCAGTTCAATTAGATCATAATCTTTTGTAAACTGGTTGGCTACTGTATGTATGTGCATTTTAGTTACAGATTGCAGTTTTCAGATTTCAGTGACACTAAATATGAAACTTTTTTTTTTTTTGTCACAGATAGAACAACTTAGAAAGTAAAGAATATGCATATACAATATGTACAGTTCACTTAAGGTTGCATGTACAAAACATCAGAAAAAAGGTTGACAAATAAAAACAATAGGTGTTATTATAAATAAAGTTTTCTTCAAGAACATGTAATGCTACACAGGTTTGTCCTCGAAGAGTATCTGAGCGTACACCGTTCCTGTCTTTGAAGTTTTGGCTTCGGGCAGAGGCTTCATCAGCTCGAGCTCAGCGTACATCAGACTCTCTTCTGCGATTTTGGGCTGTTGGTTCAAGACGACAGCAGAGTTACAGCTCACATAAGACATATGAAATACAACAACTGGCAGTCCTGCAGCACAAATAATCCATTTCTGTGTATTTCATTTATGTAACTCACCAAAACCACTTTTCTGGGTTGAGGTTTTAAAAGCTTCGGCTTTCGCATTTTGTCTGCAATAGGAGCTGAGATGGAATATCGGAATATTTTAGCTATTAAACGAAGATTCATACACATACGGTGACATATAGAAGTATTTTGGGAATGTTACTCTACCTTTAGCTGGTATCTCTGGTGGCACATCTGGCTTCTCCACACTTTTATTTTTCTTATACTTTCTCATCTTCTTGGGAAGAGCTGGAGAGAGGCTGACCACGCTAGTGACCGTCTCTCCTGAACTGGACACACATGAACACACATTTAGTTTTTGAAGATTGTTGCTCATATGCAGTTATATTATTTCAGGTTTTCTCACCTGTTTTGTGGACTCTTGACCAAATTATAGTTTTCTGCCAAAAAGGAGCAAATGAAAAAATGTTGATGAGCAGATTGTTTAATTAATATGATTACAAGAGCATCATTAACATGCACATTGAAGAAACAGTTCAATTAAGAATGCTGAATAAAATGCAGAAATTGTCTTTATCCTTGGGCCATCTGCGATGTAGATTACTTTTTTTCTTCATCAGATTTGGACAAATGTAGCATAGCAATGGATGTGAATGGGTGCCTTCAGAATGAGTCCAAATAGCTGATAAAAACATCACAATAATCCACGACACTCCAGTCCATCAGCTAAAATCTGGAGGCGACAAAAGCTAAAACTTATCCAGCATTAAGATGTTTTTAACTAAAATACGAGTCCATAATACATAATAATTCTTCCTCTGGTGAAAAGTGTTCTGGTCTGAATCAGGAGAGAAATCTGCGCATTCAGCACTGTTTACAAAACAAAACAGCTCTAAACAAACATGAGGCTGGATTTTGACGTGAGAGACAACAGGAGATGCACTTTTTCAGTGGAGAAAGGATTATTATGATTATTATTTATTGTGGCATACTGTGGATTATTGTGATGTTTTGCTTTCAACAGCTGTTTTGACTCTCATTCTGATGGCACCCATTCACTGCAGAACATCCATTGCTGATCAAGTTCTCTAAATCTGATGAAGAAACTCAGATGGCCTGAGGGTGAGTAAACTTTGAATTAATTTAAATTTTTGTGTTAACTAGTTATCAGACTATTTTATACAATCAGTCATACCTTTTAATCGTCTCTTCCTCTGCAGATACTGACAGCTCACAGCTATAGTGAACATGCACATGCACAAGAGCCCAACACAACACACCAGCACAGCACACAGATACACATCTGAAACACACACACACACACAAAATACACTTAATACATCTGAAATAAATGCATGTGCGTTTACTGCAGAAAAAAATACAACACAACAGTAACAACACATATAACGTATAACCTTGTTGTACTGAAGTAAAATTGCTTGTTTACCTCATGTCAGAATATAACAACCCGTGACATTTATTGGCACAGATGTCAAACCTGACATGAAGTGTCTTATTTAAGTGCCAAATAATGCAACTTTAGAGTAATGCCCATCATAAAAAAAGTGTATAATAGCATTCTGGACCAGTACTTTAAAGTGTTTTTTCCCCCACGTTTTCTTAATTTCCAGATCACTAGTAATAACTGAAGACTGATTTGGTAATGCTTGTGTAATTAGTAATTTGGTAGTAATTGGGGGTTAAAGTAGCCCCCAAAATAGCACAATGAGCCATATACCAAATATCAAAACTCATATGTCGTTTCTATACCTAAAATTACCTAAAAAGTACATTATTTTACAGTCACCGTTATGCAAATTGATCAAAAACACAGCTGAAAGGCTAACTGTTGGTTTCCATCCTTCATAAAATGTAATATCTACCACAGTTTTATCATAGGTAGAATGCAAAATGTTTCAGCCAAATGTATTTTATGCAAATTTTCAAACCTGACTGGAGAAAATCAACCCCTCGTAAGACTTTTTTTTGTACAAAAATTGTGGCTTTGGTGATCCTGATCCTGATTTTTTTGCATGCAAAGTTAGACATATCTGCATATTGATAGCGACTCCTTGAAGCACAACATTTTTATTCAATATTATTGTTTAGAAATTCAGCAGGAGGATTAACCCTAATCCCACACAAAAGCCCAATGCTGGACATTTTGGACATTTTAGGCCATTCCTTCCATTTTTTCTTCCATCACTATTTACTGCATTTGAAACATGTTTAACAACATTTTTTTACTAAGATAATATGGCTGAACACAGCTTTGTGGCTTACCTTCAAACAGACTCCACAGTTCCTCTTTTGGTTTGCTGGCTGGGAGAACATGCACTGCGAGAGGAAGAAGAGAGAATTGCACACTCATCACTGTGGCTCCAGACCCTCGTAATTACATGGCACATGCAGTTAAATCAAGTAAATTGCAGGGCCACTAGTGTGTGGGATGACAGCAGTGAGGCTTTCCCTCTCTCTGGATATGGCCCTGGCTAACACCCACTGTGATGCCCTAAAATACCCATAACCACAGCAGCTGACGACAGTAAGGCTAGCTAGCCCAACAAACACAGCCACCTCAACTGCTGAGGAAGTTTAGCCGTCTATCTGGGTGTGCAACAGACCACTAGAGCTAATTTGATTCTCTTGGATCAAATGAGTTTAATTGACCTGGTGTTTTCTATCAGCAGAGAAAGCATAATTTAGGTAGTCAAAAGAAAGAAAAGCTTTATCAAAATTTATCATTTGCACAACCCAGTCTTGTTGAAAAAAATGTGACTGTGGAGACATTTGTGCAAAAATATATGACGTAATTTCTTGCTCATTTTGCAAGTGCAATTTAGTTTTTTTTAGATAGACACGGAAACAGGAAAATACGGGAACACGGAATGGCAAAACAACGGTAGTTGACAGTGCAATGGACCGTGGAAGACAAACAAACAGACTGGTATTTATACAGGTGAAAGTAGGTCAAGGGGTGGAGCAAACAATGAAGTACCTAGACAACCAACGAGTGGGCGGAGACAAGAGTTCATTGCTGAGAGTCCATGAATGAAAACAGACGTAAACATACACACAGTTAATGGAGAGCTGTAGTGCCATCCAAAGTCTTGCTGGCACATCCAGCTGATCGTCACACATAAGCAAACAGAAGATAAAAATTAATTTGCTGAAACAACTATGCCATTTCATCTTGCTTCTAAAAGTCTGAACTCTTTTATCATGGCTTGTGTTTCAAGGTACTCGCACCAGAGCGCTTCACACCACAAGTGCAAAGTTGCGCTAACAAGCAAGTTTACTATATTAGAAAAGCCAAACTTATAGTTAACTTAGGCTACTTAATGTCTGTTGGGTTTGGTTTTACTGCAACTGTGGTTATACAGATAGTAAGCAAGTACAGTACACTAAAAACGTATAGGTTATGAATATAACCACGGTTCTTTGAGGGAATGAGACACTGCGTCCAGAAACACTATGGGACATATGCCTACTGCGTGACAGCTCTGAATCTGTTGTACCAACGTCCAATGAATGGGAGCAACACCAGGGCGGGTGACGTCAGACCAGGAAGTATATAAGGCACATGGTGCCTGCCAGCATCAGCTTAAAACTGCTGTGAAGAACTGTGACGGCAAGGGGCGCTGGAGGTATGGCTCCGAGACGGCTCAAAGAACCGTGGTTATATTCCTAACCTATACGTTATTTTTCGGGAATTCACACTGCATCTGGAAACACTATGGGAACGATATCCCAAAACACCGCCATAACTCCAAGACCCTGCCCTGTGTCTGTGTCTCAACATACACCACTAGGACGTAAGGGCCGATGATCCAGGGGTAATCCGGGTGTCCAGACCGTAGTAATGGACAAATGAGGAGGGGGTGGACCATCCCACAGCGTTGCAGATGTCCTCGACTGGGACACCAGACTGCCAGATATGCCTTTAAGGCCGCCATACCTCTTGTGGAGTGAGCCCTGACTCCCATCGGCAAGGGGAGATCAGAAGCTTATTTAAGCCATTAAGCTCATTTTCTTATTTAGAAAATGGGGTCACATTTGACAGAATTAGATTTAAGAACAAGCACGGCATTCCAGTTGTCTGCATTCTTATTAACCACACTGCAAACGTCTTCAGCTTTTTCTGCTTGCACATGAATTACTGTTTATTTCTCTATTCATGGCTCCTGCAGAAATGTGCTTATTTTCGGAACTCTTGCTCATGCTTGACCGAAGTGGGGAGGGACAAAAGCTCTATTGAGTCATATGGTTCAAAAAAGGAGCCAGATACAGAATGTCCAGTGCTTTACTGAAGGCTTCTGTCACTGTACAGGATGCCAAAAGTCATCTGTCCTCACAGATGCATGAATAGAGATGCATGTTTCAATACAACAGCTGCATCAATTGACATATTAATTATTTCATTGCATGACAACAGCGCATTCAGCTATGAAAAGAAGCAGTGAATATATGAAAGTGCTTGGCATTTCAAGTCAGCAGCATTCTTTCTCTGTCTTGGCAATATGAATGATCACACTGTGACATTTACTAAGTCTGGGTGGCTGGTGTGCCTTCTATTCAACATGACAAGTTGCTTGCCTTTGACCAATGGAAATGACCAATGGAAACAAAAATGTCCACAACAAAACTCTCCCCCCCCAAGAAACAGCCTTCAATGAAGACTTTATTGATTTGCAACACATTCTGACAAGACAAAGAGTCCTACAAAACATGTCCCTACAGCATCGTCAAATCCACAAACATGGTCAGTATTCCCTGCTTTCTCTGTTCTACTGTGCATTTAAATCTGCACCACATCCTCCCTCACATGGCAGAGACGCTCAACGGTTCTCCTTACAAACACTGTCAGTGGAAAATGTGATCATGTTTTAGGAAACTAAGTTTTGAGCTTAGTGGTAAGGCTTGATTTTGGGACGACTTTACTTGGATATCTCATTGGTTGGCTGGAGCACAAATTCTCATTTAACTGAGTTATGTTTATGTATGTTTATTCATCAACTGGAGTATGAAATCATTCCCTACAAAGTAGTTTAGGTAATGTAGTAAGGTTTAGACATAATGATATTATGTGGCTTCTTGCACATTTTCTGACATTTTAAATGTGAAAAGTCCAGTAAGTGGCGCTAAAAGCACGTTTAGTTTTATATGAAACAGAAATTATCAACATGCTGGTTATACTGTACATATAGCAAAATTTCAGAAATAAAACGCCCAGTGACTGGTGCTAAAAGATAAAATTGCACTAAATAAGTAGCTAGTAGTAACTAGCATAAACCTAGTAGCTACTAACAAAAGCAAAAATATGTGTGATTTTATCTTTTTTTTTATAAGATTAAGATTTAATATAAAGACAGGACCCATGTTTCACAGGACGTAAGGCCCCGATATACAAAATCAAAGAACGAACTGAAATGACGACATTTCGAACAAAATCAATATAAAACAAAGTTTGTTTTGGCAGTTCGAATCGGCTGACCAAACATTTTGAGGAGTTTGTTTTAGCCCCAAACACCTTTGAGCTACCGTTGATCCGAGGCAGCTACGCAATCGGTGGGTGTGTTCTGAAACTCCACCTTGTTTGATGCAGATTTTTTTTTTCTTGGTTGGTTTGTCATTCAGCCGAGGTCAAGCAAGGAAGCAACATCTCCATAGAGCTGCTACAGATATATAGCTGCACCTGTAACGATTGCCCACGGAGAAACTTTAAAAGTTCAGGGAAAGCAATTAAGCCCTACAAAGAGATAACAACCAAGCTTGTGTGAACGACCCGCAGTTAAACGCAACGTAGAGAAACATCAGATGCAAGTGATGCTTTACATCACAAGTGTAATACCGGGTGCACTACCAATCAAGTTTACTACATTAGTAAAGCCATATACATGGAGCTGGTTATGTTATGCAAAAATTAGCTTACAAATCATGCATTATAGTAATAGGTGTTTGGTCATAATATTGCACTAAAAACCACAAAAGTTTTTAATTATCTGCACCGTAATTATAATTGGTGTGAAAAGTAAATAAAAGTCGTTGGTGCTTTACTACCAGTAGTGATAATTTCAACTGGTAATGGAGTGGATAGGTCAACATATTTTACAAACAGTTCACCCAAAAAGTAATATTTGTAACCAAGCTGATTTGACTTCCGTTGACTTCCATAGAAAACAAATACTGTAGAAGTCAATGGGGACAAAAAACAGCCTGGTTACAATTTTCCTTCAAATTATCTTTCTTTGTGTTCAGCAGAACAAAGAAATTCATGAGTTGAGTTCATGGTTGAGTAAATGAAGTAATTTTTATTTTTGGGTGAACTATTCCTTTAATGTTGGATTTTGGTTATACAACCTACAAATAGCAAAATATCAATATCAGCTGACGTTGGTATTGGACATCAATTTAACATACATGACAATAGACATTGAACTAACATTACATTTTGGTCACACAACATTGCAACCGGAATTTTACCAAATATTGCAATCTTATGATGTTGTGTGCCTGCTGGGCTAAGTTTGAAATGTTTGCTAAAAGTGAATTTTGCATATGTTTGGCAGTGCGCTCACATGTATCAAATCTCAAAGTTAACACACATGGACTTAAAGCCACAAACACATAATTTTGATTTGGCGATGTCTATAAGCAGGCCAGGCGACGCCCTCCCACAGTGAGCTCGGATGGCCCTTTTTTGGGAAACTCTGATCTAGTAGTCAAGTCCCTGAGCCATTTTTTCCTCTTATTCTTGCTGCTTTGCTGCAAAGCTCTTCATACATACAGTATGGGCTTGTTTTGTCTTGGATCCAGAGAGCGACAGCCTCTCCATCCTCTGTGCTGTCTGTACACTAAGTTAGTAAAGGAAAACTCTGCACTCTGCAGCCAGTGTCAATAGCACTTGGCTGTCCCTAAGCCAGTGTTCACTTTGTTCTCAACTCGACTCTGACCACTAAAGGACAGATATATAATGCATAACTATTAGATCACATTTCCACTTGTTTTTAATGGAAAATCTAACACATACGACACTGAATTATTTTCTCGACATCTGCCGCTTATGCACAGAGTATTTTGTCAGATGTTTCTATCCTTGAGACAAGTTAAGAATCCAGATGAGCGAAACTCTCAACATACTCATAACAAGGGTCAGAAATAAGCTTTTCCTTATTCAACTCTTGCCTTTTTATGCATTATTAAATCAAGATTTTACACTGGTTATGTTAATAGCATGAAACGTTCAATAACATTGGTAATGTTAACATAAGTCAACATTGCTTATATTGCTGCATAAAAATAAATCCTGGCAGCATGAGCAGATCTAGGTTTTATGCCTTAATTAACACAAACTTCATGGACATAGTTTTATTCACATTAATACACTTAAATAGCTTTTACATTTAGAGCTTTTTCTACACCTCCAAAATTGAAGATCCCATGAAATGGCATAACAAGAACCATGGTCTTTCATATGTGGGTGTATTAATGAAATTTGGCGCATATGAAGGAACCTTCTTTTACATGTTGCTTGTAATTTACTTCACAGCTATGAACTTTTTTTCACTCTGCCTAGGCTCATTGGACATAAATGGTTGTGCAACTTTATGATAAAAAACACCCAAACATAAACCTAACCGGCAATGTTAGCAGAAACAAACATGGTGTAAAAATGGAGTAATTATGTTATTTTATCTGGATGGATGGATGGATGGATGGAGTTATACCTGAGTGCTTTACATCACAAGTGCCATAGTGATCCCAGGTGTGCTATCGAGTACTCAGGTATGAGTCCCAATAAAAGAGCTCAAAGACTTGTAGAAGCCAGATAAAATAACTTAATTGCTCCATTTTACTAAATCAGAAATGTCAAACATATGGAGCTGATTGTAACATCAAAATGCATTAGTTTACAAATTATGCACTGTGGTAAAACATTTTGAGGACATAACATAGTGTTGTGGAGGGAAGCACACAAATCTAAGCTTTTATTCCAACTTCTTCTCATAGAAATTTGTACCTCTGTGCACTTTTTTAACGTAACTTAATGCACGTTTGTCCACAGCTTTAAAGAGAAATGTGCTAAAACACAGTTAATAATAATGAACCCCAGGACGTTTTTATAATGTTGATATAGGTACATATTGCGGCGGTTGAGAATTGAAATATCCATGGACTGTTGCTAAAAGTTAATGCTCTATCATGCTGGAAATATACACCAAATTACACCAAATCCAACCTCCAAATCCAAGTCCAGGAAGAATTATACATATTTTTCTACTTTTTTTCGTTTTTGTCAGAGGCACATATTTCCAATGAGCCTATCTTGAGTTTAAGTGGCATTTTTGTGTATTTTGGTAACAGTTTTTCTCCAATCCCCCTCTAATTTTAGCATATGAACAAACCTCGGAGCTGCGTGGAGGCCGAGCCATTGGTGAGCGCTTTCCATCGTTCCTGATGCTTCTTGAACTCTTGGACCCTGCAGCTGTAAAGACCCCTGTCCTGTTCGCTGACGTTCATGATGAGGAGGTTGTATATTTTGCCCTGTTTCACCACGGTCAGTTTCATCTTGGGCTTGCTGAAGCTCTTGGTGTAGTTTCCATAGAACTTGGCTTTCTGCATATTCACCCGCGCCACCAGCAGCTCCTCTCCTCTCCACTCCGGCTGAAACATCCATCGCACCACAGGCAGACTCGCTGACCGCCGCCGCTGGCTCACCTGACAGGTCAAGGTGATGTTTTCTCCCTCGGCCACCACAGTGAACGGAGATGGACTGACTGTGACGTTGATAGCTGAGCACACATCTGGAATCAGACAATACAAAGTGAATAATTATCTTATACACCATTTAAAGCAATAATTTACCCAAAAATTACAATAAGCTAATATTAGCAGGTCACTCAAGAAGTAGATAAGTTTGTTTCTTTATTGATTTGGATTAATGTAGTATTCTATCACTTGGATGCTCTGCAGTGAATGGATGCCGTCAGAATGAGAGCTGATAAAAACCTAATTCACATCACTGCAGTCCATCAGTTAACATCATCAAAAAAACAAAAAGGCACATGTTTGTAAGAAATAAATTCATCAAGACATTTTTAACTTTTAACAACCGTTGCTTCCAGTCCATAATCGAAAATAGTGCTTTCTTCAGTGAAAAAGTGGTCTGGTTTGAATCAGGAGAGAAATCTGTCCAATCAAGCAACGTTTACAATACAGAACAGCTCTAATCAAATATGCTGGTTGATTTTGATGTGAGAGATGACTGGAGATGGATTTTTTTCACTGAAGGACGTATTTATTTACAGTAGTTTTAAAGTTTAAAATGTGTTGATGGATTAGTTTGATCTTTTGTCTTCTCCAGATGTTAACTGATGGACTGGAGTGGTGTGGATTATTGTGATGCTTTTATCAGCTGTTTAGACTCTCATTTTTACGGCACCCATTCACTGCTAAATGTGATAGAATACTACATTTCTCCAGATCTGATGAATAATCAAGCTATATTTCCATCAAGGCATGAAATTTCAACAAATTTTAATTTTTGGTAGAACTATTGCTTTAATAGAGCCACAAAATGTAAAAAAAAAATGAATTCTAACTGGATGAAAAATGATTAAACACAAGTCATTTCTTATTTAGTGTCCCTATTGTGCAAGCCAGCAATTTGTCTGCAGACTTTAAAGAGAATAAAGCTGGGAAATTAAAAGTAAGAGTCTTTCCAGACCCTTTTGCTGCTGTTTAATGAGCCTATTTGACAGGCCATCTGGAGAACATTATATGGGTGGATCTCGAACAGACGTCCCCACAAATCGTCCGGCTCTATATTACATTAAAATTGTATATATCAATTATAAAACATATTTTTTTTTTTAGACATCCAGAAAAGCATATAAGCATATTAGAATGATTTCTGAAGTCGGACGTTTCTAATAATGCTGAACAATCATATTTGTACAATAAATTCACATAAAAAGGGTTATTTCAAATTGTACTAATATTTAACAATATTTCTGTTTATACTTTACACATTTTCCATCAAATGAATGCAGCCTTGGTGAGAAGAACAGTTTTTTTTTTTTTCTTTTACTAAAGAATTTAAGTAATCTTAAGTATTCCAAACATTTTTTTGACACAAAAATACCTACATAAATGTTACATAAAAGTAGAATATATATATATGAATATATATATATATATATATGTGTGTGTGTGTATATATATATATATATATATATATATACATTTAAATACATAGTAATAAATCATGCATATAAAGCTATAAATGCTGTGGAGGCAAAATCTAAACCCACAAAATCTGCCACAATCACACTTTTCCATTGGCTGTGAATTTTTTGTAATTTTTAAAGGAAGAAAGTCTATCTCTTAGTATGTGGTGGTTTTTATAAACTCAAAGTGAACACATGTTTATATATATACACATAGATACACACACACACACACACAGGATTTAAGTTACATATGCTAATGAAGGAGGAGTCAGAAACCACAACATACACACAGCCAGAGAGAAAAAAAGTGAATCACCAGGAAACAACTGAAAGAGAAATTCCATACGGCTTGAACTTATATCCAGACTTTCTGCATATGTCCACTTATCTGATGTTGGACAATAACTCACTGAATCAACAGATGAAAAAAAGCATGCATTTAAAAAATTGCTGACATGCTGAGATTTTCTAGCTCTCCTGAACAGCATTATAGCTGATGATAACTTCAGACAGACCGCACTTACTTCTGAAGAGGAGGTTAGTCAGGAGAGCTGCTAGCACTGCAGAGATCTTCATTCTCCAGGCTCACGGGCTCCATGCAACTCCAGTTGAATCTCTTCACAAAAAGTCCTCCACTCTTTTTCCTCTCCTTCTCCTCTGTGTAACCCGAGACAGGACACACTGTTTTTACTCAGTCTGTTCCTTCTCTCCTCCCCCTTATAAAGAGCTACACACTACACTCTACGAAGTAGATGTCATGCCCTGCTTAGAAAATACAAATCTACTTTTTCTCCAGTCTAGTTTGAGAATATATGTTATAAATAAGGAGGTAGGTGGATTATAGAACATAATACTTTTATTTAGCAATGGCACTTTTAAAGTTATTTAAAGTGATGATAAATATGTTTACTGTATGTTACTAAAGAATTGAAAGAAAGATGAAAAAAAATCTCAATACACAATACTAATAACAATAAATGTTTCTTGAAGAGCAAATCAGAATATTGGAATGATTTCTGAATGATCATGTGACGAGTAATGATGCAAAAAAAAAACCCAAACATTTTCCTCAGTTTGGAAAAGTTGTCATTTCACTCAGAAATGATCAGATAGTGAAGATTGGCATTGTTTATTTGGTCTGTTAACAGGTTCAGTCAGTTCAGTGGGCTGTAGTTGATCTGTCTGCAGGGTCCAGCAGAGTACATATGTTTACAGTATCATTCTGGCTCTGTAGACTGATGGACGACTGCTTTTCAGCTGAAACAGTGGAAACAGATGTGAAACAACAGGAAAGAACTGACTGCCCTCGTCTGGATAAAGTCTAGTGTTGCACGATACAAGCTTGAGAATAGCTGAAGCCTGAGCGTTTCAAATAGAGAATGAAAATAAACTCAATCAATCCATCAAAAAAAAGTTTTTTATTTACTTACAAATAACAAATAAACAGTCATGTCTGATCACACATGCATATATTTGATTGTCTTTATCAGATTAATAAATGAAGTAAAATCTAAATGAAAAGACAAGCTGGCTTAGATCACAAACTATTTCTCTGTTACAGTTGTTGTAAATATCTTTTACTCGCATTATGGCTCAAAACGCATCATAGCAATGGCACTGATCTGATGAATTTACAGTTATTTGTTTACAGCCACTTTAACTGACACTGTATAAAATATAAAATGGTGTAAAAGTTTGTACTGAATCATCCTCAGAAGACATTCCATTCCCTCCTGCTCTCCACATCAGTGATCCCTTCAAATTAAATAAAAGTGTCATGACATTCACTTTCAGACCATCACAGGGATGTGAAAGTATTATTTATGAATAAAAAAATCCTTACCGTGTTGATGCTCTTCTTAGTGATGCATCTTTAGAAATATTAAAGCATTATAAATAATAATATGTATATATATATATATATATATATATATATTGAAGTTGGGGATGTTAATGTTTTGATCAGGTGTGTATGAAAAAGCTTGCCTGATCTCTCCTGTTCAATGTCTAACGCCTGCTTTCTGATGATGTGGAGTTTGATGAGCAGAAAGCAGATGGAAAGGAAAAGGCCTATTCCAGCTCCTATGACAGCATACTTGATTTCTGTGACTCAGGAAAGAAACATGATGTGAACAGGACTGTTATCAGCTCTGAGGGGCTTCTGTAGGGTTTGGATGGTGTGTTTGTACCTGGTTTCTCACTGGAAGAGTCTTGAGCCTTCACCTGCTCCACCAACAAACACTCTGTAAGATAGCAGTCAGATATCCTTTTTCAAAACAATGCAGAATAGGACTCTGATTTTGTTGAGATTTCAAAAACTAGTTAACTGACAAAAAAAAACAAAAAAACATGCACCTATTTTCATTCATATTTTGGGATAATGCATAAAAAAGCTGGATGGAAACTCCACATAAATGTAATATATATATATATATATATATATAAATATGTATATATATACGTTTCCATTTCATAAACTACAATGAAAGAACTTTTACTGAGTAAATTCCTTGATGCACATAAAAAAAACCATGTGACTTTGCCTTAAATTATGTGACTGGATAACTGGATCTCATCTCAGTGTTTTTTAGTCATTCTGAAATGCCTGGCCAAAAATCGTCATCAAAATTATTTGGTATAATCGCCTCCAGAAGTGATTAACATCATTACGTTCACAAACATGGTCTGCCAGATGGAAAAGAAACGGTTCTTTAAAAAAAAAAGTTAAAGAGGCAACTTTGGATTGAAACATAGCTATTCATTAGTTTTTTTAACTTATGTCAAAGATAGAAATTATGTAACAAATTTATTGCTCATTTTTATTAATAGTTACTAATGGGACTAATATGTGTCTCTGAAGCAGTCAGACAGGTGACAGGTGACAGGAGGACGAATGAGAAAGGGGATGAATGTTAGTGTCAGATCGAAAGAATAATAAAACATGTACAACTATAAGAAAGATGTTTGGAGCGTATAACAATAAATGCTTATGTAATTGCTCTTTGGTAAGAAATAAAACATATTGTGAATATCAGGATAAAGAGGGTAAGAGAAAATGTTTATAGTTTTATTCAGCTATTATAAATCCACAAATGACTGGTCTGGGGGGGTTTCTGATTCAAATATAGCCTTAAAACCTTACTGTCTGCTGTGGCATGTGCATCTGTTTTGTACAGTAGGCCTGCTTTTAGCTTCATTCTATCTAGTTAAATCAGAGTCTTTGATCAGCTTCCTGGAAGTGCTTACAGTTAAGATCTGAATGAGATTATATCTGTGATCACTTCCTCTTAACAGATTAACACTGACACCTGCAAATGCTTTAAAAATGCAGCAGAAACACAATTTTGTCAGATTTGTTTGTCCACACATTCATCTATAACCCATACTTAAACTCATTAAACGCACACACCTGATGCTAGC
>JAUYWG010000046.1:1769649-1815184 GCA_034779775.1 Enteromius afrohamiltoni | reverse complement strand
CTTTTTCAGGGAATGAGGGTTACATACTTAATCGAGACATTCCCTTTCAGTTGGTCACTCCGAGTCACCTCAGATATACTACCAAAACGCCATAGGCACTGCCCCTTCCAGTGTCCTGTGGGAGCATCCAAGCCCCTCTGTCTGGCATAGGCCAGAGCTTACAACAAGAGGCCAGCTACTGGACCTCAGGAACTGAGTAGGGTCTACTGTATGGACACTCTGGGAAAGTTAACAAGCTGACCCAAAACTGGGCCTATAGGTGCCTCTACCCGTTTGAGGTGAGAACACAGGAGGATATCGGTTCTACACAAAGACAATAGAATCTAGAGAACATGTTAGAGGTCGCCCAGGCCACAGCTCTATGTACCAGTGCCCAGGACGATGCCACACTCCTTGATGAGTGGGCCCATGACCTGAGGGGACAGGGCACACCCTGTGCTTGGTAGGCCAGGGTGATGGTGTCCAATATCCAGTAGGCCATCCTCTGCTTGGAGATGGCATTCCCCTTCAGCCGGCCTTTTCATCAGACAGAGTTGGTCTGAGGTCCTGAAGCTTTGTGTCCAGTCAACTTAGCATCTTAGTGCTCAGACAGGACAGAGCAAAGCTAGCAGCACTAAGAGGTTCACCACCTGGTCTCTAAATGGAGTAGTGGGAACCTTGGGCACACAGCTGAGCAATGGCCTCAGTGTTACCTGGGAACCACCGGCCCATACTCAGTCAACCAATCAATCACTTTTATTTCTATAGCACTTTTAACAATACAGATTGTAGCAAAGCACTGAAGATTATCAAATAGGAAAACAGAGTGATGGTAATGTTTAATGACAAGATTAAACTGTTTATTTATGGTTGCCCTGTGGCCGGCTCCCCGGTGCTTCCTAGATGGAGGCTGCTTGGGAGCGGGGGCGCCCTCCACTGTGTTGCCGGTCTGGGACACGTGAGCATTCAAGAAGTGTGTCTTGACCGTCTTACTCATGTCAGACCATGGTGGACATTGCATGACCCGGAGACAGTGCCGTAACCTTTGTCACTTAAAGTGCAAGGTCCATGGAGGTACAGAGTACACAGACCACTCTTGTGCAGATCCTTTATTGCCATGGCCTAATGGACTTGCAACAACCCTAGCTGCTCTTCATGCAATTTGAGGAAGAAAGGTTCTGAGTTAGGGCCCTGAGAACCAGAGCGATCCACCCCTAAGTACCAGTCATCCATCCTCGAGGGCTCTGGACACGGTGGAGCTTTCTACTCAAGCCTGACCTCCTTTAAAAAGACTTTAAAAAGAAGTTTAGTGTGCTGAAGCGCACAGGGAGGATGGCCGCTTGCACACAACCTGATGTGGCAATCCACTCGAAACAGGAAACCAGATCTGCTACCGACGCCGTACACCAGCTACTTGATTCCTAGAAGTAGGAAAAAAAAACATATTAATATATCAATTGTGTTACTATGTATATTTAAAGACACACACATACAGTATACAAAACATTTTTTAAAAATAAGCAGATTTTATGTATTTATGTATTTATATATACATAATGAATATACACAGTACACACACACACGTTGGTTTTGATGGCATTTGTTGGCATTTTTAGATTTTCAAAAGAACACCATTTAGTATGTTTTTTAAGCCTTTTGAATTATAGGGACACTGAAAATGTCCCTGAAAATACCTGTCATACCCATGTTATTATACACATTTGTGTCCTCATAAACCACATAAACCCGCACACACACACAAACATAACAAATTAATTAACAGGGTTGGTTGAATAGGTTGTTTTGGATCAACATAGACTTTCACAGTAGGTAAAAAAAAGGTGATTAAAATAGCCTGGTTACAAACTTTTTTCACAATATCTTCCTTTGTGTTTGGCAGAACGAAGAAATTCATACAGGTTTGGAACTACTCAAGGGTGAAAAAACGATGACAGAATTAACATTTTTTTGGGTGAACTATTCCTTTAAGTATAACACAACAAGGCTAAGGTTATATCCATTGAACCCAGCATGACAGTCAACACACAACAGTAACCGGAGCGTCTGAGCGTGGTCAGCAGGGCACTCGGTGGCCGGCGGGTGCATGTCGAGGCCAGCCCGTCAGACATGCTAGTATTTATTGGCAGCGATGCAATGAATGATAGCTGGCCCATTTGTGCACATCCATCACCTCAAATAGATCACGCTCCTCTCCGGACGCCCCTGAGAGCCAAGCGCTCCGGTTCTCCTATTATAGCCTTGCCTGCTCACTCTGGAATAAGAGGTTGAGTTGACATGAGAGCTTTTGGAAACGGTGAGGCTGGGTTGCTAAGGATAGAGACTTGTCTGCCCTCTCCTTCTGACCTTCCTCCCCTCAAGGTTCACATTAACAGAGGCTCGCTCCAGTCACTTACAGAGCTCTGCTGCTGACACAGAGGCTTACTGATATTATTAGGGAGGGACTTTCCCCATATGACCCCGTGAATCATGTACGAGGATAATATACAGTCTGAGGACAATAATTAATGCTGTCACGATTCCAAATCTGCGACTTTTTCAAACCTGTGAGTTTCACTATTCTCTGCTAACCAGATTTGATTGATTTATATTATTCATCAGTGTATCCATACAGCTATATATATATATATATATATATATTAGAGCTGTCAAAGGATTAATCATGATTAATCACATCAAAATAAAAGTTTTTCTTTTTATATTTGTACGTGCTGTGCATATTTATTAAGTATATATAAATACAAACACATGCATGTACATATTTAATAAAAATATGTTATGTTTATACATGAAATATCTTTAGATATAATATCAAATATAAGAAAATAAATATATGAATGCATTTACATGTAAATAATTTCAAATTATACACTGTAGGTGTGTGTTTTAATATAAATACAGCATAAACACACATGTGATTAATCATGATTAATCATTTGACAGCACTAATATATATATATATATATATATATATATATATATATAATGTATATATACATACACACATTAAATACACACATCTAGGAGGTATTATGGTTTATATTTTTTGACAATAATACATACATGAATAACATAAAATACAAAAATTCTATACTACATAACTTACAAATGAAATATCAGCCTGTATATTAAACATATAGTGAATATTTGTTGTTAGTTTTTTAATGTCTTTTAGGTTTGGAACAACAGAATATTTTTGGGTGAACATTTCCTACTTTCATACATTAAAAAAAGCTTTTGCTTTTACAAAAACAATAACAATAACATACAGTATTAGCATCTTCAGCAGTGCACAGTAATAATCAGTTTATTATAAGCACATATGCAGTTATGTCATCTGCTGCTTTAAATATTCTGTGAATTCTGATTTTTTTTCATTCACCAGCTGGAAAAAGTATTTCGAAAAGGGTTCCAACAATCTTGTTCCAATGTGTTGCAAGCGTTATGTCTTCCATATTCTCATTTATTTAGAATGATAAAACTGTATAATCACAGTTAACGTTCTTATGCTTTTATTTTCCAAATGCTTTGAAAAGCACTATGAATATTGCTGAGCCTCTGGCCTGTACAGAGCAGAAACAGGTGCTGCTTTGACATGTGACAGATAAGCTGAGATATGAAAGGTGTGCCAGAAAGAAAGGCAGTCCATTACTGTATGAAATACAGGCAGCTTCAAATAGAGACACTTAAATAACTCTCTATCATTCTGTGTAGGTGTGAAGAGCAAAGTCAAATAAATAAAATTACATAATGAAGGGTTGAAACAAAGAGGCCATGTTAGGATACAAATGCTTTTTATGGGATAAATCTTTCTTCAACGTCCAGGAACTTCAAGTTTCTACTTTGTGAATTTAAAAAAGTCCCTTTTTGTCTATTATTTTAGATAGGTCATGATGTTCTTCCATATTCAGAATATTTTGCGGTGAACTATTCCTTTTACATATCATTTGAACTTCAGTATGTTAAACACTACATGATTTTACTTTATATTTACTATAGCGCTACCAAACGATTAATCACCATTAGTCATATTCAAAGCAAAGGTTTTTGTTCACATATGTGCTACCTGGTCTCATGGCATAGATGCGTCTTGATGCTCTTTTTAGTGGACTAAAGGTAAGTAACACTAGAGGTAGTAAAACTTTGAAAAACATTTGTATTCTTTTTCACACAGCTGACTTCAAAACAATATTAATATGCTGGGATATGTGAAAACTGCTGCGTTTGAATATTAGCATTGCACATATCCTGCTTCATATATGTGTCTGTGTAACTACGCTTCAACAAAACACTTACGTTCAATAGAACGTAGAAAGCAGAACGGACACGGTTGCATCAGAAAATGTGTTTTTATATCAGTTTTGAACTCAGTGTAGGGCATATTTCCAACATGATAGAGCATTAACTTTTAGTAACAGTCCCGGATATTTCAATTCTGAATCAGCTCAATTTAAATGTGCCAGGGCTCGCGTATTGAACCTGTGTTCCAGCGCCACTCAGTAGACATTTCTCTTTGAAACTGCAGCGAAACATGCCATACAGTACGTAAAAACAGTGTTGCACAAAAAGTGCACATATTTTTTATGAGATCAAATTGTAAATATGTGTACTGTGTATATTTATTAATTTTTTCAAACAAAAACAAAACAAACAAACAAACAAAAACTTAAGCATGAATGTTTTCCTCTTTCGGTCTGACCGGCTGGAAGCAGAAACACTAGAAAGACACAAACAGGATCTGCTTAACAACTGTGCTGGTAATCAGACTCCATTAGCCACTCATTCTACACTTTGAGCTTGGTGACACTGTGGTGGGTGATGCAATGTGCAATATTTGCCTCCCCTGTTTGTGAAACAAATGACTCCTACTCAGCCCAGCCATCACACAACAACATCCCATGTGTCCAGTGTGGTCGTGTTAATGCAAAATCCTGTAGTTTCTGTAGGATGTGAGAGGTATAGACAGCTATGCTACTCAAGCTACTGCTACCAAAATAGCAGATGACCATTTGTATTTCATCTGTCGCACACTCGACACCAAAGCGTCGCTCAGATATTTGTGCTTCCCGTGTTACAGCTCTGGCCTTGCCGGCAACTATTTCAGTGGGGTGTGTTCGGTTCCTTCTCCTTCAGTCTTTTCAAGTGCTTACTTGAACATGGATTTATACCATGAGCTTCAGGCTGTGTTCGGCAAAGAGAATTTGTATAGTGTTCTTATATGGAGTAATGGGAAAGTCTGACTTTACTTGGGGGCTCGTGTGAAATTTACCTTTAAGGATTCGTCTGTATTTTCTATCCAAGGGTGAACTACAGAGCTTCATAAAAAGGTAAGGAATAAACTTTGATTGGCTTTTAATCTCTTAGTGTCAAAAATGAAATTAATGTTGCTCAACACAATTAAAGCTGCTTGAAAGGTTCTTCACAGCAATGCCATAGAAGAACCATTTTTGGTTCCTAAAGGGTTTAAGAAAGAGAAACATCACTTTCTTACTTTTTTAATTATCTGAACCTTCTATAGCCACAAAGATCCTTTTGTGAAACAGAAAGGTTCTTCTTCAGATGTTAAAGGAACTATATAGACAAAAAGGTTCTTCTATGGCATTGTGAACAATATTTTCCTTTAATAATAAAAATCTAAGACCCGTTGAGAGCAGCTGCCCTTCGACATTTTCATAATTTTATGATGAACAGCCTGTTACTTTGAAGAAGTTTCCTTGAGTGCTTTATCGCTGTACTGTAGATCCTTATTTCACATAAATAAAATAACAGATGTGGGGAAATTACCCTGACTGCAAGTTGATACGGAATTATGGGTGGTGGAAAAATGTTGTGCTGTCCAAATCGTCTTGGCCACTTAGTGCATGCCTTTAAATGCTCTCAATATACTGTACCTCAAGATTTGTCCCGGTCAGCATTTGAGCTCCCTGAGTTATACAAATATGTCTAATAATTAAATACTTTTTAAGGCACATTCCTATTCCATGACAGGCAGAAGCAGGGATGAGTGCTGGTTAACAGATTTACTGTAGGTCAGAGGATAAATATGGGTTAATGAGTTATGCCCCGATCAGACACACAGTGCAGCAGCTGCAATGAAACAACTGAATGATGACTAATTTGCATTCTCTGTAGTTCAAATAATGCTAGAAAAATGTTTGATAGCTAGTTTAAGGAAGATTAACAATGTTGATATTTTAGGGTGTTTATTTTTAAAAAGCAGTTCTGTTGAATAAGACGCACTGAAAAGAATTGAGAATGTATTTGTTTTTCCCAAATTACTTCCAAGGGTTATGCAGTTGGCCTGTGTATGTGAAAGGGCAGAGAGACATCTGCCTTCTTCTAAAAATAGTTGGTGTTTGGCATGGCGTATTTTTCTTTACTGTACTTAGTCACAGGCAGGATTACCAACCACCCCTGAGGTCAAACCAATAAACTGTTTCATCTTAAATATAAAATGCAGTCATTTTAAAATATGATTTCCAAAACTGATGATTTTGTAATTTCTTTTTTTTTTTTTTGCAGGGAAATCACAATGTAATCTCCAATATGTGATCTTGACAATGCAAGAAGTGTCAAGCCAGGTCAATTCTGCATCGGACTGAAGGAATTGGGAATACTCGTTCATCATGAGCAACCAAGAGAAGCGTCACAGGACAAGCATGCAGCACCTCCGCTATCTTGATAGCTTTATGGATGAAATAGACCGTGAGGTCATGAGCCTGACGGATCGAGCTTTTAAGAGTCTGTGCATTGGAGATGAAGCAATCTATAATGACTCAGAATTTTCTCCTTCTCTAGTCAGCTGTCACAAACCAGTGGTAGAGGACGTCTCAAAAAAGAGCTCATGTTCTGCTATCAAAAAACTTAATTCTCACCCTCTCAATGGAGCTAATGATCCATTGAGTAGGCTGAATAAGTCATCCAAAAACTCATCGCTTTTTGCAGCGTTTGCAGCCAAAAAGAATGGTGAGATCAACAAGGTGACCAACGGTGATTCATGGGACAAATCTGCTCTACTCAGCATCCAAAGGGAGCTCTCAGAGTTTTCTTCAGATTATCACAGTTTAACAGCGGAACATCTTTCTCAAGCCAAAATTCACCTCAAATCAGATGAAAACGGGCCTGCTAAGAAATCAAGAAAGGTTGCTTCGAATTCCCCAGGGAAGTCTTCTAAAAGTAAACAAAGCAAACTGAGAAAACTGAATTGCATAAACTTTTTTCTCCACAGCGAGTTCAGCCCGTTTTTGTCATGGAGGGATTTTAATCACTTCTCCATCGGGCAGGAGCACATTTCAGAGATCGTGTTGAGCAGCAGGCAACCGGAATGGTATGACTCGCCTCTTTACAAAGAATTAACTGCAGCACATGGACGCTATAAACTAAGCGTTCCCCCATCAGAAGTTGAAAAGTGTCCAAAACAAAGTGAGACTCATCCACTTAAACCACAACTTGCTTCTGTACAACCAACATCCCCTAAGGTACCCCCAAAACCAGAGAAAGAGTCTGGGCAAAATATTCCTACAAAAGTTCCTTCGCTTGTTGCTGAACAGAGATGTAATTCAGAAAAAGTAGAAGGTTGCGTTCCCTGGCGAAAAAGCCGAAGTAGGGCAAAAAGTGTTGCTCCTGTGGGGCACTCCATCAACTCACCGTCCTGTGAAAAGACAAATGCTGGAGAAGGGAGTGCACAGGCATTTAAAAAAGATGTCAAGACAATAGAGGACCAGACCTCCGCTAGTTCAACTCCTTTCAGTATTTCACAGCTGTTGACACCAGTGATACACTCCAGACATGGGACAGGGACTTCAGAGATACTACAAACTGTGCTGTCGCCCACTGCCCTGGAGATCCCAACGCTCACTGAGCGAGATCTGCATCCATCACCTGAGATTAAGAGAGAGGGGTACAAATCCATAGCATCAAGCTTGTTGTTCAATCTCAAGGACAACAGAAAACGGGTTAAGGCCATGTACAGTCCACCTAAGTTTAAAGGTTTGGATGCAACGAATCAAAGCAAAGAATCAAAAGATATGCTTGAAATACCAGAGAATTCAGAAGCTAAAACAATTTCACCTGCTCATCTCAAAACCATTACATCTCTGACTAGTCCCTCGTTGGAAACTGCAGATGCTCAAACCAGCTCTCCTGCGAATGATGGAATGCCAGATGACTATTTGGGACTTAGTCTGCTTCAATCTGGAAAATTTAAATCAAACAGGAGTCCTGCAACGAACAAGGCAAAATACCCATCATTGCAACTTTACCGAAAAACTAGTCCTGCGGAGATCAGAGAAAATGATCAAGCTGTGGTTGACACCAGTTCTCAGGCTTTCTCAGAAAAAGCCAGCAAAGATCATGACGCAAAGCATAATAATCCAAACAAATGTTTGAAAGGGGTAGAGATGCAAAACAAAAATGATACCTTAGAGTCAACGCTAGATGCCAAAAAACCCAGTCAAGGTTTAAATTGTGAAAGAACTATTGAAAACAAATCTGGTAAAGTTCAGAGTGTAAGTTTAACAAAACTGGAAGAACAAGCTGATGTTAAAGATCAAATTAAGGACAGGTTGAAAACTACAGGAATAGTCAGCACATTCAAAGGCCCTGTTAAAGAAAAAGATCCCAACTTGAAGGAGGCAGGAACAAAGCATGCATTTTCTGCACAACAGAACAACTACATTAAAAGTCAGAGATTTGTGACTACAGATGATGATAAAGATCATGATGATAGTTATAATGTGGAAAAACGTCTGACGGATATAAAAGGTAAACATTTTAATGATGAGCGGTCCAGGCATTCGAAAAATCCCAAAACAAAAGAGATAAGACATGAGGAGCATAATGAAGGAATACGTCAAAATAAAGGAATAGTTCAGACAACAGCGGATGGACCACTTTTGAAAGAAAATGTGCGTGTAAGTGGAGAGGCTAACAAAGCTAAAGAGCATAACAGTATTACATCAAAGAATGGTTTGGAAACTCAAACAGAGCAGAAAGTAAAAGAAGGAACTTTCTCAGCGAAAGGAAACACTTCTGCAAAGAGAGCACTGTTTGCATCCATAGAGCCATTGCAAAATAAGACAACTGCACCCTTAAAGAGAGATAATGTTGTTATAGATAAGTACGACTTAGCCAAAATGGCTTTAGAGGAGGTAATTGCTGAACGAGAGCAAAAAAAGTTGAAAAATAATGCACTTGGCTGTGAAAAACCTCAAGGTGATCTTGAGTTACCCACCAGGGTAGAGGACCAACTACCTAGCATGTGTATGTTGAATGAAAGAGGGGCAAGTAAAAAAGATGGCACAGGTCAGAATACGGTATCTGCTTTTAAAGCTAATTGGCAGACTGTGCAAACAAAGTCAGAAGACATGGCCAAACATGGTAAAAGTCATGTGCCTGAGGTAAAATTAGCCAGGCCCTGTAAGCAGGAAGTATCTAATGGGCAGTGCCAGCTTGAAGAACCTATAAATTATAATGAGAGAGACAGATTGTGCCTAGACCATCAAGAAAGCGACATGCGTAATATCAGCAAGAGTGATAAAATACGCCAAAAGAAAGAGTCAATGAATAAACATGTAAGTCATGCAATGAATATGGAAAGAAGGGATATTTGTACCATGGGACAGATTGAGGAAGAGTTGGGTGTTGACAATAGGGTTAGTTCCAATAAACCTGAGATACCCCCAAGGAGAGGAAGAAGTAATTCGCTTGGTAATGACAGAGCAGGTGAAAAGACAGAAGGTTATTTAGATTTTAAAAGAGAAGGTGACTCTTCAGGCAAAACTGAGATGAGTAAAAGTATGGAAATAAGCAAAGTTCAGTCAAGTCAAACAAAAAATCAAGGCCCAGTGAGAGGAAATGTATCAGCTCTGAAAGAGAAGTACGACAAAGGCATTAAGGTGAATCGCAATGACGCTCAGAAAGGCCTGACTGTTGAGGATACATGTTCTGAAAAGTCTATGAAAGAGAAACTTGATGAAAATACTCCAAAACACAAAATGAATCGCAAATTTGTTTCACCGAAACTCACAGTCAGTGATGCTGAAAGTGGCGCTTGTGCAATTATCTACAATGATATGAATTCAGAGAGTGAAAGAATGCCCAACAGCTCTGCAAAAGAATCGGAAAGAGGTGAGGAACAATCTAGGAAACACAGTACCACCCAAGATGTCCAAAAGGCTTTAGGTGATCTCACAAACAACATAAATGAAGGAAAGCAAGACAAGGTGCAAAAGAACGAGAAGGAAGAAGGGGCTGACAAGCAGAACAAATCCAAAAGTTCGAATGTGAAAGACTTCTTAAGTGGACTTCTTGGACTTTCAAGCTCAGAAAGGGTTAAAACGGTAGACAAACTTGAGGAGGAACTCTCCTCAGAGTCTTTTAAATCTGACAAAGTCAGAAAGGACAGTATCACAGTATATGACATCCTTGGACAGTCTCATTCTGTATCCTTGTTTAATGGTAAACAAACACACCACAGCAGTCACTCTTCAAACTTAAGTGAACTCTCTTTACTGCATGAACCTGAACAGGGGGCACGAGCAGCAGAGTTGCTAAGAAAAGCTGAAGTCTGCAAAACAAATGAAAAAGTAGGTGAAAATGAAACTTCCCAGAAGCCCTCAATAGGTTCTTTGTCATCAAGCAACCATGAAAGTGAGTCAGATGTCACTGACAGGGTTGTTTCTCCACCGAGTGATGTAGACACACGGGGATGGGTGCGCAGCTTGATTGAGTCAGCTAGGAGCTTAACACAAATACCACACAGTCATTCGTCCTCCAAGGATCAACTGGACAACTGCTTGAATAGATCTGAGAAAGATGAGGAAGATCAAGACCTCCCCAAAGGGGGTTCTCAAGTTGAGATACAAGCTGGATCTGTCAAGCCAAACCAACCAGCAATGCAGTTCTTGTCCCTTCCGGCAACTCACCTGGTTACAGTCAAGGATGGAAAGCTGTCGGCTGGAAGTGCCTCTGTGTCCGAGGAGGAGGAGCGACGCTCTGCTGTGAGCACTTTATCTGAGGGAATTGATGGCTATGAAACAAGTGGAGGGGATACGATGGAGGAGAACATCTTTTGCAATGCCCCAACAGAGGATGCAGAGGGATCCAAGGAACCCAGCGAGAGATCAGCATCAGCCTGCAGCGGAAACGATGCTCAGGGTCAGAACAAACCTCCTGTTGTACCTCCAAAAACCGAAAAGGCTCTACGCCGAGCCATGAGGCTCACCACACGGAGGATACAAAAAGCTGAAGCTAAAAGCAAATCTGAGCGTAAAGGCAGGAGCAGTGACAAAAGCGTCGTTTACAAGGCTGAGAGGAGGCATCATAGCACTGACAAAGTGCATGAGAGATCAGAGCACAGGTCGCTTAGCAGTGACAGAATCAGCGATAAGCAAATCCAACATCTCGATGAAACACTTGAGCACAAAGCTCAGAGAAACGAGAAGCATGCTAGATGCCATAGTGGTCGCAAGAGCCAAACCGTAGAAGAGAAGGATCCTGGTAAAAAAATGCCACATGCAACTAAAGATACTGCTGACTCAAAAACCCATCCCAGTAAGAAACACATAGAAGGCACATCAAACCATGGGGAACATTTAGAGAATGGCCAAATAAGTAATGACAGTGACAGACTGGGTCGAAGCAATGAGAAACACTCGCCCAAGAAACTGGAACGTAGGACTCAAAGTCTAGATCGATTTTTACGTTATAAGCACGAAAACTTATCAAGCACCAATGGGAAAACTGGTGTTGAAGTTCATTCAACTGAAGGATCACAATACTGTACTCAAAAAGGATTAGGTTTGTGCCACAATGGCATTGAACATACTTATGCACCTGCCACTAATCTTGTTACGCAGTCCTTCCCCATCACCCAGAGGAAGCTCTTACAGGACCCTGACTCTGGAGAATACTTTCTGGTGGATATGCCTGTACAGGTCAAGACGAAAACTTTCTTTGACCCGGAAACAAAAAGTTACGTGCAACTTCCAGTGCAATCTCCTGAGGCTGCTGTGCGACAAGCTCCAACACTGGAGGTGGTGAACGCACCACCACTTATGCTGTATCATGGCTTTGTTCCAGTGCCCCTACCATCACAGAAATCTGTTGTCAGGACCGGAGGATCCATGATTCCTCCCGATGACCTGGACGACTTTGAACCTAGCAGGAAACAGATGCAGGAGCCTTTTTATAAAATGCATTATGAAGAGGTAAATCCTTACTCTGAGCCTGTGTATATATCACAAGAACATACACCCGAAGAGGAAATCGATAGCGTGAGATGAAAACATCCACACTGAGTTTGTCCGGAGTATGAATGTGACTGAAATCAGGGATTTGTGTTGTTTGTTTTCAGTCTGGTGTGCCATAGGGAAGTGTTTCGAAGCTAGTATGTATGCTGCTCTTTGTTTATAGAGCACAAGGCGTGGATTGTAAATGTTTAATTCTTATTTAAGTAAGGCCTAGTTCTCTTACCATTAAAAGCACTTGTCTATTTGTAACAGATTTGAATTGAAAGTAGTTTCGCTTTCAGAAAATTCAGAAGGAGATTATTTTGATACATCTTGTATTTGAGTTTTGAAAAAGTGTTTAGTCCAGAGTAGAACATTATTGTACAAATGAACAGATCATAATAGATGTTTTATATGCTTAAATTTGAAAAATGCTGATTGCATTCTGGGTGCATTTTGGAATGAATTAGTATATTTAAATGGATTGTTGCTTCAGAAAAGAACCATTCCAATAAAAGCATCATCAATGAGCAATTGTTCAATTATTTCGTTTTGATGTTTTCAGTCTTGGGAAAGCTAGACTTTATGAGTTGCAACATAATTAAAAAGAGATTATTTGATCGACACTGTGCACTAACCTGTTAGCTGAAAATACAGTTCTGCAGATGAATATGTTTCAAGCAGAACCACTGGTACAGAGTTCCACTAACCTTGGAGAACCTTGAAAAATAACTCACTTTCGCTCAATGTTTTAATGTAATAGGCTACTTTGGTGATTTCATTCAGCTTTTGCTGTGTTTGTCTGCACCAGACTGCATCCTGCTTAGCTATTTCAATGCCACTCTGCCTCCCCCTGGTGCTGAATAGGAGTTCTGCAAGTGTCTTATGACCTGCTAAAGCAGCTGCTATGTTGAGTTGCAACAAGACATACATTTTTGGATGTTTATGTAGTAACATTTTCAGAAACGAAAGGAACACTGACTCATCAGGGTCAAGCTTGATTGACTATATGCATATCTTTCTAAGCAGTTACCTTTACATAAGAAAATGTTAAATTGGCATGATAAAACAACATTATAAAATAATGTTTTGTAGATGTGTGGTAGCTGAACTCTAAGGGTGGAGCTTCAGTATGAAACATCTCCCACTTAAAGGAATTATATAGAAGGTTTTTTTTTTTGTTTGTTTGGTTGCATGAAACATCTTTAATTTGGTTTAGACATACAAATACCCATACAAATATCAACTAATGTTAATGCCACACTCATAAAAATAAAGGTGCTTACAAGGTTCTTCATAGCAATGCTGTAGAAGAAACATTTTTAGCTCCACAAAAAAACATCTCTTTATACCTTTTCATATTCTGGAGAATTCTTTGCCACAAGCTTTTGTGAAACAGAAAGATTCTTCAGATGTTACCAATTTTTGGATCCATTTGGACAAAAATCTTCTATGATCTTCTATGGCATCATGAAGCACCTTCATTTTAAGAGTGTATCTAAATGTACATGTCAAATGGCATGAATTCACATTCATTGTCTGTATTTTAATGGCAGCCACAACTGCCAGCTACCATGTCATCGTACTGTTTCAGGACAACATTTTCCTCGTCGTCGAAGTACAGGAGACTGATGGGGTGAAGCGAATCTGGAACACAGCAGGGTCTCCCGGCCTCCTGCGATAGTTTCAGTGCGTTCATGATGGATCTCACAGTAGCGTGATTTGTGGCCCGTAGACCTTCACCCAGCGGAAACGGACAGGAGCCCGCACAACTATACGCATTATAACCTCTGGGAGATATGATCCACCCTGACCAGCCAATTTTAGAGAAGTCTACGTAGAGGTTTGTTCTCCGGCAAGTAGAGGTTAACGCACTCACACTTCTGCGGGTGCGCTTTGTTGACTTCACTAAACGTGCTATAGGCTCCAGGACTTCAAGGGATGTGCTGATATTTTGTCCTAAAAGAGAGTTAACAATGGCATCAAAACTTTCAAACATAAAGTCTGATTGTGTGTGTGTGTGTGTGTGTGTACTTGTTCATGCTACATTGTGGGGATCAAATGGGGTGGAAAACAAAATCATTTAATTTTACCTCAAAAAAATTAGAGACTGCTCGGAGAAACGTCCAAGATGAGTATGTTGACTAATGTTTTGAACATGTTAAACTGGCATATAATAATTAGTTTGTTATATTACCAGTTATGAGGGACAATAATAGTGTAGAATGTTATAATGTACCAGTTCTTGTGATTTTGCTGCCCATCATGCCTCCCTTAAACTTTTTATACAGTGTGTTTAGGTCAAGACACACAAGCGGTTATACAAGAGTATAATGAACTACAATAGCTTGACATCTGTGTCAACTTATTTTATGAATTAATAGTGAACTATTTTTGCTTTGATAAATCAGTTTTATTTATTTGTTTTGTGTGTGTGTGTGTGATTGTACTTGTCTACACTACATTGTAAGGATCAAATGTCCACATAAGGAGAATAAAACTAGGCTGGGTTGTGGTCCTCATGAGAAAAAAAAAGTAAAAAATAGTAAATGATATTTATTTGAAAGTGTAAGAATGTAAACAGGTTTTCTGTAAGAGGTAGGTTTATGGTAAGGAGGCAGAAATATTTGTTTGGTCAGTATAAAAGTAATAAAGTCTATGGAAGGTCCCCACAATTCACAGAAACTGTGTTAAACAGTAATATATTTCAGAAACGACGTACAGTATGCTATATAATAATAATGCATTATGATATAATTTTGGGTTCTTTTATGTCTCTGGGGTTGAGTTTCTGTTTTTGTTTTTTTACCAGGCCTTGTAAAATAACTTTTATTGTATTATTTTACCCATGCAGACCTAATCTTTCAGTCTTGATATATGAAATATTCCATTTCAACACATTTCCAATGTTATTTAAGATGTAATGGAAATGCATTTGTAAAGTAACACTGAAAATATTTGTGGCTTTTTAAATAAACATTAAAAAATAAATGACAGACCTTACCTATGATGCATGTCTGTCCAAAAAAAAAAGAAAGTGTTTTTAGAAAGTTTATTTTCTGAAAGCCCACAGGGCCAGGAGTGCGCATAGTCTAGAAAACACCCATATATTATACTTGTGCCTGGAGAATTTCAGTATGCTTCAATTACCTGTGTAGAAAGGTGGGTGTTGGTAGTGCTTTCGTCCGTCATCTGAGTATATAACCAAATATGCATTTGTTTCGTCTGACTGCTCCTTCATCTGAATGCTGGACTCATACCAGTTACCTGAAGGTAAAGCAGTCACGACCAGGATACCGTTATTTGAAACGCTGTTAAGAACCCATTCGGACACCTGTCAGTAATTTAGAAGTTATTGAGACAAGCAAAGCAATTACACATTAATTGTTTTTTAAGCAGTAATATTTTGTCTACCATTCGTGTGATGTTGAAGAGCTCCCATCCTTTGGTGTAGACGGGCAATAAAGTCGAGCCTATCAAGTTTCCTTGCCAAGGTTTAGGTCTGCTGTCCAGCACTTCATACAGGTCAACCTGAAACAGCATATTTTGTAATATTACTTTCATTTTTACATGCAAATTCATAATTATATTCTTGATTGTGTTTACAGAGTATTGTAATGTTCACTGCAAGTGCAGGTCCCTCGAGCACTTACTCAGCATCATCATCATGGAGCGAACACTAACAGAACACCGCTAATAAAGTTTACATTACATATATCCCCCCAAACATTTACTTTTTTTTTTAATTAAAAAAATAAACAGTTTAGAGCCTTGACGCTGCATCAACCTGCTTTTGGAGGTTTATACTGCACCGCTGAAATCCAGAGAAAATTCCTGAAATGTTTTCCTCAAAAAAAACATAATTTCTTTAAGACTAACCTGTAATCAGTCAAGTAGGAAAACAAATATTTTTCTGTGCTTACATATAAAACAAATATAACAATTTTTGTTTGCATAATGTATGTGTGTGTTCTATGTATATATATATTCTAATTAAAAATACACTTGCACACAGTAGATATTTAGGAAATATTTACATATTTACTATTTATATTCATATAATTGAAATGCAAAGCATTATTTTTAACCTTTTCTTTTCTTTATTTTTTAAATCTTTTTCCTGTGGTGAAGGAACTTCACTTTACAATCAGCAGCACACTTACAGGACTTAAATCAACTCTTAAATCCTACCTAAATGCTCAGCTTACTTTGTAAAAACGATGACGTCCCATGAAAGGCTGTTGATGGCGAAACCATCGGAATTCGGCTCTGATGACACGCTCGTCCGCTCTGAATGACGTCAGATTGAAGAAGTGATACGAGCCGCTAGACTGTCCTATTAGAAAACAAACACCTCTGCATTACATCTAAAAACGTCCACTGAAACATTTCACCTTTTCAATTACGCACCTTCGAAACTCCTAACGATATTTCCCTCCAGCACTTTGGTGTTTTTCTGCGCAACTTCATCGTACAACTCCATCATGAACCGAGGCGCCTTCCTGTGCATCTGAACGCTGCGGGTCAGATCTTTGACCAGGAATATTTCATCCCAGTTGCGCATCTTAATCGCATTTGTTGTCTTTGGCACATCTGCTGAGGTTGAAAGGTCATCAGAGCACACGAGCAAAGACCACGCAAAAATCCCAAAGAAATAAACCCAAAGTAGCTTCATGTCTGATCGATGTGGAATATTCCCTGTTATCCTATGACTTCACAGCCGCTGCTGAGATGCAGTTGAGATGGACTGCTGAGACACTGAATTCAAAGCAACTAGCCTTTTACAGCGAGATTTACACAGGGCTTTGTGTGCTCACCCCGCACAGATAAGAGTGAACAGACAGCCTTTCAAGACAAACACCATGACTAAAGTCACATAAACTGCCTCATATGAATTAATCAAGTACATGCATCATCAAGGCCACTTCTGAATACAATTTCTTTCCCTCTGACACTGTTTATGGGTAGTTGACAAATAAACATCGGACTACGTCCTATGGTGCGAAATAGCCATAGGACGCATAATAACTAACATGAGAAAAATGTAACTTCGTTCTTAGAGTTATAAGCACGAGAGAGGTTTATCTTCAATGTTATTTGTTTATTATATTATTTGTTTATTCATGATTTAAATTTTGCTGTTGCACCATACTTTAGGACACGCTGACACAGCCACTACCCTTATTCATCTATTCAATTACTTAGTAAAAGAAACACACCTTTAGCAATTTTAGCTACTGTAGGTGTAATAGTAACTTTTGCTAATCTTTACTTTTATAAATGAGTAAGTCCATGGATGTGTGTGTGTGTGTGTGTGTGTGTGTTTATGTATGTGTCTTGAAGTATCATTAGTGTAATATATTCGTTATTTTACATTATATTTTTGTTTTTGTCACTTTATCAGTTATACGGTATATACAGTGTGTGTGTGTATATATATGAACATGTTTTAAGTATATTAACATAGAAATAAAGTTATTAGAAATTGTATTCCGAAGTATTGCTATTTTCATTGTATGTTTTGAACAGATAAATGTAGCTTTGGTGAACATTAGAGACTTCTTTCAAAATAATTGAAAATGATTTCAAACAGCAGAGAGTTATTTTGTTAAAATGAGAAGGTGCGTTGGCTCTGGATCAGAGGTCAGCAATGAAGAGACGTATGTTGTAAGCCTGTGTTGGTTCTAGCAGGTTGCTGTCTGTTATCTCTGCACAGCCAGATCCTCTCGTAGTGACAGAAACAAACGCGATGACAGGACTATGACGCAAATGGAAATGAAGATTTAGTCGCTGTTATCCTCAGCATGTTTGCTCTTCATGCCTTCATTTATCTTTGTCTGTCTTCAAATAGAATAATCCTCATTTACATAAAACTTGTGACGTGTGGTGCACTTTACATGAAGAAGAAACTGTCCCTAAATTATTTAATACAAATGCAGCCTATCATTTGATTTCCTTATTTTTTGACAACACCTATGATGTTGCTAAAAATAATATTATTTTGTGTGTTTGGTGTAATGCAGCATGTTTATGGGGTTTAAGGTTAAAAAACACATTATTTTCAGCATACTGTACATTATTGTTGCTCAAGGGTGTGATGGAAATATTACCGTAGTGGCCATAATGATACTGATTATCATGATTTAGTACTGTCTTTCTATACATTGCACTGCAATTACCTGTCTTTGTTTGTGATCAGAGAAACAAGCACTGCCCTTCACTGCACAAAACTCTCGTTTGTTCTTTTAGTAAGAAAACGTAACTTGCTTACGTTTCGCCAGAAGCAGCAGACTGTTCTTGCAGAGGTAGAATTGCCTCTCTTTCTAGTCTCTGTGCACAGCCAGCAGACTACTTTCCAGGTTTTAGGAGTCAGTCCTCCTCCAGCGTCTCCAGAACATGGCACCTGCAGCAACACTACAGCGAGAATAATAGGTATGCGTTAACATTTGTGCGGTGTTATGAAAACACGCCCCCACTCTGTGGCGCACATTTTAGAGGGTGTTGATAAGTCCGAACTTTCATAAAGAATATCTCTTTGGTTTTCAGACTTTAGTCTTGGAAACAGAAACTGTCACATGACACCTTAAAGAAAAACAGTTAATACATGCTATTTATACTATCCAACAAGAAGACATTTCTCAGATCTGGCTAAATCTAAAACGGCTCAGATTCTGAAGGTGTCTCACTTGTTACTCACTGAATGAAAGATCATTTTCAAAAATTTCAAAAAGCAGGGGCACTTTGAACAACAGAATTTGGTGAGTATATGTTTTGTTATAATACACTTTAGTTTCTAGCGAATATCATCAATTTGATTACAAAGATCCTATTTAAACTGAGCTGATCTAGACAACAGCTTCTCTGCGTTCAATAATATACATTACTGAAACTCTATTCTCCAAACTGACACTGTTCTATGAAAAACTCTATAGGTCATTTACAGATTGTCATTCATAATGTCTAACACTATTTTTGCATCTGATGTACTGATACAGTTTCTTTTAGTTGAAACGGCACAGATTTATATTTGGTCTAGGACTAATCTTAAGCCTTGTCTGTGAAACCGGGGGCAAATGCTTTTATTTTCTAGTCTGTTTTCATTCCAGTGCTCAGGAATCATTGAGAGAATCGCTTAATAAATGGTAAATAGCATGCTTGGGATGAACTTGTGAACTGTGCAATGGTGATGCTAGTTGATATTGATGGTTAATCCGTTTTAAACCACAAAACAGATGACTTCTTCTCCACTAGATGGTGCTGATGAATAAAGAAACAACTTTTATTTCATCACATCTACAAGCGCTTGCTGCCTGGCTGATCTTTTAAATCAGAGAAGTGGAGCAGTCTGGGCATTTTTTTTTTGCAGAAATGTATTACTTAATACTCAATGCTGATCTGCCTCTCAATCCAGTAGTTAATAAAGACAGAAGAGCTTTTTGAATCCATGCATTTAGAGACTTTTAGAGAGCACTCTGCTATTATTCCCCATTAAACATATTGTTCTCCGCTTCAGATTCCATCGGCTAATTATATACAGAAATACATAAACATTTGACAGTCTTTAGAAGATATTCATAAAGATGAATGAGCTGTTCCATGCATTTGAGAAGATTTTTCTCTCTGGAAGTATGAGGTGAAATTCTTGGCCCGCTCGAGTCCAAAGCTACAGGCTCTGTTGGCACTTCTGTAAACTGTATTCATAATAATGGCCTCCCCCTTTTTTTTCAACATCTCTTTGGGTCCAAAAGAGAACAGATGGAAGAAATTAAACAAGCACCAAGCCATTGCTGCTGTTCTATTAGATATCTGAAGAGAAAATACAATTATTGCTAAAGTGGAAACATACCGCTGGGGGATTACGGGAGGCCTGGTGTTTTATGTTTTCAGAATGATTGAATTTTGCTTGACCTGGGGGTGAGGTGTTTAGGGCTGTTTGGGTTAAAGATGAGGACGGTGAAGGGATAGTTTACAGGAGCTGCTGTTTCATTTCTCATATCTCTGCCACTTAATTCTCATTTCCGCTTTTGAGAATCTGTTATGCTTAACAAGTAGTCAGTTTGTTTAGAGGTGCTTTCTTGGAAAATGTACAGGTTTAAAGGAATAGTTCACACAGAGCTTGAATTGTATTCAACCTAAGGCCATGCAAGATGCAGATGAATTTATTTCTTCTTCATCAGCTTTGGAGAAATGCAGCATTGCATCAGTGTCTCAGCTGTGAATGGGTGCCGAGTCCAAACTGCTGAGAAAAACATCACAATCATTCAAATGTAGTCCAATCAGTTAACATCAAAAAAAAAAAAAGCTGTTTGTTTGTGTTAATTCTGACGGCACCCATTCACTGCAGAGGATCCGTTGCTGAGACAGTGATAGAATACATCATTTCTTCAAATCTGATGAAGAAACACACTGATTCTTATCTTGGATGACCTAAAGCTGAGGACATTTTCAGCAAATGTTCATATTTGGGTGAACTAACCTATTCCTTTCAGATCCCTGATATAAAATATGTTGAGAAAACGAGTCTAGGACTGATTTTGTCCAGATATTACAAGCCAAAGCAGACATGTCTCACGTTTAGGTATCTTCTGACTTATAAAATGATGAATGCATTGAATCAGCTTTTTACAGTAAGACGATATGTTCTTTTAATGGTCGTAGAAATTCTTCTCTAAATCACGGTCAGAGCTGGAGAAATTGCATTCACTGGCCAAATGCGTGTTTGGAATATCTGACATATTAGACAGTGTGTTAAGACCAAACCAGAGATGCAGTCATCATTTTATAGATCACAAGGACATATAGAGAGTCTGGTGTTTTTCTTGGATGTTTTATTGGCTTGAAAACAGCATATATAAGATGATTTAAGGATACTGTATACCTCTCAAAGAGCTTGATGAACGTTGTCAGAAAGTGTATCATCTTTACATCCTCAGGGTAAGAGTTTTCAGGTCTTGCCCATCTTACAATCAACCCTACACTGTAAAAAGAAAATAATAATAAAAATAATAAATTATAAAATGCACTCAATCAAGTACATGCTGTTGCTGTGAAATCCTTACTGATTTTAGTAAACATAATAACTTTGATATTATTAGTAAAATTTTAAGAGGAATAGTTACTGTAGCAATTGAGGCTTATTAATCCTTTATCAATCTGTTTTTTGTTTTTCTTTTTTTCTCAGAAGCTTTACTTTCACTGTTTCTCTGACAGTGGGTCAATGATCTTCTCAGGAGCCGGTATTTCTTCAGCTCTCGATCAGCATTGCAGTACACAGTATGTCTGGATCCTTTCAATCTAATTATACGATATAATTATTTAAGATATATTATGAGAGATATACAGTGATCAGTGCTGTTATAAAGATCTCATTGCTTTGCATCAGAAGCATCAGAATTTCAACATATAGAAATATCAAAATATGCACTCAATTTCATATTTTTTTGCCAAGTTTGAATCTCTTTTTTTTCTTTGAGCTTTGAACCTGATGCATCAAATTTGAAACTCCAAAAAACAGCACATTTGCACGGTTTTTAAAAATAGTTTGTTTCAAGAGTCAAGAAACTATTCCAAGAAGCAGATTTTTTTTCTGACTTTACAGGTTTAAGTAACATTTCCAATTATGTGCAATGCAAATGATCATTAAAACACAATAATAATAATTTTCTATAGTACTTTTAACATGCATTCAAAACACTTAGATTTCAAGTAAAAGTAAAAGAGATTTCGTCTCAATAAGGAATTGTATTGTTCACATCTGTTCAGATGCAGCTGAGCTTCCAGCTCCTGATGAGCGCGTCTCTCAGTGACAGAGGAAAAGCCTGGGTTAAGCAAACCCTCACCTGATACTTCCTTTCTCCAAACACACATATACAGTCCTGTGCGATGCAGCATGTGCTGACTGATAGATGTGGCATGCTGTAATCAAACCTCGCTGACAGACAGTCGCTGGGACTCAGGGTGGGTGGTAAGACATCAGTGATCATACAGTGAGCCGCTCCTTACACCTAAGGCAGAAGTTTATTAATATTAATGGAATTGCATTTTCGGTAGACGTGTATATCTGTCACTGTAGCGGGACCCTTTACACATTTGTACCTTTTTCGCTCCAAAAAGATGCATATTATTACATTAAAGGTACTGTACCTAAAGTGTATATACTGCATATAAAATAATGTGTGTAATAATTTGTTGTAGGACTTAAATACATAATAGTCACTCAATATATACATTATATCTATATCTATATCTATATATATGACATAAATAAACACACACATATATTATATTTATAACTTTAAATATCCTTTTCATTTAGAAAAATCTGAACTTTTAAATATTAAATATTTAGAGAGAAAAAAAAGGACAATTACATGAATAAGGTCATAGCATTTTCAATCACTTTATTATGTGAATAAATAAGAATTATGACTTTAATTATGAGAAGAATGTCCTCTTTGGTGTTATTTTTATTACAACTGTAATTTCATAGTGCATTTCAAGTTATTCTCGTAATTCTAAATCTGTTTTTAAAACATTACTCCATTTAAACGTGCAATATTATGACTCCATTCTCGTATTATTAAATTATTCTCAAACCATTACGTGGTTATTCTAGAAATCGTCATACACATCTGCTATTTTCTGTCTCCTAACCTTTTTCAGGCTCATGATATTTTGTTTTTACATTTAGTTTTTAATTTCATACACACACACACAGATATAATGACTTTTGCATAACCTCCTGCCCCGGACAAGAATGTTGATGTTTTAGACAAAAGATGTGGTTAATTAGGCAGCAAACCCATCAATTACAATAAAATGGATACGGGATGGCAGGTTGAGTTCTGTCTGAACGTGTTTTTTCAATTTATATGTGTTTCTAAAGACAGAAGACAGATGAAAACTTACTGTATGTCAAATATTGATTTCAAAGCTGCGCTTCAGACCTGCCAGGTTTACAAACATGCTAAAAAGCTTTGGCTCTGTGCTATTACATAAGAAACACTTCCACAAGCCAAGCTGGAGCTCCTCTCTTCATTCCAGGCCCATCTGTCTGTCTTTTTCTTCACTCCTCTCACTCATCTATTCCCAAACTGCCTGTGTTTCTGTACGTTACGGCTGTATTTTGCATCGCATCTTTCTGTGTTAAATCAGTGTCAGCAGATCAAGACAACACTGATGTATCTCGCCAGTTTTGAGAGGCTGACTTGATGTGAAATGGCATGGAACTGGATAAGATGATTCATTTAACCCCAAAAGACATGCATTGAAAGAGGAAGCAGTCTCATTAGAAACAAGATGAAGAATATGCAAAAATACTGATATAAAAATGGCTTTCTGCCCACACTTGGAAATGATGCATCAGTATGCACTTTAAACGCATTATAAATAAAGGTAAAATACATAAATGCATGATATAAATATGTATCTATCTACCTATATCTGTCCACATTTATAAATACACACATACAAACACACACACGTAGTATAAACATAAAGCATAAACATAACAAAACACAATTACAATCACTTATTAAAAGTTATAATGCAATATAATGTAATATGATACTACATTAAATAATGAAACTGTATATTATTTAAACTATATTAAATAATATAGATTTTTTAAAATATATTTCAAAATAAAATTTGCAATATACTGTATATTTGTGCTATATGGGATATAATATGGGACTACTAAATTGATTCTTCTATCTATAGTAATAATACTGTTTATTATTAGTAGTAGTAGTAGAAGAATTAGTAGTAGTAATAGTAGTAGTAGTATACAATTGAATAAAGTGTAATAATAATAATAATAATAATTGGAGAATAATATGCTGCAGTATAAACTGTTTTTGTGCACAACTTGATTATATTACTGAATAATATTTTTTGTCATTGTGTCTCTTCAGTTGATACGTTTTCCAGCATGATAAACATATTTCTCATTGTGTGTGATTTTGTTTTATCTGCCAGTTTTTGTACGTGAATCTTTCCAGTGAACATGTGAGGTTTGTGGCCTTGTTCCTGGTCTAAATCCATTATACATGTGGAAGGGCTCATTTTCGAAACATAAATAGAAATACAGGAGGGCTGCTCCTTCAAAAAACAAGCAAGGTGCTCAGAAGAGGCATTCAGCGTATTCCTCAGTGTTGAGCTAAAATAACAATGGGCTTTGGTTAGTGTAAGTGCTAAATGCAATGAGACACCGGAGCGTGATGCTGTGTATTTTTCATGATTCAGCTGGCAGCAGCTCTATGAAACCAGAGTCCTGCAGCGACGGTGCTGTGAAAACAGCAGAGAGTACAATACATTAAGACTGAGTGCCTTAGTCTGGTCCTATACTTTCAGCATGTTACAGAACATCCGGGACGCAGGCTTTCTCTTTGAGGAGCTCATAATAATTAATAATTATTTTCGGATATAACTTTTGAATTTTCTAATTAGATTTTACATAATTAGCTGTCTGGGGAGCGAGCCGGGAGTCCCGCGAACTCCGAACCCTAATAGATAGTACCAAGAGTGGGCAAGAGTTCGGCGTTCGGCTCGTTCACCGTCTGCCCCCGGAAAGTCGTGAACTAAATGGAAAACAGAGGGGAAGGGGTGGATGAGCGATGCACCAAAGCGGGAAGTGGTGAAATGAAAGCTGGGAGAATTCATAGTGAAGGGGAAAGGATTTGATTGGGTGCGAATGAACGAGGGATGATTAGGTAACAGGCTGCTAACCGTGTGTGATTACTCGTTCAGCGATACTCTCGAAATTATGTATTATTTGCAAAAACATTCACTTCAAGAGTTCACGCTTTCCTCAAGAGCAAGAGTTCGGCGTTCGGCTCGTTCACCGTCTGCCCCCCAAAAAAGCTTGAAAGGACAGCAGCCAAATTTGAGCGCCCAAAAAATGCAATGAGAGAGTGAAGGTAATGGGGGAAGTGGGATAGCTATGGGATGGGGACCTCTACGGAGGTGGGAGGGACAAGGATAGGGAAGCTTTAAGGGAAGGAAGGGGGAATAAAAGACCTTGGCTGAGGTGAGTGGCTGGGGAGCCTCTGCGGAGGCGGGAAGGAGGTGGGGGAGCTTGGCAATGATGGAGTGGCTGGAAGGATTTAACCTCGGATGAGGTGGGAGGAAAGGAGACTAAGCCTCTGCTGAGGAGTGGGACCTGAGCAAAGGCCTAGAAGGAGATAGGACGGGAAAACCTTGGCTGAGGTAGTGGCTAGTGCGTAGGAGGGAGGGGAGCCCCAACAATGGACGGGAAAACCTCTGTGCGGGCTGGTTTGAAAGGCGATGTGGAGAGGTGGAGAGGGATGCCTCGGCTGAGGATGGTGGTGTGAAGGGGGAAGCTTGAGGTCAGGAACCTCTGCGGAGAACTATTTGGGGGTAGGGAGGGGATGCCTCTGCAGAGGCGGGTGAAAACTTTAAAAGGAGGCGATAAACCTCCATAAAGGTAGGATAGAAGAGAGAAAGACCTCTGCAACGGTAAGGGGTGGGATGCCTCTGCGGAGGCAGGCGAAACATTAATGGAGATGGTAAATCTCCATAAAGGTAGGATAGGAGAGAGAAAGATAGAAAGGGATATGGGGTCGCGGAGGAAAAATAGTTCAACAGTTCCAGTCAGTGAAAAACATATATTTGTTTCTGACAGCGGGAATTGATGACTAAATAAATCAATGAATAAAAAAAATTAAATTACTAAAATAAATCAATGGACCTAAAAATGGGTGAATGGGAGCATAGAATACGTTACGTGACCGAGGAGAAGTGAAAGGAAATGGCGTGCTGGTGTCATAGAAACGTAGCTTGTGCGTCAAGTGTGTGTGGTTCCACGCTACCCTGCTGTTTGTGATAGGGAAGTTGCAACACTGGACTTTGTTGCTTCCGGCCTGAGGAAAATAGCGGAGGGCTGGCGAGTGATAAGTAATGAGGATTCTTTCACTTGAACAGCTTTGGCGGATAGCGCGGTGAAGGGGATCTGAGAATGCGCGGGCAAGGCCTCGAATAGGAAGCCGCGGTCTCTCGTAGAGGTTCAGACCGGCTGAGTGTTGAGCTAGAGCGCTAGCAGGTTGTTGTAAGGCAGGCTGAGGAATCTGGTCCTCGTGGAGGAAGGCAGCGAGGATGTGTTTTCAATCTTGCGATTACGAAGCATGCACAAAAGCGGGAAGCGGGGAAATGAAAGCTGGGAGAATTTATAGTGAAGGGGAAATGATTTGATTGGGTGCGAATGAACGAGGGATGATTAGGTAACAGGCTGCTAACCGTGTGTGATTACTCGTTCAGCGATACTCTCGAAATTATGTTATTTGCAAAAACATTCACTTAGTGTACACACACACACACACAGAAAAAAGAAAGATGTATTATTTTTACCTCGACAGCAAATTAAATTGAAAGAAAATTGAAAAAACATTTAGTTTGTTTGTTTAAAAAAAAATCCTTCTAATTCACCACAGTTTTTGAAGAACATTCTTGTTTGCCATTTCATCTCACTTTTACTTCTACTTAAAATAAAACAAAAAACAAAACACTAATTGTTTTTTTCCCAAGCCCTCTTTACGTCTGACTGTTTTGCATAGGAGAAAACTTGATGAAGAAAGACAGAAAGAGAGTGAGAACAGACGAAGGAAAGAGAGCGAAACGAGCCAAAAGGCTGCAAGTCTCCGTTTTGTTTCCCTCTCCCAGGCATTTTAACGGCCGCCTCACCTTTTTGCCATTTCAGAGGCCAGACACTACTTCATCTGGGAAATTATTGCAGCTCAGATGATATTCCCGATCGCTGAAATACAGAGTGCTGCCTTTCTCTCTCTTCACAGTTTTATTTCATTATCACCAGTCTGAGTTATTGCATTTTCCTGTTTCTCATTTAGTGGGTAATTACGGAGGCAGACGGGTGGAGCTCTGGAGAAGGGTTCAGGGTGAGTATATGACTACAGGGCACTCTGAAGGGTGTATGGTGGGCACTGCGAGTGACACAGATTAAAGAGGACTGCACAAACATACCCGGGCAAGCCATTATTCACTGGCTTGTGTCTCCACTCGTTTCTCAGTCTAATGAGCTCTGCCTCCACTAAATCTTCTCTTATAATAGGGGGCATTTTCTCTGACCCTTTTTCGAGCGACTGTCGTTGTGTTTTTTGTACATTTACTGTATGTCATTTGCATGGCGAAAGTTCACGGGTTGCAAATAATCTTCGATCTCATTCCCTTCGGTAAATGGTGCTTTCACAATGTGGTCAGAAGTTTACACTTGGTCTCGTCTCAGTGATGCAAGACCGCTTTCTGACCGAGATCTGGAGTGCTGCCTATCGTAATTGAGATATTAAATACATTATGCTTTTCCCCTGGAGGAAATGTGCTTGTACGGCACTAAAAGAGAATTATAGGAGTTTACAAAAGCAAGGCTGTAGTCATGTCTTGAACCTTTTTTAATAAATGGTAATGATATTAAAATATATATATATATATATACCAAGTGCCATAAATCCATTGAAATCCTTTACTTAATTTTAATCAAACGTATTTGACAGGATTAAAGAAAAAGGAAAAATAGTTTGTCATTTGCTATATGTGCTGCGCTGGGTTAAACTAGACTTGTTGTAACATTTGTATATTATTGCTGTTTTTTGGATTTTGCTTGCTTCCATTGTCATCATGTTTTGATAAAAGCGTCTGCTAAATGACTAAATGTAGATAAATGATCAGCGAAGGGAGTGCTCTAACAGCAGGAGGACAAACGGGCCTCCTTTAATGACATCAGCAGCTGTCCACCAATGGCTATGCAAATCATCTCAGCGCCGCGTCCCACAGCTGCAAGCGTCCATCATGCCTCAGGCCGAGGGGTTGCGGCCCTCATATGGAAGACATAGGCTGTAAACCTTTGCATTTTTCATCTCCTCTCACGGTTACGGCCCTGATGTAGAGCTGATTTTCTGATGGGTCCCTTGTCGGTTGGCCTATAGTTTATATGCCATGTGTTGTTCTCTTGGATCCTCGTCAAACTCCCAGTCTCAAATGAGGATTGAAGACGAAGCTCTGAAGTGATGGTACGCCTGAGCACATCTAAGGGGTGTTTTTAAGAGTTTAAGGGTCAGTGACATGACGCTGCTCAATCATGTATAATTCATTTAATCATTTAAAACATGTCAAAATGCAGCTCATATACAGTAGTCAACATTTGAAGTGGATCAAAACCTTTCAGCAAAGTTGTTCAGCAAAAATGCTTCTCTGCTTAATATGTCAAAACATGTCTAAAAAATATGTATAATTTTACAATCAGAATTTCAGAAATGTTGAGCTCTTTTCAAATTTGATGTCTGCTACAGGTCTCAAAAAAATTGGCACAGGAGCATCAAAGGGCTGAAAGCAATATGTTTTGAAAAGATTCAGCCGGGAAAACATCTAGCACCTAATTAAATTAAAGATAGGGAGAAGGGCTTCAATCTGAAAGAGTGCGTTAAAACTATGTAGAATACTAGCATAACATTGTTCCTCAAAGTCAGATTGCAAAGGCTTAAACAAATATTGGTATCTTCAGTGCATAACATCATCAGAAGATTCAAAGAAACTGTGTAAATCTCTGTGTGTAAGGGACAAGAAAGAAGATCTTTGCTGGATGTTCGTAAACTCAATCCTCCGAGAATGAACCAAAGAATGGGACCAAACCAAAAAAAACTTGTCAACTCAAACTCAATGCACATTTTTTTCTGAAAAGAAGAGAAGATGCTACACCAAGCCTGTCCCAGCTATTTTGAGACCTGTAGCAGGCATCACATTTGAAACGAGCTCATTGTTGTGCATAATTTCTTAGTTTAAACATTTGTTATGTTCTCTCTCTCTGGTCAATCAGGTCAATCACCTTCAGCATTTCTCACACTATCACAGTTTATTCAATATAGTTTACAAAACAGTAATAAAAAATGACAAGAGCTCAGAGTTAAAAAATCCACTTGATCGTAACTTTGATAGAAAAGTATGTAATGAATTTGGCTGAGCAGCGGTTATTAGACAGCTCCCTAGCAATGCTTCATTTTATTCAGTCTGTGGTGTAAAAATTATGCATTAGCAAAAAAAAAAAAACAATACTTGCTCAGGTCAAACTAAACCACACAAATTTCCAGAATGAATAGATTTCTGTTGAAATTATTATATTTGACACACGCATTTTAACAGAGCAATGGTGAATGTAATTTTAATACCTTACGCCATCGACCCTTAATCAAATGTTGTATTTTGCGAGTGAAGCTACCTCCTTAATGACCTCATTTGCACTACATATGACAATGTGGAAGACATTATCCTCTCATTTAGAATACCATTCTTAATCTAAATGAGAAATAAATGCTCCATGTTGACTTCGTCATCATTCGGGACCGTGACCGATCTCCTCCAGGTCCTTAGCGGGTGATGTACAGGTAGGATGCAGTCGTCTGAAAGGCGGATTTGTAATTTCCTGCTAAACCAAACCCTAATTTTGAGTGTCGCTGGCAGTCTCTCTCAACTTTCCCCTAGAAATGAAAGATGTATATTTTGCTTAGCGCAGACAAAGGCAATAACTCCAAAGGCCAAATCAAGAAATCGCGATCCAGGACTTTTTGTCGATGGATTGTGGTTCCTCAATAAACTATAAGAAACATCTGAGATGGCCTCATTTTAAAATAAGCATGAAGAAAGAGCTGCAGGCAACAGAGGCTCGGTATGAAGGATTTATAAAGTGTTTATATAAACGCCGAACTGACCAACACAGCATAAATGAGTGCGGACTCTCAAATTTCATAGCAAATTGCTTGTTTAAGGAGAAGCCGATAACAGCTAGGTTAGCTGCAATTAGGCTTTATTAATGACCCAAAAACCCTCTGTGGAGTATTTTTCCAAACATACCAGCGATCCTTTGCCAAAGGAGATGCAGGCTGGATGGTGACCATCTCCAGAAATGGACGGGGAAAAACACATCTATTTACTTGCTTCCATAGTAACGTCTTTGAGAAGGTTGCAGTGTTTTATGAGACTCAATATAAAGTCAATTCTCCGTGAAGAGCACAACCCCTCCTTCTGGCCGGCGGTGAATGGCCCCTGTTACCTGTGATTTCTTGGCTCAATAACAAACAGTAGTTGTAATACTTCATCCGAGGAAGGAAGCAGAAGCTTTAGAAGCAATAAAATATTGACCTCTTCATCAGCCAAAACTAGCACAATACCAGCCTGCACGTCTGCATGCTAGCAAAACACATCAGTGGCTTTCATAATGGAGGACAAGACCAACCGCTGGGCTTTACTACACAATCTGGCCTCTACGATCTATTAAGATTGATGCAGCAACATTTCTATCGTCAGAATGATCTGAACGGAACGATTTGTAGCGAATCTAGATTTAGCAATCTGCCTCAGGCTTTTCTCGTTGGGAAGTTTGTAACTTTCCAACATCCCACTACACTTATGTGCTCATTCTGCCTTTATAGGGCCTGTCTCTTGTATTCAGAAGTAATGGTCTACACGCTGGGCTATTTGCCCAAGAATCATTGTCTATGGTTAATGCATACTGTTTTTCAGATGCAGAAGCAATCTTTATTACAGTGATGAGTGACAAAGGCAAATTAAACCCTGCGACTGGTGAAGATACATTGATGAAACATCAAACGATCGGTCTGTGCTAAAAACTGAAATGGTAGTTATATTGTTTTTTTACCTCTGATAATACACAATGTTCGACTCATTCACAACTTAGCCCTGTTCACAACAAGCATGATAACAATGAAGATAACGATAAAGATATTGTTTTTAAAATCAGTCCACACCACAACTACAACGCTAAAGGCACAGACAAGCGATATCATTGGAATCACTTTCAAAAAGTTTTTTTCCAGACGATTAACCATACAAACACTGACAGCCAATCAGAATCCATCCTGTTCTCACAAGCTCGAGAATTTTTGCATGAAATAAAGAGACAATATAATTTGCTGGTGTGGACGCTAATATCAATAGCCTCATAGTTACCGCGCTTGGCGTAAATGGGCCGTTATCTGTGAATTACCGCCATTCAACACCTAATAGACTTCAAAAGTTTGAGTTAAAAATCTTGGTTCGTGTTCTGCTGAAGAAACAAAGTCACCGGATGCCCTGGGGATCAACAGATAAACATTACATTCTCATTTTTGAGTGAACTATCCCTATACTGAAGTTGAACAATTCTAATGAAGTTAGAAGTTAAGCTAAATGTCGTCAATAGTTTTTACAGTTTATTTATTATTTAACATTAGGCAGATACTTTTATCCAAAGCAACTCACATTGCATCGAAGGTATACATTTAGATTTGACCAACTCTTGCTCCCCCTGGGAATGACAATGGCATTGCTATGGAAGAGGTTAAGTGAGATTAAAACTTCATATAGTTCTTCTTTGGCTTTGTGTACCTGCATCCTGACGGCTTTTAATCATGCCTGCTCATGTGCTCAAACGTCTACAGATAACCAGACAGTGAGAAATCGCTTCTGTGTTGCCAGTGAGATGTTTAACACACTCCAGGGCAAGAGAGGACCTTTTTATTAGCCATCACTCATCGGTAGATGGGGCCAGGGAGCAAACAGGGGGTCAGGAGGGCAAAAAACCGGACGCGGCGATCCCCACAAGACTCTCAAGCCAGGTTTGATTGAGTGAGAACACAGGGGGAGACATAACTCTCTCCTCTTTCGTTCTGTGAGGGTTGAGAGGGAGACAGACGGAGAGATGGATGGAGCTAAAACAAAAAGCTGGAAATGTCTGCAGAATGTCATCGGAACGATATGCGTGCTTCGGCCAAGACAAACTAAACATAAAACCCTCCTAACGGACAGTGGCGCTTTCCCTCGTAGACTCGCGGCCTGCTCGAGGCCAAAAGACCCACTGAAGACGTGAAATATCAAACAGGACCTTCTCCCTGTGGTGTTGTGAGCCAATTATGTAATCAGAGAAACTCCTCTGAAGTGCCTGCTGAGAATAAGCTATCCATCACTTCTCTATATGAGGCGGCGCAGATATATGTGACACTCCCAAAAAGTCAAATCACTCCAGATGACTAATGCAGTCTGTATAGTGTATTTGTATCTCGTTGTTCTGATATGTATGGCTAGAACCCTTTTAATGTTTTTTGAATCCATACAGACTTGAATGAAAGTCGTATAACAGCTGTCAGATTAATACTGGCCCTACACTTGTTTCTTTTTATAGCTGCCAGATCTTTCTTATTTAGTCTTTTCTCTTTAACAGTGGTATAATCCACAGGTGGGCCTTGTTATAGCAGTCTCAACACCCCAGTTTTGTGTCTGACCCTGTCTGACATCTTAGCCAGTAAACACTTGAGGAACTCTCAGTGTAGAGAGCAATTGTCTGAGCTCATCTTTGTAACGTAACACAAGAGGTCCACTGAATACTGGATAATGGGTTCACAACCTGGACTGCTGGATTTCTTTAACTAATGATTACTATTAGAGAAGGCTAACATTTTACAGCTAACTGTGTGAAAATTAGCCTTTATTAATCAAAAATGTACCTGTAAATCATACTTTTGTGTAAAAAGGAATAAAAGTTTTACTGCCTCTAGTGTTCAGTTCAACTGGAATCTGCAGCAATTCGTATTTAAAGGTAATTTTTTTTCAGTTTTGCAGAAATGCATGAAGAAGCACTTATTTCCAGTGAATATACTGTAAAAAAATAAATAAACAAAACAATATATAAAAATATATATTTTTTCGTATTTAAATTTATAATGTTGTGAAGCCTGAATTTACTTTTAGCATTTAAAAAAAAAATATATATACATATATATTAATACATTATTCACGTAAATCTCCAGTGCAGTTTTCTGTAGGATATTTCATAATGATTGGTAGCAACAGTAACAGAAGGGCGGAGCTTAGTGAAGGGTCAAATTCATTTACGAATGAACACACTCCAGTCTGCTCCATTAACTCAACAGACATCAGAGCATCGTACCTACTGAAAGCATCAAGAAAAGAGGTGGTCGAGAAAGACAGATGTATGCTTCTATGCTGAAAAGCATAAATCTGATTTAATCTAGCATTTACACAACTATTCTCTGTGTTCTGCCAAGCTGTTTTTGTCATTCTGTGCTTCCAAGAGATGTCACACCTGGAAACTGTGCCAAATCAGCCCCCCGCACCAAATCATGGCCCCTTGATGGGCTCTGATTTAAAAGCAACTGGTCCTGAATCTGGGCAGTTCTGCAGTGTCCCACACCCACAACTTCCTTACCCCTCCTTTCCTAAATTCACTGTAGCCTTTCACTTCATCCAAAGCATTACTCACGATGATAAATCGCCCCAACGTGAATGACTTATGTGAAGCCGAGAGAGGAGGGGGGCACTGAGACACTGTGAAAGTGATAGTCCTGTGGATAAACATAGTCCATAACACCACCTCGAGGAGCAGCAAAGGGGATCGTATTTGCAACCGACTGCAAAAGGACAGTAAATATATGACATGATAGATAGTATTTATCCTTCGTCTCTTGCCCGAGTTTCTTCAGGCTGTAAACGGCAGCTTCTCTTCGGGGATCGGAGCTTATAAACATTCTTTTTTAGCCACAGGTGGTAATGAGCCACTAGAGGGAACTTATATGAGGTTTAGGATGTGGGATAGAGGGAATTATGTTATTGTAGCACATCCTAAAACCTCACGGTCTTTCAAAGTTGTCTCCGATGTAAAATTTCATGCCTGTCGAATGGCGCCCTTATTTCGGCTGAATCTTACGAGGGAAGGACTCCTGAGATACCTGCTTCGATGCTTTACTGTGCACGCACCCCTTGGCCACCTCTATAAACTAGATTGTAAAATTAGTAAGGCATAACGGTGGCTACCTCAGTGGGTGTGAAGAAATTTGTCGTTTTCTCTTTTGTTATGCCATCCTCCTTTGAGCTTTGGGTTCACGATATTCGATATTCTGCTATCATTTTCTGACCATTGTTATTGTAATGTCAGATTATAGCAAAGCACTGAACATTATCAAGTAGGAGAACAGAGTGATGGTAATATATAATGACCAGATTAAACTTTATTTATCAAATGCAGAGACGGTCTCTGTATTCAAGACGACTATAATCACTAGAAATCAGGTGTCCCCAAAGCCAATAAATAACTTTTATTTGTAAGACTGTTCGTTAGAAGAAAGGTAGTTTAGAACAACATGTGGGTGAATATATCTAACAGAATGTTCTTTTTTGGGGGGGGGGTTGGTGATCTATGCTTTGAAGTTCACTTGAAGACATGAAGTTTTATGATGAATATTAGATACAAAACCATAAAAACGGATATGACAAATATGCTTTAGCTATTCTGTTTAGCTTGAAAGAGATGACTCTTTAGGGTGGAATAAACATGTTTTGGAAGCTCTTCAGATGAGATGCTGGAGCCAAGAACTGACAAGTAAACATACAGTTGTAGTCTTTCCTCTTGACCCGGTTGACAGAATGATTGAAGAAGAAGCATGAAACACATGAGGTACAGAGAATTTGCACTCTTCCCACAGTTACTGACCCAAATTTCAACCATTTTTTTTGGATAATGGTTCTAAACATGTCTAAACAGAAACATTGCATTTGTTACAGAGGAAATATCTTATCATATCATATCATAGGCATACATATAAAGGCAACATATATTTGACACTGGAGCATCAAAGCAGTGATGATGCTTCATTTTTCTTTTATGCCAAAAATAATTAGGACATTAAGATCCATGTTCCATGAAGGTATTTGACAAAAACTTTGACCATACAAAACGTTGATTAGTGATATGCATTGCTAAGAACTTCTGCATCTTCAGATTCCAGATTTTCAGATGTATACATAGTTGTATTTCAGCCAAATATCGTCCTATCCTAACAAACCAGACATCAATGGCAAGCCTATTTATTAATCTTTCAGATGTATAAATCTCCATTTAAAAAAAAAAACCTGACCCTTATGACTGGTTGGTTTTGGGGTCCAGGGTCACATATTAAACTTGTATACTGAAGCCAATTATGTACTTATTGGCTTGACAGAACCACTAATTGTGTAAAAAAAATGTGCGTCTTTAATCAGTCTGAGTCCGTTTCTTTCTGGTATTAGGTGGCATTCATTATGAAGTATTATTCATGCCTTGCTGAATTCCCCAGTACTTTGTGTTATGTAACAGTATGCGAGTGATTTTTAAGAGACATATCTTGAAACAACCAATGTTGTAACACGTAACTGGTTAGATTGCGTAACGTAACCACAGACAATCTGTTGCAGGAGAGATGTTTCTAATCATGTCTAGTCTCGACACAGACTCAAGATTTTTATCCATGTCTACCCATCATCACTCTTGCAGCCATCCAAACTATCTACAACCCTGAGATACAACAGCAGAACCCAAAGCATGGCCGGTTGGAGCCAGCTGGTTTCAGACAAAAGCTTTCACCACCTGGTCTGATCCTGCGCTGCGCTTTTACTTTCAGATCCGATGGCTTCTCCGCTTGGTGAAATTCCCAAGAGCCTGGCAGAACGAGCGAGATTCCTCCACCGACATCTGCTACAGTTATACTTGGCAATCGGCTCTGGCTAGACATTCCATTATTGTTATTTCTTTGTTCAGCTCTTCAGAGAGAAAATAAAGATATTACAGACACCGTCTACGCGAGTGAGCCGACTCGATTCCTGTCAGATTCTATTCCCGTATTTCTGGTGAAATCCACACAATCGACTGTTTACGCGAGACGACTATCTCGTTCACATGTCGGGACCAAATGTAGGATTGTAGCTTGTGGGGTTTCAAAAACATCCCCTAGCTTGCTTTCGACCAGCGTAGTAGAACAAGTCTTGGGATCTAACCCGCTAAACATCTTAAAATGTGCTGTTGAAAAGAAGTCTCAGCCTCCTCCTGCTGTTGGTAAAACAAATGTCCCTCCCATACAGTGTTATTCTTATCCAAGCCAAACTGTTAAAATAATTGACTCGCAATCATTTTTCAGTTTGTCATGGCGAAGGCGAGACTTCAATTTAACGCCTCACTTAAATGACACTGTTGACCTGTTTTTATCCAAGAGCTGCTGGGTTATCCCCTCCTCGCCTGCCAATTTGCAGTCTTCAGTTCGCCACGATGATGTCTGAGAGCTTCGCAGTGGTCCACCATTAACTTAAAAACACACAATTATGACCGTGCGAGAACTTGAAAGGAAATAATGAATAAATTTGTTGCTGGATTGAGATGTTTTTTTACACTCTAAGTTTTTGTTTCTTCCTTTCATGATTTGTTTCATCCTTTCCCAGCATAACACCCAAGACGTACCCAATTGTCCAGACCAAACTCTCACACTTGAGTTGAACTAATGCAAGTAGAACAGAGCAAACATACTGCAGGCTTTCATCAGCTCAACTCAAACCCAACAAGTAGCCTCTCAGAAAACAAACTCATGCCTCTGAAATGTTTTTTACCCAAAAAAGGACAGTATTATCAAGAATGAGACACCTCACCGTAGAAGACAACATTACATGTCGAGATTTTCATTTCTTTGCCACAAATAACTAGCTGCTCACAGAAGAGCTTAGATTTAAACCTGTAAAAAAGTGCTGTGACCTGTGATTTTCCATTTGAACTCCATTTGAAACTTAATGTAACATTCATGACACAACATAAACGTATTGTACAAGTAATGTATATTCTGCCATCATTTGGCCCTTGAAATCAAACTTCACCCATCGTCTGTGAGCACTGGATAGATATGTCTGTCTCCAGGGTTTCTGGCGGGGTTCAGGATTTCTTCTACGCCATAATTCATTCCTAAACTCCATTTAAGAGTGTCACCACTTAAACTGTGATGGTATCAAAAATGTAATATAACTCTATTTACTGTGTAATGCTGCTAAACAAAAAGTATATATATATATATATATATAAGGTCCGTTGTCTTTGGGCTTCAGATGACCCTCATCACTCGTTGTCATTGGCATTACTAAATGGGCCCAGGAATACTTCCAGAAACCACTGCCGTTAAAGAGAATCCTCTGTGCAATCTGTAGATGACAAATGCAAAAAATGTGTCATATGTTAACATGGTCCAGAAGCTTGTAGTGTCCTGTGGGTCAAGGCTAATTTCAAATGGACTTTTTTTAAGGTGGACAAGTGTTCTATGTTCAGAAGAGTCCAAATTTGACATTCTTGTTGGAAATCCTCAGAGCTAAAGAGGAGGAGATCTTCAGCGTCTTATTAGCGTTCAGTTCGAAAGCAGCATCTCTGATGAAGACCTGCTAAAATAGGATCATACTACAGAAAACAAGTTATATGTCTTATGCGGTGCCTCTTGTTTAACGAATTTGAAATTTGAAATCACTTCTTTTTGTGGAGCCCTTTAGTTATTTAAAATCCAGACTTGACTGTAAATGCTGCTTGCCTTTTAAAGGGAAAGTAAATGAGCGCGGATCATATAAATTAGCATCTGCATTTCCATTATGAGTACATGGACTTTACTTACACATTTGGCTCTCATCTCACTGCCTGACCTATGGCACAGGCCAAGGACAATAAGCATCGCACTAACGCTAATTATCGCACACCGCTAGAAGTGACGTCATTCTCAGGCTTTAATAGAGACATAAGTGTGGGTTATATATTCAGACAGAGTCACACGGATGTGACATGACGGACTTCAGAGGTCAGAAGTCTGGAAACTTAACAGTCTGTAAAAGTCTCGAAAATGATGGGTTTGCCATGTCATGGTTATTACCTCGTGAGGTTCTCCCAGCTCTGGCTGATGTCTCACTCAGATCGCTTGAGAGTTGTAAATATTGGACAATGTAAATCATTAATTTAGAGATTTAATTTTATTACATTTTATCAAATAAAAACCCAGATGTATCAACATTATTTTCCTTCAAGCGCAAAACTAAATGCAAATTATTAAACCTTATAATTGACATACGTATACACAAAAAAATACCTCAATAGATTTAAGTAAAGTATTGAGGTCTCTAGGAATGTATACAGTCAATACTTTTTTCCCCTTCACTACAAGTCAGTACAAGGTAGTTGTTTGATGGAATGAGAAACAACTATTTTAGTCTTGTCTTCTGGTCAGTATCACATTAACCTTTAGAGGGCACTCTAGCTCTGTAGGAGAGACCGGTTTGGGCTCCTATGCACAGGCTGTGATGCGTCTATTGAGGGGAAGTGTGTCTTAGCACGTCCAGAGCAGGAAAGGGTAAATTAGAAAGTGTAATTAAACCATATTGACACCATATGTGCTCCGCCTCTCTCAGCATTTGAGCTGTGTGGAGGTGTTTAACCTGTAATTACAGACAGACCGCCTCCAGACTGATTTATATAACTACACACACACACACACACACACACGTGTTGTAAGTGTCAGGCAGTGTGTAGATGCACCTTAAGCAGGTGTCTGTTTGGTCTGGATTTTGTGAAGATAAGAAAACTTTCAAATGATGAAATATTAAAGGTTCGATACAAGCTTAGCTGACAGCATTTGTTGAATAATGCTGATTTTGCTCAGAAACCAAGGTTACAGTGAGGCATATTTTAAAAGTATCATCATTATTATTATTTTAAAGTATTTAAAAGTGATTTTACATAGATTAGTTCCTATACCAAAGCCATGTAAAATGGCTTAAAAATAAACAAACTAATAAATGGAATAATATGATATAAAATTAAATTAAAATAAATTTACATCGATGCCATGACCAATACTCTTAAAAAATAAAGTTCTATTGTTTTAGCGTACATAGTTTTATAAAATATAAGATTTTGCAAGACATTGCAAATTCTCAAAAAACACGGCCCTGTTTACTTCTACTTCAAATGCCTTTGAAACAAGCCAAAAAACCAAATATTCCTTAGAAATGTTTGATATTTTCCCGCTTTCCCTTTCAGTGTAATTGCTGACTCTGCACATTAATTATTAATTTCATGACATCATGGCTGCACACACCTGTTTCATATGCGTATACAACACATAAGGCTGCATATCTGTCATGCGCCTTCTTTTTTCAAATATTTATCAGTTCCTCTCTTGTAGTATTAACAATTCACAGATGTTGTGTATCACTCCTACGCTGGAACACTATCTTTTTTCGCATTCATTCTCATCGCGAGACAGGCCCACTTTAAACTTTTCATTTAGGCCGAAGTCGAGTAAACAGCTCTCGTTTTTATTGTTAAAAAAGTATAATTATTTAATATATTAGGCACAAACGTCACACGGAGAAACCTTGTTTGTGCAATGCAGCACAGCTGCACACTTTTACACCAGCATCAGGTCTCAATTAGCAACTTTTCTCCCATTAACGGCTTTTACGCGCCCGGTTTTCTAATACTGACAGAGTTCGGGGGTTATCAAAACAGCGTGACACTGCATTATGATGTCATCACACGCCCTCTGGGACAATGGCATTAACAAATGGCTTGTTAGCGCCTGATACGGGACTTAAAATAAACACCAAAGCCATCCAATACAGCTCAAATCTGCAGGCAAACATGATTAAACTGTTTTGAGGGTAGCCAAACTTTGGCCCACACAGTAACTTGGCAGTTCCGCGAGGGATTTTAAAGGCTAACGGTGTAGGCAGATCAGTATAAGGAACATTGCTGCCTGTCTAAATATTAAAAGCAGTCGCAGACAGATATACAGAGAGATTATTTGACCCCTGGACTTGTTTATGAAAGTCAGACAAAATAAGCGGAGGAGTGCAATCTCTCCGGCTTGCAAGGGACCACTTGTGTGGGTGGATCGCTTCGCTGGAGGAGCCCCAGATGGCTCCAGCTCACCGTATCCCACAATCCTTTACCAGGCCCATGAGGAAGTGTGGAGAGATGCAAAGAACAGAGATGTGTAAAACAGTGAGTTAACAAGTACGCAATCTGTTGAGATCTGGCACGGTGCAAACATGCACACATACTGTACAAGTCACGCAGCAAAGCCAAACACAGCATCAGAATTGATTCTGATTGAAAGCAACACTTAACTTGCTGTTACTATTAGACCTCTGTTTAATAGTATAACAGTGTATAACAGTACTGCCTGATTGTAATCTATTTCGTCAACTAAAACAGGTCAAAACAAACTCGCATCTCCGTCAACACAGCTTCTTTCATTTATGAACGAATCTGCATTTTTAAACGAATCTATTGAATCAATCCAATCACTCATTCATGTGCATAATATCCATCCTAAACTGTATGTGATATTTAGGGCAGAATGGGTGGGTACGCAGGGACAGCTGTTTCAGTAATAAAGTCAGTAACTTACTGCCACCTAACGGCAGATTTAATTTAATTTTTAAAGTATCATTTCAGTTATTTACGTTTCATTGAATATTTCTATAACATGAATCTCAACATAAATGTATGAAGTTAATTGTACTCATGCCGCCGCTGAGCCTCATTATCTGTCTGTAAATACTTACGAGCCACTTTTGTTTTCTTCTGTGCCACCTTTGTAGTGCAAGTGAATTTTGTGAATACTGACTTTATTTATTTTTCTTATTCCATTGTTTTGATTAGAAATTTCCATATATACAATTTTGAATTTGATATAAAAGATAACATACCTAAAATAAATTTAGAAAAAAATGACCCTGTAAATTATTTTAAGGAGCCCATATTATTATTTTGTAACGGGAAGGATCATTTTTGTTATCGATAGGTGCTCCTGAATTTTTTATTTATTTTTACTGTGCTCCTAAGAAATATATATATATTTTTTTTTAATTAGCCGCACAAGTTCTCCTAAAAGTAAAAGCATGTGTAGAGCCCTGTTTGGAAGTGTGTTAGTGCTGGCGCTTATGGGTGTTGCTGTGGAATGGGCGAATGTAATACACCACTGATTAAAACCATACATATGTCTGATAGTGCTGATAAAGTGCATGCTCAGTGCATGAGAAAAAAAATCATTTTGGGAAAACGGTGTTTAAAGATATGAATTTTAATCACAATATATAGATGCAAATACATAATATAAAAAATCAATATGTATTTTCGAAGTAAACTCTCATGACCAGTTTGTACTTTGTATTTTACAAGGTGATTAATTTGTGCAAATTCGTATCAACTCACTTGTGCAATTTTGTACGATTTGTCTAAACCCCAAATTATGGGTAGGTTTAGTGGCGAGGTTAAATGTAGAAAATGTATACAAATTTATGCGAAGCGTGCAACTCGTAAAATATGTTATATGTAGCAAACACTGTACAAATTAATTCAAATGTAAAACGAAGTACAAATGTATGCCGTGATACCAGGCTGGTATTTAAGATGTTTTCTTTCCATGAGTCATGTTATGAAAGAAGACGTATTATGGAAGCAAAATAGCTTAAAATCCAAACTGACCTGTGCATAAAAATAAATAATAATAATTAACTTTACTCGAAGGCTCACCTCTGGATCCATATGCAAATACTATTCCATTAATGTAATTTTTTATTATATTAGCTGGGAAGAGTCCTAATGAAGTGAAGCTTTAATTGGATGATTTTCCTTTATTGGAGCAAACACTATTTCATTTGAATTCAAGGCCTTTGACACTATTTGAGAAGTGCAAAGGAGCAGGCACCTCATCGAGAAGCTGTTTTTAGTTACTAGCTCTCAGTTTAAGCACTCGTAAGCAGTCACCTTGACAAGGGCATAACCCAGCTGGAGTGTAATGACTGTTGTCCTGTCAGCATGTAATCTCCCTCAAGCTCCTCCCCGGACTCCTCCAGGTGTCACCGGCTGTGGTTGAGTCCTCCAGGCCTCGGCTGCGGTTCAAAGCTCTGACTGATAGGGTCGGCGGTGCTGACCTGTGCAGCTGGAGAGCCGCTGAAGGCTGGATTTGTGATATCAGCGCTAAATCCTTTCAATTAGCGCCGGGCCAGTCATCAGCCAGCCTCTGATCCTCCACAGCGTACAGGTGGAGCTTCAGCCCAGGTGTTCACGGACGGATTTCCAGGAATATTCTGGGTTCAGCACAAGTTTAATAGACAGCATTTCTGGCATGACGTGATGAGCACAAAAAAAAAAAAAAAACACTCACAGGGGTCATATGATGCTATTTTAAAGATCATTATTTTGTGTTTTTGCTGTAGAAGTGTACATTGACATACTTTGATGTTAAAAAAAAAACATTTATTATTTTATACATTTATAAAATTATTTTTTTTTTATACTGTACATTACTGCAGCCCCTTCATGCCCCATTTTCTGCAAAGCCCCTCCTTCTAACAAACTCAGTCTGCTCTGATTGGCCAGATGACACAGTGCATTGTGATTGGCAGAACACCCCAAGCATGTGTAACAAATGTAACGCCCCTTTCCATAATCATAGCTTTCTGAACATCTGGGTTGATCTGTTCTGTTCTGTTCTGTTGTAAGTAATCCTAATGATTCCTAACTGCATCTGCTTTCAGAAGTCAAATTAAGTGCTTTTTACTGAAACCACACCACCTTTCTTTGTGTGAATATCTGGACAGCATTACGTAGAGACATCATCTTGATGTAGAGACGTCTTTAATGAGGTGTTTTAGTCCCGTCTGGATCAGCCTTCTCTTTTAGGCAGAATACATCCTTTTGTGGGAAACTTATCTTATACACAGACCACACTAAAGAACAGGACAAATCGAAATCGCCTTATATAACATCCTTAGAAAAACAAAGTCATTAATGGATCCTTTTCACATTTCTGGGGTTCATTTCTGCCATATGGACAGCAACTTAGCCACCAGTGAAAAGCTATTACTTAATATAAAGTATATAAAGAAAGAAAGGAATCCACAATAAATTTGACAAAATTAAGGCTTTGAATTTGTCACAAAAGAAAAGAAAAAGAAAATAAATCCACAATAATGGTTCTATGACTTTCCCAATAATATATGTATAGCTCCTAGGGCTCTTAGTCCGCAGAGTTCCCGGACAGCAAGCCAAACATGCTATTTTTCTCATTTTATTACGAGGAAGTATGAACTCGTGAAATAGCCAACATCTAACGATCTAATGTTTGTTAATTCATACAATGTATTGTTGGCTATTACTACAGATATACCACAGTGACTTGTTTTGTGCACAAATATACTACTTATTTTCAGTTCTTCTTGATGTCTTGATATTTACTACACCACTGTTGTTAAGTGTGGGATCATTAGTTGGTTAGTTCAGCCAAAAAGGTTTTTTAATTACTCAAACCTGTACGACACGCAGGGAAAAACACGCACTTGTGCGTAATCTGCGGCTGTTTGTAACTAGAAGAAAACATTTGCATGTGTTGTGATATTCGATAAGACGTAAGTCATGGGAGAAGAATGGTTAATGATGATGTTATTTTTGTTTTTATTGCACAAAATAAAGTATTCTCCTAGCATCTCAAAACTAGTTGATCCATTGATGTCACATGGACTGTTTTACTGATGCTTTTACTATGTTTCTGGATCTGGGATCATTTCAGTAGTGTTGCTGTCTATGGAGGGACAGATAGCTCTCTGATTGTATCAAAAATATTTTCATTTGTGTTATGAAGATGAATGAAGGTCTTATGGGTTTGAAAGGACAAGAGGGTGAGTAATTAATGACTAATGTTACACTTTTGGGGGTGAATTAACCCTTTAACCTTTTCTGTGTACGTACTGTGCAGAGTTATATCCCGTTTTAATGGAAATCCTCTGAAAAATCGGTGTTGTTCTTCCTAAGATTTTTTCTTTTTTTTTTTTTTTCTTTCAAGTAAACAGGGACAACAGTAAACCATAAAACCCAGAAACATGTTTTAAAATAAAAAGCTCTCTAAAGCAGCACAATCCAGCCACATGATCTGATATACTGAGATCGGTTATGTGCTGTTGTTTATTATGTAAACTTGAGATAACTGGATCAATTGTAGATGATTCTTCTGGCTGAAGTCTTGTCCTCAGATCTTGTCCTAGGTTCAGACCTCTCTCCATGGTTTGTTTTTCTTGGACTGCTACTCATCATCTTTTTTTCAGGCCTGAGGGTTATGGGGATTCAATACGCTTCGACTAACCCATTAAAAGCCAAAGAAAAATCCCTCTTTACCTGCCGCTCTGACAGTTGAAGGAACGCTCCTCGTCCGCTAACGTGTCTGGCTCGCTTCCACAGAAGCTACAGCACGGCCAAGATCTTCAGGGCCCCTGCGAGGGGCCACCGAGACAAAAGACAGCCAATTAGTATCTCTTTGGCAGAGAGCAAGAGGCAGCTGTGGTGCATGAACACCCCAAAACACCACGATAAAGACTTATATCTGCGCTGGCTTACTGGTATATATGGAGGCTGACATTGTAGGAAGATACATGCAGACAATTTGTTTTGCTATTCTCCAGCGTTGCAGCTTGGAGCGTACATGAGAGCACGGAGGAGAATAGAGGCATTCGGAGGATATATGAGGAGCCATGTAATACAGCCCTTTAATTCTGCATGGAAAACGTCAAGCACTCTGTGAGAATGCTATAGAATCAAACCAGAAGAGAGCTGGTGTTTGTCTAAAACAGTATATCAGTCTGTGAGATTTCTTTTGTTTGCTGGATATTGCCAAAGGCACAGAACGAATAGATGTGTGCTTCTTGAAAGCGGTCTGCAGTTTGTTTTATTCCACATGTATCTTCATGCCACATCCTCCTGCCAGAGGAACAATGTTTTTGATGGCAACGAGAGAAACGGAGAGTAACGGGAAGCAGGAAGTAAGACATTTTGGCTCAAACTGAGAAATACCACAGACATGAAGATAATTGTTATGAATTACTAATTTTTTTTTTTTTTTTTTTAACGAAATGTAATAAACATATATATATATATATATATATATGTGTGTGTGTGTGTGTGTAAGATAGAACACAAAAAATATAGTTAAATAATATAACGTTAATATAACCTTTGTCTCCAACTAACAACTTTGACTAAATTTAACTTAAACAAAAATATTTAAATTTAAAACAAAGACTTCATCTCATTTAAGTAAAAAAAAAATATATATATATATATTCCTTCAAATACAACATTCACATAAAAGCTAAAATTAAATGTTCCCTCAAAAAATAAATAAATAAATAAAATAAATGTAAATATTCAAAAAACTTTTCAAAATAATGTTTTTATAACTTCATGGGAACTTTAGCAAAACACTCATATTCTGAAGTCCTCTGTGGGGCTGGCATCATCTCTTCTTAAGTGTTCTGGATCCAGACTGGAGCTTGTGAAATCCTAGTTACCACAGGATGACAATCCCATGTTAGAAACAGAACAAATAGGAACAAAATTAGTGTAGCTGCTGTTCAAACTAAGAAAATGAAGATTTGTTAAACCAGAG
>JAUYWG010000046.1:1737985-1751372 GCA_034779775.1 Enteromius afrohamiltoni | reverse complement strand
AAAAAAAGTAATTTTGTTTTTGTTTTATAATAATAATAATAATCATAAAACCAATTAATTAAATGATAAATATTAATAATAAATAAATAAATAAATAATAATGAAAAAAAATAAAGAATTAAAAAAAAAAAATTGCATCACACTGTATATTTTAATTTAGTTCATTTTCCATTTAGTTCATCTAAATATACTAAAAAAGAAAGATTTATGGCATATATTTGCGTTAGACCACAGAAATTAATCTGTATTTGAGTTAAATATTTCAATAAAAATAGCATAACACACACACACACACAAAAAGCATAAAATAATGAAAAAATAAACATACAAATAAATTAAATAATAAAATAGTAGTCTTTTTTTGGAAATATTTTATGAAAATATTTCTTATTTAATAAGAAACAACAACAAAAATGTCACATTTAATATGTCAAATTTTGTTTATTCATTTATTTATTTTTACAAGCTGTTTAGGTTTTTTTTATTTTTTTTGTTTTATTCGATTTAACACCATGATTTTGCTTTCTGGTCTCACACGATGCAGTGCCGAACAACAAAACTGCTGTGCATTGATTGTAATGAGACAGATGACCATTCACGTGGTCACCAATATTTTGCTAAGCCCTTACCCACACACGACTAATTATAAGGTCTAGGAAAATATCTGAATGCAGGGAAGAGGTCAATTCCGTGGCTTTTCTTTTTCGCCCGAAGTGGCCGCGTGATTTATTAAATGGGGGACTATATAGTTTGACCACTGAATATGCATGTCCATGTACTTTTGCAGGAATATGGAAACAATCTGTGCATGCATTATCGTAGCTAATGAAAGCAGTCACCCAGATCCACCTCAGTTCTATTGCTAAATATATGTGGACAAGGTGGGCCCAGTCTGTTTTGATATGATCCAGAGCTAAACTCTTGCTGACAGCTATTAATTTGGCCAACAAGGTAGGTTTTTATTTTAGATTTCAGTAAACAGCTGCGGTTATAATGTCAGTCTAATGAAATGCTAATGTGTGGGTGCAATGATAATTTGCTTGGTTTACTTCAGCATAACTACTGTTACCATGTTTTTACATTTTTTGCGGCGACTCTGCAAAAGCTTATTTAGATTTTTTGGGGAAACAGAGCAACTGCTAGTTTGTTTGACTAACAGTGAGTTCAAGCGTCCAGCAGCGGTCAGTTCGAGGACTGATGGGTTTTTGCTGCTGAGCGTGAGTTATGCACAGTGAATGTGAAACTGTACCCTAAGTGCTGTCCGTATAGGCCGTCTGTCAGACTAGCAGAAGCCTAAGGTTCAAGAGTCAGAGGTTTAAACGTCTAACAATATCTTGTGGAAAAAAGACAAAGAGAAAAAGCACCCAAAGTAATGGCTGTATGCCGCTTTATAATTGGTAGCATATGTGAGAACGAGAAGGAGGCAGACGTGAATGAATCAGAGCTGGGGCTTTTCAATGAATGAATTTAAAGCTCATTGTCAAGGAATGTAATCAAAATTTAACTGCTTCCTTTAAAGAAGAAGAAAAAAAGACTCATTTAGAAAACAATGAAAGCTGGGACGCAGAGGAACAATGGGGAGTGTCTGATATGATATAAAACATGCTGGATAAGTGTTCACATCTCACATCTGGCTGCTTAAATAATCCATGGGAAAAGAAGAGGAGAAAAACTGCAACCTTGCAACCACAAAAATAATCCTCAATTCTCATAATCCTTAAACCCATATATATATATATATATCAGTTTAGTTGATGAAGTCATGCTGTCGAAGACCACGAACGTCCATCAAAGATCTTCGGTCTTGGCCCTCTCACACAGAGATTTCTCCAGTTTCTCTGAATCTTTTAATGGTTATGCACAGTTGGTAATGAGTTTTTCAAAGCCATTTGCAATTTGACGTTGAGGAACGTTGTTTTTAAAGTATTCCACAATACTATTGAAGAGCCTCTGTCCATCTTTTCTTCTGAGAGACTCTGCCTCTCTTAATCACCCCTTTTGTAGCTAATCGTGTTACAGACCTGATGTCAATTCACTTAATTAGTTGCTAGACGTTCCTCCAGATGAATCTTTTCTAAATCTATTAAATTCAGCCCTTTGTTGCCCCTTGCCATCAAATTTGAGCAGATTTCTCTGTATAAACATGTCTTATATTCTCTACGTCCTATTGTGAATAATATACCCAAAACTACCCGGTTCTTCAAAATATCCCTTTTTCAACTTTTTACAGAAAACATAGGGAAAGAATAAACTGACAAAGAAAATAATTTTGCTACAGTTCATACAAATGCCTTTTAGTTCAAGATATCGTTCTCATCTCTATCGCCCAAAGACCAATGAAATATTATTTAGATCCATAAAGGGTTTTATATGGCAGATATACAATGTGCTACAGATCAGGTAACGTATTTCTAGGCCCCTATAATCAGGTCTGCCATCGCTTCGTTCTCCGACAGCAGCCACCTGATTTAGAGCGAGACCGTTTTCTGCGTCAGCGAGCGAAAGGTATCAGGTTCTCATCGTTTCAAAAGAGAGGCTTGTATTTTGAGACGTTTGCAGGCACTTGGATAATTTTATGTAACCAAAACTACCTGTAAATGCAAATTTATTAGAGCAGTGCCACTGATTCCTTCATTTAGAAACGAGACACTAATGGGGCTACTGGAGTGTTACTCGTTACAGAGCAACACGCTGATTGTCATGCATTAGACCGAAAGCGATTAGTTACAGATGTGTTTAAATGACCAGTTTTCCAGTGACCGGGGTGAATGTCCAACCGTGTTTGATCCGCAAACAAATTACAGCTTTGCAATAGTGCTGAAAGGACGTTTATGCAACATGGCTTAGCTTTTATATTAGAACAGAGATCGCTGTCCCCACTAACAGCTGTAACTGATCTCATGCTACTCTGTAATTTTATTTTTGTATATGCACTTCTTTCTTCTGGCAGCATTTAGGTCCTTTGAGCCCCAAAGAGAAACAGGAGCCTCAAACCGTATGATGCAACAGTGTGAAACAGCACAAGCTGAGCGCAGATTGAAACTGGATCCATCGGGTGTCTGTCTGCCTCTTCGTCTGATTTTCACATTCAGATAAAAGAGCTTCAAGCCTAGCAGTACAGGCCAGTACATCACCTTCAAAGAGTTTTTCCATGTTTTAATAAATTGTTATACACCTAGCTGGGTGCTGATTACTTGTGATATGGATTATGTAGTCAGATTCTAAAATCGATCCATCGTTCTATCAAAAATGACACCCTTCAGCTATAAACAAATCATCAGTGACTGTGCGGGTAGCTCATTAATGCGGGTTCTAACAGAGGTTGTGTAGAATTTGGCTACACAAGGGTCTTGCAGTTCTTCTGCATCAGATAAAAGCATTTAGCCTTTTATAGGATGTGATATACCGTTTCTGGCATTTTTGGTGTCCGCCTCTCTGGATTATTTCCTCGTTATAAATTACCTCGATGAGGTCTTTGATTCCAGGAAACGAGCGTGCAGCTGGCATACAGGCCTAAGATTTACATTTATTGTTCCTGTTTTGCTTTTTTCCCTAAGCCTCTTAAATGAGACTGCAGGCCTCTGTTTAGCAAGCGCTGCTTCATGTCTCTAGACACCAATAATGTGCAAAAAAAACCCAAAACGTCTGGCTGATTCATTTCAGATTCAAAACTTTGTCTAACAGCAATTTTCACCCTTATATTTAAGCTGAACAAGCGCAAGCAAATGAACAAGACTTATTAACGTGTGTATACCTGAAACACACAAGAATAAGACGTACGTTTGAAATCATTATGAACTCCTGGGAGCAGAGCGACTGGGGCTAAGGCGTACAGAGGAAGCCTCGGCCACATCTGTACCATGCCATCCAGCCCCAGTGGATGCTATGGTACAGATGGCACCATGGCATTTGTAACACGCTTAGCTACAAAAGGGATGATTAAGAGAGGCAGAGTCTCTCAGAAGAAAAGATGGACAAATGTTGTGGAACATTGCACATTCTAGAGGTCCACTTCGAAAACTCCAGATCTGCTCCACTACCTTGGAGGAACATCCATTCCTCGAGCCTCAGCCCCTGCCTCAACAGGTTGTCTGTTCCTTCGTGTAGATGCCCTGGGAATATAGATGGCTCTCAGTGAGAGGATTCTGTTCCAGGCACACACAAGGATCTGGTGTGCCAGCTTGTGTTAGGGGCACGATCACAGATCTCCTTCGTGGTTTCTATATGAGACCACTGATGTGTTTACAGTGCAAACACTATAAGGGCCACTATTGTGGACCATGTTATCAGTCATGGCCTTACAATGACTAAAGGGTGCAGATAAATATTGGGAGATCAACCATATCCTCAGTGCTGTAACTTCGAAATGGTCTCTGTCAAACAATATCTCACATACAGTAATGTGTAAGTTTGTACGTTTGAAAGGATACATGAGAAGCGCAGCCTTCTGCATTTCAGCACAGTAATGGTACGTTAACACGGGGCGTCAGCGTCAACGCTTGATGGAAGCAGCATCAACCAATGAAATTAGACAGGAACTCAACAACATAAACTCGGAACTGCCGTGAGCAACAGCAGTAAAGTGCAGCTGACGGATACACAATGCTTTTCGGCAATGCTTGATGTCACCCATACAAAGTCAATGGGACGTGTTGCCGCTGATGCCCCATGTGAACGTACCGTTACTGCCCTTCAGGTAACAGAGTGCACATTTTTATTGATAACATGAAGCATTTTGTTTGTGAACAATGACACCAGAGCTTTTCATTCTCATGGCACTGATATGCTCATTGACATAAATACTTGCTTTTGAGAGATGAACTAGAGATTTTAAAGCTTTTGCAGGGAATTGATTGTGTGCTGCTGTTTGTACGGATTGTTTAGAGAAATGCACATACTTTTTTGCAAACATTAAGGACAATTTGAGAAATGCACCAAAAGTGATTTCTGAAGGGTCATGTGACACTAAAGACAATAATGAAGCTAAAAATTCAGCAGTGCGTCACAGATATAAATTAAATTTGGCATTATATTCAAATTAAAAATAGTTCATTTAAATTATACAAATATTCTGGTGTTTTACTATATTTTGTAAGCAGCCTTAATAAGCAAGTAATTAAGTAAATCACATGTAATTAAATGAGATATTATGCTGTACAAGGAGTTTAACGCCTGTCTGGGACCCATGCCTCATCTGTGCCTTGCACACAGAGGGTGAAAGTGCAAGTGTGTGCATTTTGTGCAGCTGTAAAGTGACACTTACTGGCTGAGCGCAACAGCACAAGAGCCAAAGTCGTGCACATAGACCCAAGCTGCTATAAAATCACACAGAATTTATGTAAATGCATAGACTTTCACCCTCGCTCCCCCGTTTTTAACTCTTATATATGCACACACACACCGTCTGCAGTGGCATTCACAGTCTCCAAGCTTGAGTCAGCCATCAGCCAGTAAATACAGATGTTCTCACAATGCAAATACAATAGTTAAGGCTGACTGCTCTGGCACTGCGTCACAGTGAGAAAGAGGAGAGTCTCTCAGACACTCAACATGAATCCCATCGCGCTTTAAACATGTGCCTGAGTGAGTCAATACCCTAAGCTGACACATTCTCACAGTCTGGCTACCCGTCAAAACCTACCCACACCCAGAGACATGCACACCACGCTCACTTCAGTGTGTGCTGCCAGCTGTATTTCGATCCTCAGCTGACTGCATTCGCACGTATTGACAGGGCTTGAATTGAAAAAGACAGAGCTGACACAATCTGACGCCCTCTTCTGAAGTCATTAGAATGATTCATTTCACAGCTCAACAAGTGATACGGCATCTCCCAAGTTCCCAGAAACAGGCAGAGTGAGCACTGGATCAAGGAAAAAAATAAATAAAAATAATGTTGGTTTATGCAGGAAAGTTCACAGGTTGTCCTTTTATATCTCAGTCGACTTTAATCATCGCAGTAAGACAAGTGGTTTGGAAAATGAATCTTTGGATAGAGTTTAGATCTCTGATTGCAAACGTTTTTTAACAAATCTTCTGACATGGTGTCTTAGAAAACTCTAGAGGAGATAATAAGATTGGCTGTATTGTTGTGGCTAGCAGAATTACAGGAGCGTGTTCCTCTCAAACTTTCATTACTCAAATGTTCATTCAATGCATAAAACAGATTGCTCTGGGCCAGGCTTGCTTTGCTAGCTGTAATGAATGATAATACCATAAGTGTGCATGCTAAGTGTGCATGCTGGTACACTGTAAAAAATGTTTTGGAGCACGAGAAAAATGCTATTTCAGTTTTTCTATACTTCAGAATTTCATTTTTAATTCAGTTTTGTGTTTGCTTTTTTTTTCTTTGTAATTGTTTACAATGAAAAACATTTTACTGTGGTTCTACCATGGTCTTTGATATACAGTGCCCTCCACTAATAGTGGCACCCTTGGAAAAACTGAGGAAAGATGGCTGTGAAAATTAATCTGCATTTTTTATCCTTTTGATCTTTTGTTCAAAAAATTTACTCAATTCTAACCTATCATTGAAGTAAAAATGAAAAACTCATGATGAAATAATTTTCTCCAATACATGCTGGCACCCAATTATTGCTCCGTCCTTTTCCCAGGATACCAGCTCTGGGTTTTCTCCTGTAATGCCTGAAGAGTTTGGAGAACACCTGATAAGAGAAAAGAGAATCACTCCAGATCCTTCAGAATACCAGCTCCATGATGCTTCTCCTCTTTAGTTCACCTCAAGTCAGAGGACTGGACCAACCATGGCAAAAGCTTCAGTGACTAATTCTTTTGCAGGTGATGATGAGAATGTCACATGACGAAGCAAAGCTCTTCTTAAGAAGCTTTTAAATAATAACATAAAGAAGGAGCTCAGTGCCATTCACACAAACACTAAACACTAACATGGTAAGAATTATTAAACTGAAACGTGCAATAAATATTAATTTAACAACATTACATGTAACATACAACCCTAATAAACAGCACTGATACAAAAAAAAACAAAACAACGAAAAAAAAAATCAAACGACATTTTAAATCCAATGCAGGGAATTCTGGGAATGTCAGTTTATGGTGTTTGCCTGTAAATTTAACAGGAATTTACCATTAACCATTTAACAGGTTCTTACCGTAGCATTTTCAGAGTTTTTTACAGTTAAAATCATGGCCATGATAGAGACATTTCTCTTCCTAACATTGTTTGTTGATTGGAAATTCTTAATTATTTCCCTGATGGCTGATATATTTCACAATGAGATTTTAAACGAAAGATCAAAATATGCTAAATATTCAGCTCCTGTTAATATCCGGAACTCAACAAACTGGAAATATAAAGTCATGCATAATTAATTACATTATGGAATAATGAAGTATTCCATAGTTATTTGCAAACTTGGTTTGTGAGGTAGAAATTTTAGTAGTACTAATATACTAATACAACTAAAAAACATTTGTGGATGACCTATTGTCACAGTGTAGGCTTACAGGCAGGCAGAAACTTAGCTTCAGAGTGAACATTTAATAAATGAAAACAAAGGAAAACGCGCAGAGCAGTGCAAAGTATAAAACCGGCATGAAACATTAACAACCCACGAGGATACAACACAAGGGGCGTGATATATATACAGAGACGAATCAGGAAAACAATGCAGGACACCTGTGGAGGACAGCTGGCAGAGGATAACGCAATGATTACAAACGCGGAGCAGACACGAGGAAACTGACAGGTAAATGAACTAACAAAGAGCACATGGACAGATAAACAAAGACTATTTTATTTGCCAAAATAGTCACAAGCTGATATTTATTTAACATTTCTGCACAATACATCTCCATGTTCTATTTACTAACTGCTCAAAAGTCTGGGGTTGGTAGAACTTTTAAATGTTTAAATGCTCACCAAGGCTGCATTTAGTACAGCAAAAATGGTGCTATTTTGAAGCAGGACTTTACTGAATGTTTTCTAACTTGCAATCCTCATTAAAAAAGTGTTAATATTACTGTAAACATCTGAGCACTGAAATATGGAGCTGTTTGTGGAGTGTGGAAGCACATGGTGCCCAGCAGCTCAGGTTTTATGTGTCGTCTAATGAGGGAGCCAGCCAGAGATCCTGACGAGAGGCCGCAGGTAACGCGAGTGTTTTACTTCAGCATCTCTGGAACACGATGAGGGCAGAATGGGACGGGACCGGGCTGTAATCGCTCTGAAAGTGAGGAGCGCACGTTTAGAGAGCTGCTGGATGTGTAGAGATGACATACGTGTCACACACAGTGAAATACACCACCTGTCTGAGTGAGAAGAGACTGGTGAGGGGAGAAGGATCCTCAGACATTAATCAAACGCACCTCAACCTCACGGTCCAGCCACGACCCTGACAGATGTGCTGAATCACTCCAGTTGTTTTAACTACTGTCTCTAGAAAGCGCATTAAATATCAGTAAAGTGTCTGCTGTTTCAAATAAGTTTCTGGAGAATAAAATGAAATAATGAAAATACACTTAATGTCAATTAAGCATTTACTAATGCATTATTAAAATCACAATTTGTGTTTGCTAACATTAGTAAGCTATGCACTGTAAGCTAACATGACTAAACAATGACAAACAAAGATGAATAAATACTGTAATAGATGCATTGTTCGTTGTTTGTACATGTTAGTTGATACATTAACTAATGTTAACAAATGACATTTTCTTGTAAAATGTTACCAAATATTGTTACATTCAGTCATTCAGTGCAACACAATAGTTTTGTAAAAATTGTGTAACTTCATTTTGCAGTTGCACCTATTAGTTTCTCATTAGCATGTATATTACCAGAATATTAGCCATTTCTTAGTGATGCTTATGCATATATCAGTGCCTTATTCTACATCTTTAAATAAAAGGATGAAATAAAATGCTGTTCTTTAGAATTTCCGTTCATTTAAAAATACAATGTATCGTGGTTTCCACAAACATATTCAGAAGAACATCTGTTTTCAACACTGATCATAATCAGGATTGTTTCTTGAGCAGCAAATCAGCATATTAAAATGATTACTGAAGGATCATGTGACACCGAAGGCTAGAGTAATGCTGAAAATTCTGCTTTGAAATCATAGGAATAAATTTGATGTGAAAATAAATTCACATAGAAAACAGAATTGTTTTGAATTGTAAAAAAAAATCAAAATATTGGTGCTTTTATCTAATAATCAGCAAATGTTAAAGTGGCAGTTTATTAATAAATCACTTCATTGCATTGCATTGTATCGCATATCAAAAGTGTCGGTAGAAAAACATTGGCATTCTGGATTCGGACATCAACTAACCCCTGTACATAGAAACTATCCCTGACATCCTCGCAAGAAACGATTGCCACCTGAATCAGGCTGAAGTGCCACAACCTTTAACATCCGTATAGCCACATGTCACCTCCACCTTTGCTACTCCTGATACCAGAGGCGCTATTTCTTTAGAACGGCGGTGGAATCCACTGTTTGGTCTGAAAGTGAAAGCTTGGAAAAAGCTTGGGCCGATCTGTCAGCGGGACCTCTGCGGCACGCAGGCCTCTGCTTCTGGAACCGTTTCTTTTCAACACCCTCCGACGCTAGCAGAGGACATGTGTTGCATATATTTTCTCTTCAAACACAGGAGCACGGTGCCCTCACGCACACACGTGACCGCCCTACTGTTATCGAGTCGCTGCATCGTCTCTTGTTGTAATCCCCATCTCAAGTCTGCCTATAATCGCAGTAAGGTTTTCTCAGGGTTGGATTTCACTCTTCCACACGGCTTCTCTGCAGCTGCGGTTTTGCCCTGACCACTGTTTTGTGTGATAAGTAGTCCATAACCCAGGTTAAGCCGGCCAGATTATATACAGTATGAAGCAGGCCGCTGCGGACCACCTCCTGTGCAGACGGAAACCTGACCCACGTGTGCGCTTTACAGTGCCTCGGTTATGATGGAAGACAACTTTTGCTTTGACTTTATGTAAATTGTTCGGTGGGTCAGATGGTTTGAGTTAGCCGACCCCCCACAGCCTAAAAACGCCAACCGGGTGACGGTTCGAGCTAAACAAAGACGCTGGAAATGAGTTTTCAGTATTTACCTCTCCGGAGGATACGGGATCATCGGTGTTATGCGGTAGTGGTTTTAGTTTGGCTAATTCAATCACGCGAGCGCCGCTCACATTTCTTTAGAACGGGTTTTGAAACGTGCTTATCTCGGTGTCGTTTTACTCTTTGTGTTAACTTTGTCGGGTTATCAGAGCCGTTTTGATGAAAATAAAATACAGCTCATGCGTGCCTCCCTGTTAGCTTGACCTGTGAGCTCGACCACATGGGCGGCAGAGGCAGCGCGTTTATTCACCTTTGACCTCATGAAAGCTTGCGTAAAAAGAAAAACGTACAGGAGATGAAGCTTACTTACTAAAGGAGTGCTTATTAAAGGAACAGTTCCCCCAGAAATGACAATGCGCTCACCCTCGGGCCATACAAGGTTGTTTCCTTATCAGATTTGAAGAAATGCAGCGTCAGCAATGGATGTGAATGGGTGCCGTCAGAATGAGAGTCCAAACAGCTGATGAAAACATCACAATAATGAAAAAAAAATAGTATTATCATGTATTATGTAAAACCTGTTTCATATTTTGTCTGATGGACAGGAGCCGTGTGGATTACTGTAATGTGTTTATCAGCTGTTTGGACTCTCATTCTGATGGCACCCATTCACATCCAGTGCTGAGACTGATGCAGAGAAACATTTCTACAGTTAAATGATAATCAGGACCTTCACATGTGCTCTAGTATGTACATCAACACATTAAGTGTAGACTAAGAGTTAAATGATTATTAAAACATGTACTTCAAAGTACATTTAATTTATCATTATTACAAAAGTGCACTTACATTTAAGTTACAAGGCTTCTCTCATGTGTAATTGTGTTGCAACAGGCCGATACAAAACTGCTCTGTTTTCTTCTTCCTTCTTTTCTACTGCACGGTAATACTGTTTTCAATGACACTCTAAGTAGTAGCCTATTAACATTTTTTTTTTTTTTTTTTTTTTTTTTTTTATGATTTGAAGCTGCATTTAACTTTCATTCTGAATTTGTTTGCGGTTTGGATATTGAGCTGTTATACCTCAAATACCTTCTATGCATAAACTGGTAAATAAGGGATCTGTACTCAATGACAAACTGCTTTGCCAACTACACTAAATCATTTATAGTCTGATAACTAATAGACTGAATTCATCTGGGTGGTAGACGCTGGGTGTGTGGTAAACCAAGGTGTGCTTTTTTTTTGGCTATAGGATTACGTGATTCAGGCAGACCTGTAAAATAGCCTGAAAAAAGTGTAATCACAAGCAAGAAGGCCTTGATGAATCAGATGGAAAACCTGGCTGTCTGACCTTCAGCAGAGCTGCAATCCCTTAAAAAAATGTAAGTATTTGAGCTAATCTTGGGAATAAGGCATTCTTCAATTCCTGTTCCAGTAATGTCTAATTTTCTCTCTTATTTCCAGTAATATGGATTTTCTTCATGTATAAATAGTCTTGCTACTCACTCTGGTACACGTGAGGGATTTCTACCCCAGTGAACAAGTGGGAAACGATGATGAATCAAAAATAATGCCGCTGTTGTAGACCACAGCTTTTCAGACTGTTCGATGTCAAGGATTCCCTTTGGGCTTCCCCTTTCTTAAACCTTTCTAATGGCATTTATCTATATATTTAAATAATCCTATATATATATATATTTTTTTTTTTTCCCCTTTATGTAAGTGTCCTTTTAAAAACATTCTAAAGGATTTTTCACTGCATTAAGAAAGAAGATAAGATAAAACAATATCAAACCTTTTGTGTGTGTGTGTGTGTGTGTGTGTGTGCTCTTGGCTTGGTTCTGGAAGCACATTGACTGAAACATTAAGCAAATATATTTTGGCCAATTTTGAAATATTTTCAAGAAAATAAAAATCTCAAATGTTTTGGAACACAACAACTGAGGACTGCACATAAACTGATGTTTTCTTAATAATGCACAAAGGAATGAATGTGAAATGCATTGCAGTGTTTAGGGTTTCATGGAAACACCTTTCAGAATCCATAACCGGATGGAATTCATTGAATTGTACCTAATATGCATCCTGAAGGTAAATATAGTCAAATCAGCACCATCAACTGAGTCCAATACATATTTGCAGCATTTGATCTTTGTCAAATAGGCCAAAAACTGCTTGTGTCAGTAAAACAGCAGCTTCAAAAGTCTAAGGCTGATCAGCCAGGCAAGAAAACATTAGCTAACCCTATATTTAGTCTATTCTGTGGTGGTCTTAACTTCTATGACTTCTATCTCTTCAAACAGTTTACTATACTTTTCATCCAGTGCCACAAAAAGAGTCAAATTCACTCGTACTCATCATTGTCTTCCTAATCCGGAGGTCAAAGCAGTAGTTTATAATCTAATCTTCTCATTTGGCTTTTGGTAGATGCTTTTATATGATGAACCCAAATGTGGCCTCTAGAAAAACCCAAACGAGGTTTTGTCCAAACACATAATCATTTATGACCAACCAAAGGAAAGCCACCTGTGGACATTTTAAGAATCTTCTATGTCAATCAAATCATGCGTATTTATTTAATAACAAAACGGCCAGTTTTAAAGCATAACAACAGCCACCGAAGATACACCTAATCAGGTGTGGATCTTCAACTTTTCCCTATAAATATCACACATTTTACACAGAAAGTCTGAGGATTATTAGGTTATCTTGCGGTTCATGAATGTAATCAGTCCTGTCTGGCATTGATTCCGCTGCTTGATGAAAAACAACAGTCTTGAATTGCTTTCTGTAAAATGGTCCAACTTAAACGAACCTTGATTCAGTGTCACCACAGATCAGAACTGTGATCTTTAGCCTGAGCAGGCCTGCGCCATGTCGAAGTAATTGGAGGAGAGCAGAAAAGCAACAATGGCATTTCGCATGCATGTGTAAAAAGACACAGCTTAATGAAATTACCTTTGATAGGAGCTCAGTGTCGTGTGCAGCGGTGAAACCTGCACTTTCCTTCTGCGTTTAAATACCTTTTTTTTTATTTATGAGTTGAAATTTGAATCGAATTGGCCACACCCATAAGACTCTGATCTTGAATTTAAATCAGATTGACAAGAAGTGGACTTAAAGGGATAGTTCACCCAAAAATGAAAATTATCTTTGTTTTCTCACCCTCAAACCATCCTAAGTGTATGTAACTTTTTTCTTTTAGACAAATCCAATTGGAATCATATTTAAAAATGTCCTGGCTCTGTCGAGCTTTAAAAGAACTGTAATGAAGGGGACGTGAAGCGTTCGAGTTCATGTGCAGATGAGTTTTATTCAAGCTCAGAGTCATAACATGC
>JAUYWG010000046.1:1696187-1706317 GCA_034779775.1 Enteromius afrohamiltoni | reverse complement strand
TACACCTAAACCTAACCCTACCCATGAGTATTGCCTAAAATCAGAGGAAATGATAGATGACTGACACTGATGTACACGCACCAAATACTGATTGTAAACCTAAACTTCACAAAGACTATACACTGTTTTTTCAAATCTGATTGGCTAATCACAATGTTGTTCCAGGGTCAACAAAGATGTTGACCTAGAGACACACGGAACTCAGCAAAAACTCGGCATTAGCATTCAACTGGTAAGATGACTCTGCACTGCAAAAAAAATGCTAAAAAAAAATTCAGCCAAAACATCTAGAATTCTTAAATAAATAAGGATTTTCTACAAGTAAAAATGATTGTCTTGGAAAAAAACATTTTTAAATCATCCTTGACTGACATGAACTTGCTATTGTCAAGTACTGAATGTAAATATTTATTAACACTAAATTGAGCAAAGGGTAATTTGGTAATGATTTATATGTTGTTTTACAAACTTGAGTTGCTACCTACTGTATGTAGAGTGTTCCAAATCATTTACCTTTAAAGTTCCATGACAGCTACTGTATATGCTGTTTTCTGCTGATGTTTACAGTGAGGCAAATCATATGGTTTTGGCACACAACGAACACACTTTTAACTGGCCAATTTGACTTTAAAAAGAGCATAAAAGAAATGTGTGCACTGATCTTTATGCCCTCTGTGCTGTAAATTTTAGAATGGCAATTATCCATATCAGCGCTAAATCCCTCAAAGGCTTAATCGTGACAGACTTCAGGACGGCCTAATCCTGATGAATGCATCCACCTAAATGCATGCAGCCTGCTATAATCTTCTTTTCATCTTTGTCTAAAAGAAACATTAAAGTCTGAGTGACTCTGTGCAATTTCCTAAAGGTCAGCTGTGATGAAAGCACCTAAAGCGCTCCAAGGGAAGTTACCTTGAAATGAAAATATTGTCCGTAAAATCGTCCAAAATGTCTCATTTTATTATTTCAGATGCACCTGGTATTTAAATCATATTATAGGACACAGTCTGTTAATACTGAACTTTGCAAGAGCACTTGCTGCCCACTTCCATGTATTTTATAATAACAAAAGGCCTTTAATTCATGAAGTTTAATTTGAATCACCTGGCAACAAACAATGTTCTTTTCAGACGTTGTGGCAAACTGCTTCAAAATAGAGCCCCACCTTAAACAAATCTACTCATTTTCTGTTGGTGCAAAATCTGAGATGAAAACTGCAAGATAGTGATTTTTGTGTCTCTAAACTGATCCAGCAAGCACTGAGAAGTTACAACTGCATATCATTTACATCCTTGCAACAATATTGAAAAAAACAACCTTCCATATTAATGAGACACGCTTAAGTATAGGTTTATATTTTCAACCCCAGACAAAATAAATGGTCTGTGTAAACTTGCACGGGATAGCGGACTATTGCTCGTTTCCAGAACGGTAAGGGAGTGGCCTTCTTGACCTGTATATTTGCACAGACCTTTTCTCTTGTGATGTCATTGTAACACTATAAACAGTTGTAGATTTTTTTTCCCTGATCGAGTGGTTGAACTGTAACAGCACCATGGCCATCTTATTGCTGTGACTTGGCCTGGAGAATGTCCCTGGTGATTGTGCGTTCCTCACACTTCCACAGTGTTTGCTTGTTCGGGAGCAGTAAAGAGCTCTTGATGACTCCAGTGATTGTGTTTTTAGGATATGGCCAGGCTGAATCTAAATGGGGACTTTCTAATCTGCCATTAAGCAATTTGTGCCCTGTGGGGTGAGAGTAGATAGCATTCAATTGGTAAGATGACCCTGCACTGCAAAAAAATGTTTTGTTTTCAGCCAAAATATCTTGAATTCTTAAATAAATAAGGATTTTTTACAAGTAAAAATTATTGTCTTGTTTTCAGAAAAAAACAAAGTTAAAACTAAGTTTTAGCTCGAAAACAAGCTAAATAATTTGCCAATGGGATAAGCAGCAAATAAGATTATTTTGCTTACCCCATTGGCAGATTAGGTACCTGTCACGTTCAGGGAGTCGAGGAAGCGTTTGGATTTAACTGCAAGGCTTTTATTATAACACACAGTCTTAGTCTTTACATATAAATTGTGGTTGGTGTCCAGAATGTTACACTTTATATTAAGTGGGCAGTTCCTGGGGAGTTATCATGTATATACACTGGTATTACAGAGATGCACCAACTTGACCCACTTTACATATCCCTAAACCTACCCAACTACACCCCCTGATCACCCCCTGTTCCAGTTACTCTTATACACACTGCTGTTACAAAATGTAGCTATGTAATTCCTGTTACATGACTACTTAGAGTAGTGGAAAAAGTGTTGTTACCAATGTCCTGTTACACATTTGTACTTACATACACCATTCTGAGGGGTGTTACATCAATAGAAAATCCTTCTGAGTATATATATATATATATATATTCTTAAGTACTTGCTAAGTATTTTTGAACAAGAAAAAAATGAAAAGGCTAGACAAGATGATTTGACTTGCCCCATTTGCAGATATTTTTGCTCGTTCTCTCTCTCTCTCTTTTATTGATGCAAGAACGTTTAGATATTTATAGACAACTAGACAAAAATATTACTTGAAATGTTGAGTAACTTGACAGTTTCAAGGTAGTGTAACATCAGGAGTGTTTAAGTCTACTAGAGGGCTACAATATTGCAAAGTTTAGCTCCAATCCCAAATATACACCATCTTATTCATTCCGTCATGATTACCAGAAACTCACCTTTATTTATTGAATTATTGTAATCATACTTTCTTTCCTCCCCCCCATAAATCTGGCATTTTACATTGGTTTCTATTCCTGTCGTTCACAGGGTTCATGTCTCTAGACATCAGTCTTTATTAGACAATGCTAACACTGTGGTCTTGAGCATTGCCCATGTGCTCAGCAGGTTAGGTATTATAATCAGATGACTGTATTTTTTCCATATAAACAGCAAGTTGACTGTTCCAGTAAACCCTGCCCTGTGTCCTCTTATAGGTTTCCGTCATTCTCTAGACTCTTATGTTAAGGTGCAGCGTTTCAGTTCATCTCTATCTGACCGTCAGCAGCTAACCTCTATCACCGTTGTGGTCACTGTAAAAGTCAAAGTGCATGTCGTACTGCGGTGTTTCTGTGGTTGTGGTGCACGTGCTCATTTGTATGATGGAACAGAGAGAGAGGAAATACTTTTTTTCAAGGTACATTAAGTTTATCTTTGGCAGCCTATAAGCTACTTTATACCAGTTGCCTGGCTGGCACAGGACCTTCCAGAAATATCTGATAAAGGCTGGAACCGCTAGATGACTTTTAAAATCTAAACATGAAACTGGGCCTCATACACTACACAATTGAGGATCACTAGCAGACTCACAACGATCACAACGGCTCTGATCACAACAAACTCATGCAGAAATGTGGAAACACATGACAAATGAAACCAAAATATCATCTTAAAATATCAAACATATTTGATAACCTCCGACTGGATAGAATCAAAGTCTAAAGCTAAAAAATCAGAGTCTGTGACCATCATACACTACCCGATTTTCTGTGGAATCTGTCAGCTTCAATCTGCAGACTGGCTCTGACTTTCCTCAACTAGCGTTGACTTGTTCAGACTGTAAAATCAGGGAAAATTGGGGCAAACATTGCCTAGTGTATTCCGGCCTTAAGTTATGTGTATTTATTTGAACTTTTAGAACTTTGAGCCAATCACCCGAGTTGTACATTTTACGTGAAAAATTGCTCTGGAGCTATAATAACATAATTGTCATGTTCGGTGTGTTCTGTTAAAGTTTCGTTGCCCTTCGTTTGTTTTTGCACTGCTCTCAGCCTGTTCCCTTGTCTTGGTTTTCTATTAAATGTTCACTACTTCGAATTCTCGTCTCCGTGCCTTCTCTCCGTGCCTAGATAGCGAGAGCGCAACACAACCCAGAGCCGCATCGTGACAGAACAGAACACCAAACAAAGTGATGGCGTTCGCTGCGGAATTCACCGCGTTGGTCTGCCTTGCACCGTCCTTGGAGGATTTCACTGAGGAATTCTATCATCTCGCCGAAGTATCTGAGCTCAGTGATGCTGTGATAATTTGCCTGTTTCAGGGAGTGGCTCGCGGTCTCAGCCCCTTTGAGCTTCCAGATGACATGGGGCTGAACTGGAGATCAGCCATTTTCCTAAGCCTCATGACGGTCCGGGCACACGCAGGAGGACTCTTACAATCCGCGGAAGTGATTCACCCGGCTCCCTCACCATCACCACACGCGTCACTTGAGAACGAGCAGCAAACCGCATACATATCTGCGGACACCGATCCGCCATCACGGCCCCGTGCGCCATCATCGCCTGTCGCGGACAGTGAACCGCCATTACTGCCCTGTGAGTCACCATGTTCCGAACCGTTTGAATCTCCTAGTGACTGTGAACTATCATGGCTTGAACCGTTTGAATCTTCTAGTGACTGTGAACTATCATGGCCTGAACCGTGTGAATCTTCTGGTGACTGTGAGTTTCAATTTTTTGGGGGGGAGCAGTAAGGTGTAGATTCTGGAGAGGGGGCGGGACAGGGGCTTGGATTTGGACTGCTGTTGAGCTTCCACAAGCAGCACTGGATCCATCATGGCCTTCCAAGGCTTCTGATCCGCCCCGGAGGACTCCTCCACTGCCTGCTCCACCCTGGTGGTTGATCCTGCCGGCGACTCTGCCCCCCTTAGAGACTAGTGTTTGCCTGCCACTAATTGTGGCGTGCCTTGTGTTTATGTTGTATTTTCTGCCATGTGTCTTCCTATTAAAGTCTTTCTATTAAATGTTCGCTACTTCGAATTCTCGTCTCCGTGCCTTCTCTCCGTGCCTGGATAGCGAGAGCACAACACAACCCAGAGCCGCATCATGACAATAATACCATGAGTCCTTTACAAAGCATACTATTCAATATTACCCAAATATATATTGTCAAAAATAGGATTGCAAAGGAATGATTGCAATTTTCTGGTAATCATTATTATTGTTATTGTTATTATTATTTTAACTTGTCTTTTTTTTTCAGGGTGAGATTTATCCATAATCTGAAACCTGTTTTTTTGGGATAGCACAATATGTGAAATATTTAATTTATTTATACAATAATTAAACATGAAGAAAATCACCTTTAAAGTTGTCCAAATGAAGAACATAGCATACTACCAATCATGATATTTTGTCATTGAATAATTGTTTTGAATTTTGACTCAATGTATTGTTGGCTATTGCTACAAATATACCTGTGCTGCTTTACGATCTATGTTTTGTGCTCAAGGCTCACATATGTTAGTAAGGGCTGTGATCAAATTTACTACTAATCAGCAAATTATTGCTGGAAAAATCATTTTAAATTGTCCTTTTGATAAGAATCCATGCAATCAGGAATTTTGTATAAGCACAAAATATTACCCCATGCAGATTCAGGTTCAAGTTGCATGCAAGGCATGCAAATTCATTGCAATAATTTACCACCATTATCTAGTTAGCCTCAGTTGATAGATGATGTAATTACACCATCTGCACCCAAAAAGCAATAAAAGCGTGTATGTAGAACACCCAAGACTGCAGATTTAAAACCATATGCAGTGCTTGCTGAAGGGTTGTGCATGAGGCAGCTTGCACTTCATAGACTCCAAAGTATGCAACAGTTTTTCAGTTCTAATTCTAAATTTGTAATGTTCAGTAGCAAAGAAAAATGCACTCGGTTTCCCCCCAATACGTCCTCCCCTTTGTACATGTTGGACTTCAGTCATGAAGCGGCTGCTGTGTATATCTTCTCGTTCCTGACAGTCCCAGCAGCTGTGGGCAGTGCAGGAGGTGGTTTTTATCATTGTTTGATGTGTCCACCCACTGAGAGCACAGCGGGAGACCGTGACAAGCAATGCAATCGGCTGTGTCTTCCTTCATCTCTCCGAAGATGATGTCTGGATGCCAAGCTGTGAGGGCTCAAAGGTGGCCTCCATTTCCACGTCGACCCCCACAGCTTGGACCTACTGGATCCTCTCTGGCTCATTGAGTCACGCTCAAGAGCGGAACCGGGATGGAGAAAGTGTACACACTGTAGTTTTAAGAGAGAGAGGGAGTTGAAGAGAGAAAATAGATGGCGAGCATTCATCAGGGCATTGAGGCAAAGTTCAAGAGGCGCTTCCAAAACTATCCTGGCGTTTTGCCGTGAACACACAGATATTCCACCATGAAGGTGAGGGTAACTGGATACATGGGAGCTCTATGGTGTTTTCCATTTGCATGTCTTACGAGGAAAGGGAACTAGTCCATCACAGTCACGCATGCATCATGCTGATCCGAACGTAGGCCAAAAGGAATCAATCAACTCTTCTCAAAGGTCAGGCTAAGTTTGTAACAATGACCAGAAGTAATGTTCCAGAATTACTGTGAAGATGGCAGTCTTGAAATAGCTAAATGTTTTAGCTTAGCACAAACCATAAAGCAGGCCTTTTCAAGACTTTACAGACAACCCAGGCTACCAGTGTAGACATTTCTGGATTATTAAATTACATCACGTTACTTCTTGCATGTTACAGTGTCCAATGAGACTCACTAAAAGTGTATTCAGCTTAATCAGAAATGGATGAAAGTGAAGGGCAATGAAATCAAATGTCTGATGAGCGAGGTTAAAAACGTAGCACCTACTCTGAAACTAACTGAAGCAAACATGAGGTAAAGTGTTTACCGAAGCAACCATGCTATTTTTATCTTTCTTCTATAGCTGTTGTATCTTGCCTTTGTGTCATAGGACTCTTATACTCTGAATAGCAAGTGCAATGCTTACCGGGTGTGCTACCAAGCAATTTTACTATGTCAGAAAAACCATATACTGTACATTTCGTCCTTCTGTAACTGATTGAATTGTTCAGATTTCTGAAGAGGCAGGGAAACAGACACAGAGGCAGGGGAGGTTTACATTTTTGATTAAAGATTATGAAGGCAAATGAATAAAAAAAAAGTAATTATGAAGTGCTCATATAAGTTATTTATAATAAACACTACAGTATTCCATTAAAAAATAAGACTTGTCAATTTTGATTTCATGTCATCTTTAAAAATAAACAGACTTTTCCATTTCCGAAAGCATTTATTTTTCAAAGTAAAAGTCTTCACTAAAGGGCTGACTCATAAAAAAACGTGTCTCTCGTCAACAACTAATGGAAGCGCTAGCTCTAACATTTTTAATAAACAACAACAGCCAAAATAAAAGTTAATAAAACAATTCAGTCCACCGTACAAATGCAGCGAGTATTGAATTTAAATAAACATGACAAGATTTGGCCAAAACAATGATCTGGAAATTTATGTGACACAAAACATTATTGTGTATAAAATTATAGTGGATTAGGTGTCCACCATGATACTAAATTAATAAAACATAGACCCAGCTAGAACATGCAGAGTGATACAAAACATGAAAGGACTTTCCTGAGGCGATGCTGGTATAATATCTCAACCAATCAGATTAAGAACCAGAATGAACTGTTGAATAAACATGAATACATAGCTGGTTATATGACGCAAATGTCAAAATGTTTTAGTTTATAAATAACGCATCATGGTAAAAGTGCTTTGAGGTAACATACAGTAGTATTGTGCAAGGAACTGCATAAAAAGAAGTCTTTGCTTATCAACATTTTGCATCTAAAATCATCAGGTTGTTGGTGTTATACTGCCACAAGTGTTCATTTCAGGTGAAGACTGCATGTAAAGGTACATTTTGGAGTTTGGGAGCAATGTAGGTAGATGTAGGCTTTATTGTGGTGATATTGTGATGAATTATAAAATCATGGGTTGAATAAGAAAATATTCTAACACCCACATAATCAGCCCTAATAAGTATCTCTGAGCTGCATGTATACTTCTTTCCAGTTGGACTTATCCTGTCTTTTTCCAGGGCGAACAGATAAAAGAAGCTGCTTGATAGATTTATTCCAAAGATCAGATGGCAAACATGGAATGAGGAGAATCCCAAACCAGCACGTTTACTTAGGAAAGATATTTTGGTTCCAAAAGCAAACAAATGGACAAGACACTGACCTGCTGTTTCTCAACATGAGATATGGGGTGTGTGAGGGAGTGGGAATGTGTGTGTGGTTCAGGTTCATCAGTAAGGTAATGAAGCACAGTTTGTGTATCTAAGCAAGGCGTGAAATGTGTGTGTTGCTTCATTTTCCTGCTTTGGTTCCTCCTACACATTCAGATGAATTCCTATAGCTTTTCTGTTCATTTTAAAGTCTGGTTCTGTACTGTAAACAAGCTTCTGTGTGTTAGAGGTTGATCCTAGTGAAACAAAATAATAATAATGAAAATCATAAGCCAATTTTTAATAAAGCAATATACCTGCTTTTAGTTTAGTAAAATTCCTCATCACGTCTGATTGGGAAGGTGCTTAAGAAGATCCCGTAAACCTGATCCAGGACCTCAGGAGAGAGAAGACAAGATCTGTGAACACTTACTGAAGATTAGGGGGGTGAAAGCTAGGAAATTTGCCATCGGAACGTTTAAACACACGGCTGACTGTGGCTCAAAGGGGTCGAGACCCTGACCTGACGAAAGGTCAGCAGGAACACACCTGTGTCCACAAAAGAAAGCTGCCAAACATCCTACAAATGCAAGGACAAGTTAATTAATGCCAAAAAAAGATCTCTAACTGCTGGTCTACACTGATCTAATGGGTCTGACAAATACTGACAGATCACTAAACCAGCAAGGCAAGTTTAAGACGTTTGTGTTTTTTGTAGCAAAAGTATTTATGCACATTCAGTTTTGACGCCAATGAGCCACATGTTAGTAAAACATCAGTGTGGTTGAACTTTTGGTTAATGGTTTTTATTTTAATCTCATGACTCTTCTCATCCCATGAAGGTGAGTCACAAACATATCTATAGAAAATCTGTCTCATTGACCCATTTCTGCTTTTTTCTGTTGACGTGAGTTGCCATGGAAACTCATCAAAACCAGAAGCCATACAAGGAAGGAAAAAAAAAGCCCTCTGGGATATGAAGTCCTCCAAGAGCCAGAAAAAATGTGGGTGTATATGTATACTGAAACACCCGAGACCACAACCGCAAGCCGCTGGGATGTCGACGTTGGGAGCGAAATACATTTGCTTATGATAATTTCAAAAGTGAGGCAATGGAAGAAGAAAAGAGATCAGGTTTTCATCATTTGTCTCTTTTCTTTGGTCAAGTTGAAAATTGTAGTTATTTGACCATGAAATCTGTAGGTGACTGTGACAAAACCAGCCACCAGAAAACCCAAAATAAACTGTAAAATTGGCTTTAGCGCGAGCGGGTTGTGCTAATAGACTTGTGGGTTTGCTCTGTGTTTAACATCTCTACTCTCATTTTTTCATGTGTTTATGTCTAAATTGAAACTTGCCATTTTAGGAGACATGTTGTGCTGAACTATTTGTGACGCTTTTCTTAAGGACTTGTATTTTGAAATAAATGTTCTTTCATTGTTTCCTATTTGTTTAGCTCCTGATGTCACTGTTTCCAGGTTCTTGTTTGCATCCATGCTTCACTCCTTTGGTTGATCTATATACTCTTTATATGCAGTGTTTTCTGATATTCCTTACATGTGTATCTGAACAAAAACAACAACAAGAAAAAAAGATCAAGCAGTGTTGCATGTGTCAATTCCTTATGGTTCTTTAAGTTCATCTACAATCTGTAATGAATTAAATGTTTTCATTTAAAGTTTCAGTCTCTAATGAATTCATATTTTGATTCTGAGACCAGTGCAGCAGACCCTGTGTGTGTTGGATGATTTAGGATACAGCATGACATTAACTAGGTTAGCACTCATGCCTCTCTCTCTCTCTCTCATCAGTTTCTGGCTGCACTGTTTGTTTTTGTGCTTTTGCTCAGGTGGTTCATCCTTGGTATGACATCTGTTTTGTTTTTAATTAAACCTTTCTCTAAGACTTTCTCTTGCTCACTTATTTCGTTCTTCCATCCACACAATATTTGAATGTATATTATTGTTGTTAAACAATTAATTGTGATAAATCACAAATCACATATTTTATATATATATATATATATATATATATATATATATATATATACACGCCTATTTCCCTAATTAACCTGTATCAGAGCTAAA
>JAUYWG010000046.1:1675756-1686134 GCA_034779775.1 Enteromius afrohamiltoni | reverse complement strand
TTTTAAGTAGCATCCTCTGCGTGCCATACAATATATATATATATATATATATATATATATAGTAAATATATAAACTTAATATAGATTATACATTTTTAGATTTCTTGTTATTAGGGCCCACAGTCATACTGATGTATTTTTCTTCAAAAGAGGTGATACCACAAAGATGAATGCTCTTTATTGTCACATCATGTTGCGGCCCACTCTCCCCGTCTGTCTTCTTTTGCCCCAGGGCCGCTTAGGTTCGGAGCTTTATTTGACATGCATTAACACAGCCGTTGAGAACACAGCCTCTTTTAGAGTTGCTACCTGGAGCTAAAAGAGAGCTATATCGTTCAGCACTTGACGTGGCTATCATAATACCTGGTCCCAGACAGACCTCGTGCCCCGGCAGAAACCACAGACTGCACTGCGACACAGCTTTAACAGTGAAACCTGAGCCGTGTTTCCATCGAAGAGCGGTTGGAGGAACAGTATTCTCTGTGCCTCGACACACTGGCCTATAGTGAGCGCGGAGGTGAATGAGTCTCTGTACAGGTCTAACTGGCCTGTCGCCTCCTAAATATAGAACAACAACAATGGAAAGAGGAAGTACTCCGCTGATGCTGAGATAGAGCTGTCACGTCCATGTTTGCACTTACACGTTTGTTGACATGCGTTGACAAATATGATCACGTAAAAAACTAGTGCAAACAAACCTGACTTACTGGAACTGATATTGGATCTGTGGGAGCTTTTCTAGACCCTTTTGCGATGTGAAGGGTCCTCAGTTGTTTTCAGTTGTTTGGCTTAATGTAATGGTTTGCGTGCATATATAAATTTATTATATCATTTTTTACTTTTATTTGAGCACCGAACCCCGCCCCTACCCTAAACCTACCCTCCTCTGAACAATTTAAACACAAATAGGCAAATGTAGTGTAACTAATCATTAGCAAGCAGTATAAATACATTACATGACAACAAGTCAAGTTGACATTCCAAGTCTTCTGAAGCCACAAGGTTTTAATCACTATAAAATAATGATCCCGCTCCGTTCACACGCAGTCATCTCATTCAGAAAACATACTCGTGTCCGGTAGCACGACGCAATCAATCACGAGATACACAACAGCCAATGACATTTCACAACCGATGCTGACGTAAGGATTCTTGTAGCAGCATTGGAGCATTAATATTTTTCAAATAAATGATGATGGTGGTTGTATCTGCCTGCTATATTTTGTGTTTTCTTGACAGATGGTAGGCAGGGGTTGGGTTATATGCTCATAAATGTGTAAATAAGGTTATGGTTAGGGTCTAAGAAGGGGTACCTTAAGCTTCAAAAAGTGAAGCAAAAGGGTCTTGTAGCGTCAAAATGTGATGATTCGGGATTGAGAATGTGTTGTACATACAGGTGCATGTCAGGCCACGACTGATTTATTTTCTTATAAATCCATTCAAACGATCAATCTTTAATCTGAATGAACAAAATTTCCTTTGTAATTGTTATTTTAAGCAGCTATCATAATACATGAAATAAAATCAACTTTGGGGAGAAAAGAATTGACTCTGAGTCTTCGTTCAACTAAGTTATGCAAATTAATGCAAACGATTGCATTAAATGAACCGATCACTCAAAAATCATAATTTGCTGAAAATTTACATACATCAAAGAAGTCAGTGGATTGAAGTTATTATATTTTTATCAGCTGTTTGGACTCTCATTCTGACGGTACCCATTTACTGCAGAGCATCCGTTGCTGAGCAAGTAATACAATGCTACATTTCTCCAAATCTGATGAAGAAACAAACTCGTCCCGTTCTTGGAAGACCTCAGGGTGAGAATATTTTCCGTAAATGGTAAATTTTTGGTTAAATTTTCCTCAAACCAATCAGAATGTTCCATCATTACTACCAACATTAATGCAATACATATTTTCCTGCAATTGTTGGTATTTAGGGTCAGATTTTAAATCGCTAACACCCTTAAAAAGTTACTACTTTATTTTAGTAGTTCACTTATTTTTCCACCCGTGTCTACATTTTAAAATAGTTTAAGACTCATGCTTAAATGCCTCAAAAATGGCCAAGTAATAAAAATGTCCCCTTATCTTTCCTTCACTTATATATTCTGAGCATTTCCCGCCAAGCCATACACCGTCTGGAAAAGAAAACAGACAGCAAAAATACTCGTGGATAATTACTGAAAATGAGCAGTAATGAGCAATATCCATGCACATTTAGGATGGATCATAAATAGACCTGACAGAGAGGGAAAGAAATTAACCTGCGTTAATAGTGTTACGCTCCACCTTCCTGAAATCCATCTTTCAGTTGTAAAATGGTAAATGCAGACTTTTCCTTTTCCACCTTTTCATTGGTTATTAGTAATACTGTATCCTTACAAAGTACCCACACCTATGTAACTTTAGAAATCTTTACAATTTTGTCTACGTGTTATTTCTTATTCAGCATGGACTCATTGACGTCATAGACTCTTGTTCCAAAAATAAACCTGGAGGAACGAGGGAGGGGATGAATTTGAGGGGAACTCAGGAAACCACTTGCATATTATTCTGGTTTTAGAATATGCTCCATAACTTCTTTTTTTTTATACAAACGATCACACTGACATTCGAGGTTCATGTGTTGCATGAAAATCATGTTCTGGTTTCTGGCTGAAGGCTGGGAACATGTCTGAGGTGGGAAAGATGATCGATTTCTTGTAAATGTTGCCCTTGCTTATGAGGCTAGAATTTATGTTTCCCGCAACACACTGTCAGTGTAGACGCAACAGTCGTTTCCCTTTAATTAAGCTCAAAACCAAATCCGCAAACCCTTATCCAGCAGCCCACTTGCTAAGAACTTCAGGCTGTAACTTTACACTCTCGTAGCAAACTGTTCCGATCATATAGACTCCGTCTGGCGCAGTCCTCGCTAACGAACTCTGGCAGGGTGACTGGCATGTTTGCAAGGTGAAAGTGGAAATTAATTTGATCCTGACCACATTTTGTTGTTGAATTCACTCTTGGTTATTGCAGCAAGCTGTTCACCGAATCCACTATTAGGTGCCTCATGTGCCTCGTATATAGGATTTTGGCTAGACTGTTGGATTTTTGAGGTCTTTATGGAAAGTAACTCTAAAACCAAGCCTTTTTTTTTAACTGGGTACCACTTGTTACACTCCAACATAGAGTTAAATCCATCATAGAAAAACATGCATCTTTGTGCATTTGTGCAACCCCCCCCCAAAAAACAGGCAGTAAAATGCCAACAACATTTATTCCTTTTCTTAGAAATTACGATTTCTGGAGCATGTTGTTGATTAATACAGACTGATTGTCAAGCAGTTCCTATGCTATGTCTTTAAAATACTTTTGCCATCATGCATGTTTTCCAAAACGAACACAGTTTGATGTTTGCATCCCTTAAACAGCTCCATATGTGTGTTTTTCAATGTAGTAAACTTGCTCTGCAGCGCACCTGGTAAAACATTGCACTTATGATGCTAAGTGCTCTTTACAAGTACCTTGAAACATGAGTCATGATAAAAAAGCTAGAAGCAAGATAAAATGGCATGGTTGCTTCAGTAAATGTGTTTATTTGCTTTGGGTAACACTACCGGTTAGGTTCAGGATCAGGTTTAGTGTGCTTTTATACTTTAGTGCTACTCAATGGACATTTAATTTCCAAACTGCCATGCACAACAAGCAATATAATATAATGTTTCCATAATTATGTTTATCTGCTGGCACACTTGAAAGTGTAGGGAAAAGTGCAAGAAACAATGTAGTGCAAATTTTATCAACACAAACCTTTCTTTAAATGGCAGAAGAATTTTTGGGGTATTTTATCATATTCCAGCCATTACAAGGAATAAAAATGTCACAGTTTTTCTGTCTTCTGACATGCCTGCATGTTTTGAAAGGGCTAATTATGAATATGGCGTTGGTTGAAGGGTGAACAGGGTGTGTGTGAGTGTACAGATTGCTGTGATGACAGGGTCTGGCGGGTGACCCCTAGAAGCCAGATAGGGCCCTCATCTTGGTAGAAAGGTGAAAAGGTAAAATCAACCTCTAGAGTTTCCCCCTTTCCCCTCATTTAGCTCGGACCAGCACTGCGTGGGTTTATGGGCCTACAACACTCTCAACACGCCCAGGCTTGGCGACAGACTTTATTGCCATTTTCTAATTAAAGAAACCATAAAGTCAAAGGGGGGTACCTCGAGTCTGTGTTTACGTGAAATCACCATGGCTGCAGTCGGCTGCATGTGTGCAAGAGTGAGACGTAGGATGTCTTCCATAGCCCCACATATGGAAATGCACAGGCTGTGAGAGGTAAAGTTAAGGGGGAGTTAGAATAAACTAAGCTGCTCATAACGCTAGGATACACACTGTGAAATTGCCAAAACTCATGGTAAACTTGAGGTCTGGTTACAGAAATGCTTGTTTATTTCAAACCCTTAGATTAAAATATTCTTAGTTTAGATTACTTTTTGTTTTATATCCTCTTAAAATTACTATTATAAGATTTACTATTACTATTATAAAATTACTATTAAAGAGTCCGGAGCTGAACTGACCTGCTGCAGTCCAGATCTTTCAAAGAACATTTAGAGCATCATTAAACATAAAAGACAACATCAAAGACCACCACAACCTCTTCAGTTGCAGAAAATCCATATCAGGCAAGAATAGGACCAAATTCCAACCCCAAGACTCCAGAAACTCATGATCTTGATCCCCAGACATCTTCAAACTGTTTTGAAAAGAAGAGGAGATACTACAACATTATAAATATGCCCTCGTCCCAACTATTTTGAGACCTGTAGCAGGCTTCAAATTTAAAATTAGCTTATTTTGAGCATAAAATTGTAATGTTTATTCACATTTTAACAGCGTCCCAACATTTATGGCATTCGGATTGTAATTAACCATATCGAAAGTCTTTAATGATCTATGAGACAAAATGTCTAGTAGAAACAAAGAAGCATTATGTTGAATATATTTGTGTGAGCTGGAGACAGAGATGACAGGGTGGCAATGGGACAGTGGTAAATGTGTCATCTCTCTCGAAAAAGCAGGAAAAACAGATGCATAAATAGTCTGACATCCGTCAGTGTCGGGAAGAACGGACATTCATCCTTTATTATGCCTATTTATTTAAAATCACAAATCATGTTTTTAATGAAAAAAGACATCAAACCTTCATATATATGCCAAATGCAATATGTAGACCAATTAGATTTTTTTTTTTCAATAGACAGCTCTTTTGAAGGAAGATTTGCAAATTGTCCCCTAACCATGGCGAAATGAATTAATAGGCCAGTTTCTGTGATGTCATCAGACCTGAGCTGCTCACTGAGGCGTCTGTGGCGGTGCCTGAGTCAGCCTAGGTAATGACAGCCTCCATCATTTTTTCCAGCGCAAGCCTCACCCCAAAGACCTGCCCATCCAGCGGCCAGTAATAGACTGGGACAGGCCTCTCCTGAGACCCTGTACTGCCCTGAGGCTGAGGTACCAAACACCTTTTGCCATGATACTCTTGATGTTTTTCAACTGTGCCAACTAACACTGGCCTATCTGAGCCCCTAAACTAACAAATGTCACCCTCTGTTTCCCTTCTCTTTAGTGTCCTCTCTCTGGGGACGCAGCTCAGTAGTAAAGGAATGTCCATGTGTAGTTTTCTAATTAACAGGCTGTGTTCCTGCAACCCTTGAGCTGCTGCTGTTGGTTTTATTGTGACCCTCGCTGGGTGACTCAAATGGAAATGATGGCATTCTGTTGGAGATCGTTTCATTTTTGCAATGCGAGTAGGTCAGGATCGCTGTGATTGACAACTGCTCCCTGACTGATGTTCAGAAATTTCAGTCATACCTGTGCAGGAATAGTTAAGCAAGTTATGTGATGGAACGTGTTGCGTAATGACAGATGTTTTACTGGAACCATTGTGTCTGGAAAAGTCCAGCTGAAAAAGTATCGTTGCTATATGCACAATGTCCTGTCCATTAAATGTGTGTTCTGAGTGATGCATTGTACTTTTAGCACCATTTCTGTCACGTATTATCCTCAGATGACACAGACTGTCATAACTGTGTGTGTGTGTGTGTGTGTGTGTGCATTGCTGTGGAATATTTATTTTCTATTTTTTTCTTGATTGCAAAATCATGTGTAAATATGTAAAATGCACATGTCAGTATAAAAAAAAGATAAATAAGCAATGAATGTAGATTTAAATATATGTATGAATATTTTTAAATAGTTGCATTATTTTTTATTATAATTATATACTCATATTTCTGTGACACACTAGGCCCTCTAGGCTTACATGCATATGTGAATAAATGTGAATTAGAGTGATTTTTGAAATAATAAATTCCAGGCAAGGTATATTAAAGAAACTAAGTCAGATCATCTGTATTTGACTATTTAAGATGTAATGAATGCTCATTTTCTCTTATTTCCTCTTTCCTATAGTTCCACACTAAAATTTTGTTCTTGTTCCTGCTCTTTTTTGTAGCTGTTCTTTTTAACAAAATGATTACTTCCAGATTTTTCAAGGGAATGGCCAAATCACATACAGACAATCAAATCTTTGAAATCAGTAACATTTATTTTCATTTCTCTCTTGTCCGCACAGAATCTTCACCATTCGCATCATGTCTGTGATTTCACACAGTGCTGCGGCTCAGATTGCAACAAATCTGTCTAATCTAATCTAACATAATCCTTTGGACTCCAAACTGAAACACAGATACCATCAGATGTTTGAAATATTTAATGTAGCAGAACCTGAATCATCTCTGTTTATTTAACCTCCACTGAGTTTCCAGTCACATAAACCATTGAGAAGCTCCCCCAGACATCACTGGAAAATGCTTAAAGTGATGGCTCACCCAAAAGAACCCAAAAAGACAAGACAATTAAAATGACAATTTATTATCTCTTATGTTTTTTAGCTGGAGAAAAGCTGTTTAAATTCACTCATTTTGTGTTCAACAGAGTAAAGAAACTCATGCTTGGAACAATTTAAGGGTTCATGAGGACAGAATTTCATTTCATTTCATCAATTTTACATATTATTAGTAGGCTGTCAGCTTATATGCATGTATGTGAAGCATGCCGTTTAAAACCACGCCATAATAATCCTAATGAAACGGTTATTTTGAAAGATGAGGCTTAGAGTTTCCTCAAAGCTTTCTTAGAGCTGTTGTGTTGAGCTGCTAGGAAAGTCTTTAAATACAAGGAAACTGCACATTACTTTATTTAGCTGTTGGTGGCCACAAAGTAAATGTAATATACTGTACCGGCCTGTGCACAGCATTAAACCTCTCCGGCGTGAGCAGATTGAAGCTGACTGGTGAAGCTGTGGTTTGTGCGTGTGTGTAGCTGGTAGAGTTTGTGAAGCTGGTTTGCTGTGGTTTGAGAGGTGCTCTGGATCATATCAAAGGCCACAGACAGGGGGCGCTCTACCATGACTCTGCTCTTTTTCCATCCTGGTGTTCAGCTTTGCTTTCTGCGTTTAACCGCAAGGCCTGGGCTCTGTCTGTGCCTCAGGCAGACTGAATTATTTGAGTTATTAAAACTGGCAGAGAAGGTGATGAACATTTGCTTTTACTTCATTTTCTTCATTTGTTTTTTTGCAGCATGAATGCTGAACATTCATGAGGCGTTGTAAGAGGCATCAGATCAGAGCCTAGATAGATGGATGGACGGATGGATATTTCATGCTAGATTAGAAATACAGTAAAAAAGAAAAAACGGTAATATTGTAAAATAGTATTGCAATTTAAAATAACTGATTACTATTAATGTTTAAAGTAAAAAAGTGAAGTGTTTCCACACACACACACACACACACATATACATGTGTGTTTATATACATACATATAAATAATGTATGCGATCTTAAAACATGTCAGTGCTTTGGTTTTGTCTCAAGGTGCACACCAGTTGTTTTTTTTCCCAAATGCTTTTATAAAATGACTTACAATAAATGTCCTGGTTGAACTATGGCCTAATCCAAGCCCTGTCTGTGGAACCAGGCCATGACTACTATTGATTTATTCAGGAATCAAACTCTTTCAGTGAAATATACTAACATTACCATATTTTTAAACTTCTCACACACAAAATCTTCACTTGTCACACAGTTCCCGAAGCTGACTCTTAAGCAAAAGAAGCATGCACAAATGTGTATAATGACATGGGTATGACAAGTATTACATTATGTAGGTGTTTTATGAGGACATTTTCAGTGTCCCCGTAATTCAAAAGCCTTAAAAAACATACTAAATGGTGTTTTTTGAAAATCTAAAGATGCACACAGTTTCCTGTAAGGGGTAGGTGTAGGGCAATACCACATACAGCTTGTCATGTATAAAAACCATTACGCCTATGGAGAGTCCCCATAAATCCCAAAAACCATCGTCTGTGTGTGTGTATTTGTACGTCTGTGCATGTACGTTTGTGTGTGTGTGATGTTACTCTGACTGACTGGGCACCATCAAAGTGACGCCTAAGTGTAAAAGTGCAGGTCCTTACACACAAGCAGGTGTGTGTCATCAGCCCAGCCCATCACATGTGGATGTTACACACTCAGCTGACGTCCTAGTTATTTTTAGTGCAAGCTGTTTCCAGCAAACAGTATGATGTCACTGACCCAGAAACAGCAGACACAACAAAAGATCTCTGCACTTCTAGCAGCGAAACAGACCTCAGAAGCAGGAGGAAATGAAAACTCTTCCTGCTTTCACTGGGATAATTATTTTCTGAGCATAATAATAATGCGTCAACATCTCTGCTGATCTCATTGTGTGCGTCGGTGAGCTGTCCGTGTGGAATGCTGGCTGTTTTTGAGTTGTCGTTTTAGTGGAAAGTTTTCTTGGACTGTTTTCAATCTCCTCTCTTGGTCTGGACCCAAAGCGGCAGACTGTGTGTTTGTGGTGCAGCGGAGGGGGCGTTTGTGCCCTTCGCTCTTAAAGAAAGTGGATCGCTGCCAAAAATCTGTGAAAGTGGCTTATCAGTGTAACATTAGTTGGGTATAGCGTAGGATTGAGCTGGTGGAGACGTGACTTTGGGGACGACACAGCATATGTATATCAGCTTGTGTTTTCCCTCGTACACAGTTGCAAAAACATCGGAAAACAATTATTTGGCTCTTTACTATACAGAGATCAGATTTACTTTACCAGATCATTCGTTATGCATTATTATTGCACCATTTTCCCCTGAGATGCACTTATAATGTCAGTACAATCATTGGAAAAAAGAGTAGCAATACAAAAAGACAAGAAAAGTTCAAATTTACACTTTAAGTTACACCACATGATTAGTTTAAGCAACTTTATTTTACATCTTTATCTATTTAAAAAAAAAAAAGGTCATCAAAATGCAATAAAATATAACTGGATCAGTGACTCATCTTTATACATTTAAGGGTATATACTGTAAATCCTTTGTATTATATAATATTTGTTCTTTGCATGTTGTCTTCATGCATTCAGTTTCCTGTATTCCTGGAGTCAAATAATAGATAGAACCTCAACCCCTGCTTTTATTACCATTTTTCAACCTCTGTCGTAATGTCACTACTCTGTGGTACTGAATTATATGGATCCCTCAGAACAACAAAATTTGACAGATTTGTCCACATTTGACGATTTCCATAAGTTATTCGGGTGTATAGGAATACTTGTGGCGCCACTTGAATGCGTCAGGAGTTAACAAACATCACGTACCATCATCTGTCTCGCTTTTCTCTTGCTCTTCCAGGACGAAGAACCTGTTGAGTATCAGACAAATGGGTTTTCTTTTTTCTTATTTCATTCCCACTTGTGTTTGGGAGCTGTGACATGACACACTCTTCCCGCACGAGCACCAAGCCTCCTTTCACCTGGGTTTATTTACACTATCATTAGAGAGGGAGAGGTTCCTCTGACCGACTCCATCTCGCTCTCTCTGTCTCCCACTTACCTGACATTGATCCTGTGGAAAAATATACAGAAGACTCACTTAGTTCTGAAACACTTACACTCACTCACACACACACACACACACTGAGAAAGTTAAGTTTGGAGTTTATTTGTTTTGCTGCACTTAAATGTTTAAAATTAGAAGTTAATTTAATAACAGATTAGATGTACTGTACACATACATAGTTTTGTTTTTTTGTTTTTTTCTCAGCATGAATTATGCCTTCTGGTAGCACCACGTGTCTTCAGGTTAACAATCTATATTTTAAGTATATTTTATATTATATATATTTTTTATATTATAAATATATTTTAAATCAATAAAGCACTTTTGATATATATATATTGTCACACCGTCACTGTCACCTGATCAGGAAACAACACACACGGAGAGCACACAGCCCATTACCAGATCACGTTCAC
>JAUYWG010000046.1:1664096-1675656 GCA_034779775.1 Enteromius afrohamiltoni | reverse complement strand
TCTCCGCGTGTGAGTTTTCCGTCACGCTACACTGGGACTAACCTCGATCATTCATCTCTTGTCTGCCTCCGTGACAATTATTGCACCATTTTCCCCTGAGATGCACTTGTAATGTTAGTGTAATCATTGGAAAAAAGAGTAGCAATACAAAAAGACAAGAAACACTTTGTCAAAAAAAGTTATTGTATGTAGTCTTTAAACTTATTTTCAAACATGTTCACACTCAGCCTTCATGGAGTAAAACGTACATTTGCAATTGTGCAAATTAAAAAGCCATTTCATAAGTGGGATTAGATATGCTTTGTATTTGGTCTACTGCAACCAAGACTGTACTTGAATCAAATTTAGGTTTTATGGCAAACAGAGCACACGGCGAGGTCAAGAATGCTGTCTATTTCATGCTTCTTGGCAATTCGGTGTCAGTTTCAGGAGCGTGCAACCCCAGTGTTATTTTGGATAGCAGTATTTCTGAACCCGCTGGAGAAGGAGGATTTCGACTGATTCAGGCTTTGGCAGGTAAGAGCATGTGTGGCACAGACAAAACCTCTGTGCTGTCTATTAAAAGATGTGGCTGTCTGATTTTAAGAGCACTTAACTGCCGTGTAACGTGTTCATTGAAGAGCTCTAAAGAGTCCAGCTTGAGGATACCATAGAATATAGCAGACTACAAGAACGGATATGATTTGTAAATGTTGTACAGACAATAACTTGTTGGTAATATTAAGGACAAGTCAGAAAACGTGAGATAGCTGGCAGCTGATGTTTTTTAATTTTTTTTTTATTTATGTATTTTTTGCTTGGGCTATCAAGTATACATTTCCAAAACAAATAACTATGACTTTTCCCTCAATAAATTCTTATTAATTAAGGTTAGGGATGTAGAGTAGGTATTAGCATGTGCTTAATTAACACTCAGTTAAGCAATATCCATTATAATAAGCAACTAATAGATGTCAAATAAAGTATTACATATTTACTGCCTTAAAATATGCATTTAATATGGATTAGTTTAGTTCTTTGTGATATGGCTCCTCTAAGATTGTTGTTTTTTAAATGCACATGCATTTATACATTAATTGTATTGTATATTATCATTATTCTTAAAAATAATTCATACATATATCTGGTTTGTTTGATTTATTACTTTGAATATTTACTGCCTTCAAATGTTACATTTCTCCTCTTCATGATAGAACTTTTTTTTAGGTTATGCTTTCAAACGCACAATTCAACATTTAATATTGGCTTCATTTAATTAACACATATTTGTATTTCACATTTTTTGTTAAAGAACAATAGCTGGTAATAAACTGGTAATGTAATTACACAAATAATTCATAATCACTTATTAAACACAATTTTATTTTATGTTTACAGCGCTGTGTGCAGCACATTAGTGCCTAAATAACCAACTAACGAAATCATTTTTTATGCAGGTAGAGCATTTTTCTGATGTTAATGACAGCAGCTGGGCTGAAGCTTGATGGACTGAGGTGTTGAGAGCATCTAGCTGAGAAACGAGTGTGAATATGAAGGATGAGTGGATTGTTTTGGTGTTCCGTCGTCTTGTGAGGCCCGCTGACTCACAAACCACATCCTTCAGCCGTACTCAGATGAACAGCTGCCTTTTTTCTGTCATAAAACAAAAAAAACATTTAAACATCCTCTGTTTATTCCACACATCTGATTTCACAAGTTTTCCTTTTGTCTGTTTTGCTGAAGAAGAATTCCAGCAGTTCCTCCTGCGGAGGGTCGGTGCCACCTTACAGACAAGCCTGTTTTATGGTGGTATAAAGTGAAAGTAGATAAATAAGCGCAGACACGGATTGCCTGTCATAGTTTAGTGAAGTCATTTATTCCATACACTGTCAGACAGGTGCTGCATTCTGCACACGTTCATCAGTAGATCATCATTCAGTTGTGTATTTGTACAGCGCAAATTGTTTTCTGAGTGGCTGCTATACAATACAAAAAAAGATTTGTTAAGGGGAAAAAGCTTTTAGATTTAGAGTTTTAGATTTTGTTTGAACAATTAGAATTTGTTTTTAAATGTGAAATATCATATTCTGCCAATAAATTCATCAAGAGACTTTTTAAAATTGTTTTAATGTTTTTATTTATTTTTTTAATTATCGTTATTCTTTACAATTTTTTGTGAATTACAAAATATTACTGTCCATAACTATATGAAAATGTATTTTAATAGTATATTTTTTCCATTACCTATCAACGTGCAATCAAAACATTTTAAAGTACTTTTCTTTTGGTAAAAGTTCATTCATTTTATTTATAAAAGCCCTAAGTATTTGTAATGGACTTTTAATTTGTATTTTGAACACTTTTGTTTGTTTTATTCCTCAAGAGTGTTGAACATTCTCCTGTGTTCTGCTTTACAGATAAGAATTTACTTTTTCTTCAGCCTGTGGTTCATTAGTGACACTTTTGCTGTGCTTTTATATTTGCTTTAAATAGAACGTCTTATATCGAAAACAAACACTCAAGCTCGGCCCATGCAATGCAAAAGTAATGTAACGCATTACTTTCCGTAAAAAGTAACTAAGTAACATTATTAGTTACTTTTTAAGGGAGTAACGCAATGTTGTAATGCATTACTTTTAAAAGTAACCTTCCCCAACACTGTCTAACAACATACAAAAATACAGAAAACAGCAATCAGTAGAGTGATGTAGAAAACACTGGAAATCATCCCAGCAAAGACAGCATGGCACTGCAAATATCCATTATTAGGTGACATTTTGTACAATGATGACTGGAAGTCAAATCCAGTTCCTTGCTCCTCACATTTTCCTATCAGCCCTAGCCTCGAGGAAAGCCATCGGGCGCTCAGACAAGACGGGTGAGAGATCGGTGGTGACTGAAGCCTCCGAAGCTTCAGACACCGCTGGATGAGAGTTACTTGACATGCTCTCTATATAAGTTGATCTTTACTGAGAGCCTTGCCTCAGGCGCTGATGTAATACAGTGGGAGGTGATTTAAAGTGGCTGTCTGCATTTTGTGTTTATGGTAATCTGGCACAGGTGCTGTTTATTTGTACCTTCCAGTTGCAAGGGCCTACAATTAACAGTCATTTGAGAGAGGAAGAAAGCAAAAACATGGGAATAAAGAATCTAATTATGTTCCATGTGCGTGTGCAAATATTTATACAGACTGATGTTTTTTTTGTTGTTTTTTTTTTGTAGTGGTATTTATTTCTTTATTTTCCACTTGCCAAAATAAGCTTGTTTTGGGTCAGTACATTTTATTAGGAAAAGTCAAGCAATGCTCAGTCTAAGCACTATTAGCCTTAAATGTTAGAATTATGATTCATATATAATAGTATGTTTTGGTAAGAGAAAATTGGAATTTCTGCAAAATTTAAAAACAAAAACAAAAAAAAAAACGTACATATATATCGCTGCAGTTTCCAGTTGAAATGAGCACTAGAGGCAGTAAAACGAACTAAAAACAACTATTATTCCTTTTCACACAAAAGCATGATTTACAGGTACATTTCTGAGTAATAAAGGCTAATTTTCACACAAATAGCTGCAGAATGTTGTTACGACTTCAAAACATTTTTAACATCCCGTGTGATTTAAGAACTGATACTTTTTGAACGTTGTTGTCAAATCTACACATACAGCTTCATATGCATGACTTGTCTAGTCGTGTAGGTGTAGCACACGTGATACGGCATAGCACAAACGCAGTGAAAAGCACCGAGTTCAACAAAACAGCTCAAATCAGCGTAAGGACTCTCTGCAGGTGCAATGTTTTTCATACTGTACAAACTGTATTTTCTATGGCCACACACCTAAACCGACCCCTCACAGGAAGATTAATGCCTTTTTACTTTCTCAAAACAATTTATTATGTATTATTTATAAGCTTTTGCATCTCACTGTGACACAAGTCCCCATGAGTATGTGTGTATCCAAGTTATTTTCATTCAGTTAGAATTACATTTTAACACGCATTCTAACATTTCCATGAACAGGTGCATGTTTTCAGATAACACACTGTCATTAAAAGATGGAGTGAACAGTCTCAGAAACATGTCTGATCCGAGTCATCGCTCACAAACCGCTGCCGAGCTGACGCGGCAGGAAATCGAGCCAGTTTCCTTCAGCTCAGTAAGACAATATGTTAATTGCTTTGGGATTCAGAAGAAATCCCAGAATTCTCCAGGCTGTTTTAATCTGCAGGGAACGACTCCTTCGTCTGCTCCACGAGTCATGTAACTTTTCCAAGGCTACGGGAGCAGATTGGATATGTCCAGCATTCCTGGGGATAATTATTAAATATCTCAAAGTTTATTGTGAGTGTCACTGATTGCGGCCAAAACGTGTTCTTCAGCACACAGCTGGAGCTGAAAAATGGCTTTTTTATAAAACAATAATTTTTTTAACTTTTTTCCGCTGACCTCGGAATAATGTGAAATGAATGTTGTGGGTATCAAACAGCTGACTTGGCATTTTTAAAACTCTCGCTTAATGTGATATATCCCTGTCTAAATTTCATAACATGTTCCTCGCTTTGAAGGATTAACTGCTCGACTGGAAACATATGCTCATTCTTTAATTCTGACATGAGGAATTCAAATAATCGAACTTTAATAACAATACAACAAAACAGCAACTTGAAAAAGCTAATTAAGTTAATTTTCTTGTTTACAAATTTGTTTTATACTAACTGTACAATACTAGGTTTCTGTTGTTTTAAATGTGCATTATAACGTAACTGATGCAGATTTAATCTATTATATTTGTATCATTTTAGTTTAGTTATTAAGCACATTTTAAAACAACTGAGTATTTTTTTTTTTTTTTGTGACACAACCATAGTGCAAATAAAGAAATAAACATCAGAATGCACTTATTATATTTTACAAATTTAGTTTAATTAATTTATTGTAGCTTTCTGAAATACTATTTTTTTATATTTTGTACAATGTAGAGGGATTATCCATATCACCCTCAAACATGCATCAATCACCTGCAGGTTTTAATACATGTTTTGGCTTAAAAATGTTAAAATTAAATGAAAAGCAACATAAAATAATACAATGCAAATAATATATATATATATATATATATATATATATATTTTTTTTTTTTTTTTTTTTTTGAAGTTGCATTGAAATGTACTTTATTCTCAGCATGCAGCTCAAAACAGTATAATTCTTTAACAGTAAAACTAAAGCATTACAGCATTATAGACGTTTTTTTTTTTTTTTAACTCTGGAAGTCAAGGGCTCTCAAAAGTACACTCCACTACAGCATGCAGATATAAACACAGTACAGCTGCATCAGCTCAGCTCTGCTGTTCTGACGCCTGGCCTCCGTCTTTAGAGAGGGTAAACCTGACAAACCACATTTAAGAAGCTGTGATTTTCACATTGTCCCTACTGCTAAACAGCACACATTCACAAAACCCTCGCGCTCTTTGATTTCAATATTGGCAGCAAAGCCAGACGGAGTTTGATTAAACGGTCCCGCTTGGCCTGCAATTTACGGTGAAGGATTGGGTTTCGCCTAAAATTAGCCATCACTCCTAATTTATTACCTCTATTGAGAAGCAAGAGAGATGCTTGTTACAGCCTCCAAACGAACAGGGTCGAGCGATATAATGTTGCGTTTTAATTCGTTGTGAGGCCAGGCCATTATAACTTACACCTCCTCCTCTTTTTCGCGAAGTGAGGGAGAGTGTTAAATGTGCGCAAGAGTGCTAGAAAAACACTAAAATCCAAAATAATTTTATGAGGCTAGGAAAACAGTTTCTCCCTGTCGGGTAGTTGACATTTTAAACTTATTTGTGGTTCCCGGTTTTCGAGACTCAGAAGAGGCGAGCTGGCACAGACGCCATCCCGAGCGTTTGTCTGGATCGGGGCAGAATCCCTCTGGACTCACTCAAACCCTGTCGAGGGGAAATGAAAGTCAGGGAGAATTTACACCTGACTTTATGGGCGCAGGTAAATTGTGTGATTGCGTCTGGCTCGAGTGGATTTTGACGCAAATCAGGTTAAAGCCCATTACCGAGACGCTACGTCTTTTTCCCAGACTTCTCATATCAGGGTGTAGAGGGTGATTGGATCTTCTGGGTAAATAACTATCGGTGGCTCCAGTGAGCTGCCTGGAAGTGAAATCACGGGAGATAGAAACAGATAAATACGCTTCGGAATGATGTTGATATTAATATTAGAATGTGAAAATAACGTTCATGGATGTATCTCATTAGATTCTGATTCTGGTTACGGTATTAGCAAACTGTTGGGTTAGAGTTAGTAGAATGAGTTGACATGTAATTGCAGAGCTACTTCTGGTCAGCTGAATGTCTGTTGAGGTGTCAGCATGTACTACTAATACTCTGACCAGAGATAGTTAACATGTAATCAACAGACCGTCTGGGGAATATAACAGTGTTGAAAGAAGAATAGCACGAATTCTGACTATCCTGCAATTCTGTGTTTTTTCCTCAGAGGTTTACATTCAGAGTTTATATATATTACAAGTCTAAATATTTTAGCAGAAGCTTTAGATTATATTTCACAATTTTTTATTTTATTTTCTAAGTTTATTTTTTGTGATTTTGTTTTTATTTATTGTCTCAGAATTATGAGTTTAATTCTAACCTCTTTTTTTTTTCTCCTCAGAATTCAGAATTTATATTTTGCGATTTCTATTTTGCTGCATTCTGAGTTTATTTCTCTCTCTTTTTTTTTTTTTTCTTTTTTTTCTACTTCTTTTTAATTCAATAGCTTGTATTTTGGTTATTATACACATAGTCTACCATTATGATCCATATAGCTGCAGTCTAGTAATATGAACATTCTATAGACAGATCCTTTAACCATCAAAAACATCTTCAGCTGTGGTCAAATATAAATGTTCCTGTCCTGGAGTGGAGGTGTTGATTTTACTGAGCCCACCATATTTGTTATTTATTGTGGATCCAAATCTGCCCAGTGGTCTTACCTTTACTGTCTCTCTCTCTCTCTCTGTGGCCTATTCTTAGCAAGTGCTGTGGCCACTCTTGTAATATTTTTAAAGATTATTACAGTATTCAGTAACCCCTTTCCCCTCCGGCAGCTGGCCAGAGGCTTCGTTCTTTTTTCCTGCCCTTCTCTCTTTTCTCTCCCTCTCCTTCTCCTCTACCTTACTCTCGACAACGATCTCTGGTTGTAAAATAATAGACCGTCAGCCAGCAATAATTTGCTAGCCAAACAGTGCCGACACTCCTTGACGTGTACTGAAACCTCATCCCGGACTCGCTCGTTTCGGTCCCACCCTCTCCGACGCTGTGTGTTTGTGCAGACAGAAACTTAGCAGAGAAAGAGAAGTATGCTTAACTGAATGTGCACTTGTAGTGTACTTTAAATCAGAAAGGTCAAAATAAATCAGGTTTTCAATTCAATTCTAGGTTTTTTTTTTCTTCTGACAATTATAATAGATCAGATAATTAAAATAGGTAGAACATGTTCAACAATTTTGTACGTTTAGTAGGTTAAATAGTATATATAGTATAGTTTTTGCAGTGTACTTAATTTGTTTTTTTAAGTGGGTCAATAACAACTTAAATTCAGCTGATATAATACAACACCTAGAGCCTTTAAATATGATGCATCATAAAGGTATTCACAATGCACACGGTAATGCAAATGTTTTTTAGCCTTAATAACTGTAACCAAAGTTAAAATGCATATTAATATTTCAGGATTTGTAATGTGTTTCTTACTTTCTAAAGGTGTAGAAATTTATATTTTAATGTATTATAATTGTGTTTACAATTATTCATATCATAAAGTGCGTCATAGCATGCATTAAAAGACATAAACAATGCATTAAAACTACTTTTGTGCCCGAAAACATTACATTCAGTTCACAATTAAACATGTTCATTTAAATGCACACACACGTTCATTTTTGTTTACACTGTACAGACTGTGTGTGCTATTGTCCCTACACCTATCCCTAGTTTTTAAAAACTTCATTTTGTGTGATTTATAAGTGTTTTGAAAAGTGGGGACATGGGGAAATGTCCTGAAAAGTCACCTTCACCTTGTACAGATTGATGTCCTCATTTGTCACAAAAATGCATGCACGCACACACACACACACACACACACAGACACAGACTCTCTCTCCCAGGGAGTAGAAAAATGAGTATAGTAGAGAATCCTGGTTGTAATGTAAATACAGTTATGATAAGATTGTTGTAAATTTGATTTAAATAAGTCAACAAATAATATAGAAGAATTTAGACAGATTTGGTGTTTAGATAAAAATGTGGTGTTTCGTTCATGTTTTTGGGGTTTTGTATCTTGGAGATGTTTAACTGGGTGTATTGTTTTTGATTGTGATTTTGTTTTAAAAGGACCCACTCTCTCTCTCTCAGGGTAACATTACTCAGAGAACTCAAGAAAGGGAATTTACACAAACAGAAGAGGTACTCATAACTAAATTAACTAGACACAGGGTGAACTAACTAGCAATCAAAGGGAAAAAGAAACTAGGTCCATCAAACCAAAGACAAAACTGGTAAATAGTGTGACTACAATGCAATGCAAACTGTTCCTCGAATTAACTGCCCAACTCAGTTCAAGCAGTTAAGTTTGGCCCACTCTCTGTTTTAATTCCATTTTTATCTATTTGCTGACTTGAACTGTTTGTATTCCTTATATTTCCGAGACTCACCGTATCCCTTTCATATGATTGTTTTAATTGCATTGTCATTGTTTGTAAACAAGTCAGTTTAGATAAAAGCGTCTGCTCAGTGACTAATCGTGCTCTTTTTAAAGGTATGCTAAAGTGTGCTTTGTTTCCCACAATGCTAGTTAATAACAAGGAGGCGGCTGCTAGCCTTTCTTTGGCCTCTTCTGCTTGTGTTGCCTGAAGCGGACGCGCAGTGCCAGCCGAACACACGCTGAAGAGACACTTCCCTTGCTGCAGATCCCGGCTAACGCTAGATGACTTTATCCTTGCACATTTGCTGTATAATCAGCCATTTAAGAAACAGTAGTGTTTTGTGGTTTTCCTCCTGGAGATCAGAATCTTGTTTTTATGGTTGCCATAGTTCAAACAACCGTGCACTGTTTGCTTCTTACCAAGCAGAACAGCAAACGACGAGCCCATGTACGAGAAGCAATTAAATTCACTTGCATGTTCGAAATAGATTCATTCCGACAGATTTGGCTAAAATAGCGTACGTCGGCCGACTGAATGGTAAATGGACGCTACATGGAAGAAAAGTCTGTGCATTTCAGTGGATGCGTTATAAACGTGGGCTTGTGTTTCCTAAAACAGGACTTTACTGGCCAAAACCAATCTTAAGGGGAGCAGTCTCAGTGTTTTCATTGTTTTTCTTCTGCTGAGCTGAGGTGAGCGGTGTGGTGTTTTGCTTTCTGGCGTTCCTGAGGCTGCTTCGGTGCGCTGATCCGCAGACTGCTGACTGGACCTTACCGAATACTCCTCAAGAATACAGGCAAACATTAGCCCATAATGCGCTCTACGGTTATTATTAGCGCTGTTCTGAGACATCAGGCCTTCCCGGCTCCTCCCATTAATCAGTAATGAAGGGAAATTGTGCAGGACAGGGAGGAGATTCAGCTCAAGGTGAATACATGGCCTGTGCGATTACAAACCTTCGTCAAAACATCATTTAGGGGCTTTTTTTAGTTGCAAAATGTTTCTATGAGCTCGCCACACAGCTAGCGCATGCACCTCGTGTCATTTTAGAAATGCACAGTAATTCATGACTTCAGGATCAAGTTGAGAGCAAGATGGATGAATTAAATTACTCCAGTGTTTTTCTTAATTGGTTGAAACCCTGAACCAACAACTGTAAAGTTGTTTCTGTATTCACTGTCTAGTGAGAGTATATATATATATATATATATATATGTGTGTGTGTGTGTGTGTAAAATCATGTTTTTTTTTTATTATGTCATGTTTTTATTGTGTTTATTTCAAACTCAAAAGTTTGAGGTCAGTAAGATTACTCATAAAAGTATTTTAAAGTCTTTTTTTTTTTTAAATGTAAGTGTTTCTGGTCAAACTGAATTATTGGGCACTTATTAAAAAATGTAAAATATCTTATGTGACATTGTGTGCATGTGCGCCTGGTATTTATCACCTTATGGGGACAAATTGTCCCCGGAAAGATAGGAATACCAGTAAATGTTGACCCTGTGGGGACATTTGTTAGGTCTCCATGTGGAAACAAGCTGATAAATTGTAAAAGTTTTTCGAAAATGTAAAAATGTGTGTAGTTTCCTATAAGGGCTAGGTTTAGGTGTAGGGTCAGTGTAGGACAACACCACATACAGTCTGTACAGTACAAACACCATTACACCTATGAAGAGAGAGAGACACCCCAGAACACATGGAAACCCAACATGTGTGTGTAGTTATTACACAGCCCTGAAATTCTCAGGAGAAGCATAATTTACAGTGATACAGTTATTATCCTCTCAGTGTGCATTCTAATTACTAAAATGACCTAATTAACACAAGCCTGGGCCGCTGGTCACACCTGCTGAATAAGTTGCTAACTGTTGCCTTAAACAAAAAAAAGCTCCTCGCGGCAGACAGCTTCAGGCAGTTAAAGTCATTACCTTCTGCTTCAAACCATCAAACCCCCTGCCTCCAAACACACTAAAGCTAAAGATTTACAGCAGACATGAATGGACACACATAGAGAGAGAGAAACTGCGAGAGGAAGCAGAGGTTTGTGTGTGTGCGTGTGTGTGTTTTGTATGATGCAGTAAAGTGTGAATGGGAAAAGAATCATTACTTCTAGAGCAAAGATAGCTGTCTAAGATAATAACCTGCGGCTGTTTCTCTCATTAGATGTGTTTCACCCTCGTCTGCCCTCACGTTCACCTCCTCCACTGGATGCTTGAAAGTCTTTAGACATGAATTAAGAACGTGGGGATTTTTAGGATCAGATCAATGTTGGGATGTGGTTGCGGCAATGCCCTGTAGGAATGTGGTTTTTGCCTATATATTCAATGTACTTTTTTTGCCTTTCCAGCATGCTGGTTAATTCATCACGATGAATAGAAAATAAAGTAAAATAATATAAGAAAGAGAAATTTGTAATTAAGAATGATCTTTTTTATAATCTTTTTTTAATATAAAATGAAAACTAAAAGCCTTACAAATCACACATCAATACTGTATTCACAATAGAACATAACAAATGTTTAAATTGATAAATGTTACATGTTTATCCACTAAATGAGCTCATTTAAAATGTGGTGCCTGATGCAGTTCTCAAAAAAGATGGCACAGGGGCAACAAATTTCGCACTTACATTACTAAATGGGTCCAGGAATACTTCCAGAAACCACTGTCGGTAAACACAATCATCCGAGACATCTGCAGATGCCCAATAAAGCTCTGTCATGATAAAAGACGCCATATGTGAACATGGTCCAGAAGCTTGTCTTGTCCTGTTAGACAAGGCTCATTTAAAATAAACTTTTTCAAAGTGGACAAGTGTTTTATGGTCAGACGAGTCCAAATTTGACGTTCTTGTTGGAAATCACTGACATCATCT
>JAUYWG010000046.1:1619847-1642595 GCA_034779775.1 Enteromius afrohamiltoni | reverse complement strand
AAACATTTATTTCATGATGAGTTTTTCTCCATATTTTCAATTATTTTACTTCAATGATAGGTTAGAATTTTGTGAATTTTCTGAATGCAAGATAAAAGGGATAAACAATGCAGATTTATTTTCACAGCCACCTTTGCTCAGATTTACCAATGGTGCCAGTATTAGTGGAGGGCACTATATGTACTGTACACACACATACTGCCCTCCAAAAGTTTGGAAACGCTATATAATAGCAGGGTTTTGGACCCTACCTAATATTGACATGAATCCTTTTTAATTTGTGATAGTTTTGCACTGATAAGGGACAACACAAACCATGAAAACATATTTTGTTACATAAACAGTTTCTACATAGAAAATACATTTTGGATTCCTCAAATATCCAGTATTACAGATCTGTATAATCTGGGCGTCTGAGCGGTCAGTTTATTTAAACATTGACTTGATATATTACTCCAAGCCTCCTGAAGGATTGCCCAAAGATGATTCACACTGGTTGGACACTTCTCACGGACATCACAGTCCAGTTCCTCGCATAGTAGCTCAACTTTGACATCTAAATTATGTAATCAAAATGAAATGTCTTATTGCTGGTCTTCAATGATAATGTCAAGTTATAGTATTTATACAAACAGTATTTGCACCAAAACATTATAAGGGTTTTTGCTGGTATCATCCAAAACCACACTTTACCAGAGGTGTTTTCAAACTTTTAGAGGGCAGTGTATGTGATTATGATATAATAAAATATTTAAATATGTAAAACTACCTTAAAAGTCTCATCTGTCAAAGTATGAGACTGAAGCAGCACATTGATGCCATTGTGTTTCAACAAGAGCTCTCTGAAAAGCACATCCATCAATAGTGCAGTGCATGAAGATTAGAAAGACAGAAATATTACAGCATCTCTCCTCACACTTACTTTTCCAAGCTGTCCACACTCTTTAGCTGGCCTCTCCAGAAAAGCGTATGCCCACTGTCAAATTGCAGCGAAATATGACTGATTACCTTCATTTCGTCCATTTGGGGATTTGGCGTGCACCTCTAGATTGTGTATTCTTTCCATGGCGCCAAACTAACCACCCTACCTTTAATTAATTTCCTTTTATTTATACTGCTCAGACTCGCAGCCCTCTTGCACACAAAGTGCCCCTATAGTCCAGAGACGGAGATTTTTATTTCATCATAATGCACCATCGCCTCATTTCGACCGTTTAGTTTTGTCACAGAGTCACTGGTAAACAGACGCACAGTATATGTGAACTTCTGTTGTCCACATCTGATTTAAAGGCTAAAATTACGCTCACCAAGGGCTATTGGAGGGTAATGTTGGTGAAAGAACGTAGAGTAATATGTAGAAATGCCGTAATTCCCTATTTGCTTCATTTTTTATGCATGTAGGGCTTGTCACAATCAGACGAGTGTTGAAAAATTTAGGCTTGGATAAAAAGGGCTCACATTTCTGATGAAATGGAGCATGTTAAAGCACTTCTGGTGGCTCTGCATGCTCTGTAAACTCTCAAAACAGCAGATATCAAACTGCTGGCGACAAATATTAATCTTTCCATCTCATGCATGTTATTGTGCGTCAAACAAATACACATTTGCGGTATAAAATAAATAAATATGGGAGGAAACCAGTTGGTAACACTTAACTTGAAGGCTTTATTTATAATGCATCATAAGGTATTTATATTGTGCATTATAATGCATCAAATTGTTTAATAAATTATTACAACCATATTAATGCACTATAATATCACAAGTTTCTGAAGTTGTTAATTTGACTTTTTTTTTATGCATTATACTTTCTGAAGGTGGAGCTATGCATGAGTTGCGATTCATAAATGCCTGTAAAATGCAATGGCGTGATCTTGTGGATAATTACATTACAAGGCGTAAGAAATGTATTATGAAGGCTTCAAGTAAAATATGCTTTCAGATCTGCCATAACAAATGTTGTTTTTCCATTTCAGGATAACTTTGAAAAGGCTTGCCCTCTTCTACAGAGAGCAGTCGTGCACTTGTTTACTTCATACTCGGGTCTGTTCCGTGGCACAGCCATCAATCTATCATCTCCATAGTAGGTAAGTAAAGAGGGTGGAGGCTGAACTCAGAATGAGGAGGGGTGTGTGTGTGTGTGTGTACATGTGTGTGTGTGTGTGTGACGGTAGACAGACACTGTCTGGCCACCACACGCAAGGGAACATCTGATCAGGGAGCAGCTGTGTGTAAGGTACAGTGTTATTCCAGCGTGTCGGCCTGAAACAGCAGAGTGGCAGCTCATCTATTACGGCCAATGCCCTCGAACTGTTTCTGTGTGTGTGTGTGTGTGTGTGTGTAGCTGGGTACATGTGCTATAAACTTTCTGTTGACCTTCACTGTTTTTAAAAATCTTTGTCAATGTCATGTGATTGTAAAAATAAAAATAATAATAATAATAATAATAAATAAATATTTTATAGCAAGATTAGTTTTTTTCTTTTTTAAGATTTTATTTACTTGAAAAATACTAAAATTTACTTATTTAATCTTGCCCTCTGACCTGTGCATGTTTCTGTGCTAAATTCTGAAATAACTCTAAAATGAATCTGATAAATTTATTGGGATATGTGGAAAATATGTATGTTTTATTGTTTTAACTATGAAATAAATGAATGAACAAACATTTTTGATGTAATGTAAATATTCTAAATACTTATTTTTACATTTATTATTATTATTATTATTAATAGTTAAATGTTTAATCCTTAGAGATATGTGCATAATTTTATTTAAAAATAGTGTTATTTTATGCCCTTTAACCCATATGCAATTCTATTTTAAATTCTGCAATAAAAACATTTTGTGGATAACTTGAAGCAATTTAAAAAAAAAAGTTCTAATTTACACATGCAAATCTTATTTAATATATGATTTTGAGTATTATTGTATTCTTGTTGGTTTTAAGGTGTTTTAAACCTTAAAGCAAACCAAACGGGTGACCATACAATTAGAGAAAGATACATTTGAATTAAATGAAGTTATCAAAAATATAAAATATATGATTCATATATGGGTAACAGGACCCTCACTTTTATTTATTTATTTGTTTGTTTGTTAAATGAATCACAGACATAGTGTTAAACTGACAGTCGGATTAAATTCATTTTGATTCGATTTATCTGGGTCTACTAAAAACAAACCAGCACTTATGACTTCTGATATCAGTTATTATAATTATTATGCTGAACAGTGTAATCTGAGTCTCCTGCTTTATACTAATGATGTTCTGCTTTAGACAGAAGACTGATGTGAAGGTATATGACTGTGTTAAAGCTGCGGAGCTGAAACAGACAGGTTCTGATGGCTTTTCCAGTCCTGAGTACTTTTCCTCTCTGTTATTGGTTTTGTGTAGTCAATGTCTGTGGCATGCATGGATGCATCTCACCGGAGTCTGCTCAGTGTATCTGATCCCTGCAGACCGCGACTGAGGATCTGGTTTAAAGTAGACTGAGCCAGAGCGCAGAGTTTCTCAGAAATCAATTACAGTAATTGATGAAGGGAGGGTCGTACTATCGATCACCAGAAACCTGTGTGTTTGTGTACAGCAGAGTGACAAAATAAACACACGCACACAGTTAAACCTGTGTTTACATCAGAAGTACAGCGCTCAGCACACTTGTCGATTATAAGCAGCTGTCTTTTGTTTCTGCAGTACCATGTATACATTTGCTAACAAGAATTGGACATTTATGCATACACACAAACAAACACGCGTGCACACACACACACATACTGTGTGTATATACATATATACACTACAAAAAAACAAACAAACCCCAAAAAAGCACTATATTTCTAAAACTGACTAAATTTGCAATGCAATTGGAAAATATACAAATAAAAACAAATCTAAAATTTGAATAAATAGGAATAAATATAATTTTAAAAAATGGTCAATGATACTAAAATAACACTGTATATGTTATCATCATCATGATTATCATTATTATTATTATTTTGGCAATTATATTTGCATTTGAGAATTGTATTATTATTATTATTATTATTATCCATTTGGGTAACAATTTAGTAAATGTTTTGCAAATAACATGGTTTCGAGAGGATCGTGAACTAGTAATCACACACGGCTTTTCCTAATTATCCAATCAAATCTCGTCCCCTTCACTATAAATTCTCCCAGCTTTCATTCCCCTGCATCTCGCTTCATGCATCCCTCCTCCACCCCTTCTCCGCCACCTATCCCCATTTACGTTTCCTGGGGGGAGCAGATGGAGAGGGTTCCACCCTTTAGGGTTCGGAGTTCGCCGTTTTACCGGCTTGCTCCCCAGACAGCTCGCCAAATTCTATATATATATATGCAAGCAAGCTTATACATAGCTTGTATTCCATTGCATTTTATTTTATTAAATACATAACTCATAAACAGAAGTTCATATGCTGATATATTTGTTTAGGTGGAAACTGTCTCCAAACATTAGAAAAGCCTTAAAAACAACACAAGCTGCTTCTGGTCACTTCACATGTCCGTCAGTCTAAGCGGGTGATTCTTGGCCTGAAGCAGACTCCATGCTATTAATCAAAAGTGGTTCTACGCGAGACTACGGCTCATGCACAATTTGCAACTGTGGCTGATTTTTTGATTAGAGCTGTAAATCTTCCTGCTGGACAGAGTCTGTGCGAAGGTGTCAGACACAAAGATCTCTCCTGGAATGATTAGACGTCTTGGATGGCTCTGTGCTCTATTTCTACTGTCTGACCAGCCCCAGATGGAACAAAGATTAGCTTGTATTCACTCAGCTCTGCTGACATGCACAACGGGCCAAAACTTGTTATAGCAGCAATCTGATTCATGCAATCAACACTGATGTGTTTCCGATCCACATTTATGAGGTTTCATTTAAATATAATTTAAGTAGTCAAGGTGATTTCTTTAAACTTTCTCTCAGTGCTGTCTCATAAATCTACGTCACATCATTTGTTTCCCCTTTAAGACGGTATAATTAAGACTTTGTATTTCTTTATGCTAAGTATCATGCAAGTTCAGTGTTTAACATATCCCATATATTCAGCTGTACATGTATGTGATAAGTCAAGGAACATATTGAAGAGCCCATTAAACACGCAAGAAAACTATGCATCTCTTCTAGATAAATATTTATAATGCACATTACACTCACAGGCATGTCTAAATCTATTTAATATTAGAATGTGGCTCTCCTAATAGCACCTATACCTCAAACTAGCAAAAAGCACACAGCATGTTATGGTTAGGAGCTGTAATTATTATTAATATTATTAAGGTTGTCTAAAAAAAAAAGTTTTTCTTTAAATAATATATGTGTTTGTACTGTATTTATTTATTATGTACATATTAAAAACACAGACATACAGTATATATTTTGAAAGAATTTATGTAAATGCATTTATATATGATTTTTTAATTATATATAAACATAACATATATTAATTATGTGCATGCAAATAAATATACACTGTATACAAAAATATATTATGTAAGAAAAAAATGTAATCGCTGTTGTTGTTGCTGCTGTCAAAATATGCTAATAATTGAATCATTTAAAAATATATAACATATTTCATATTTTGATAGTGCCATTTTCTTACATATTGTATTAATTTTATAAGAACAACAAAAACAACAACATTATTAATTATTAATATTAATAATGACTACTACTACTATTATTATTAATAATTATTTTAGTATTACTATTATTGTTTATGAAAATACTCTATGATGAGTTTATGTAAATGCATTATATGAATATGTATTTAAATTACATTCATAAATTTTGATCCTATTTCTACTTCATTTTAGAGTCAAAAGGTAATTCTATTTGCATCAGGGATTTCAAAAGGCAAAACCCTGTCTTAATCGAGTTCCCGCAAATAATATTAAAATAATTTTGGCAAACCTCACTCGGTCCTGGTTTAAGGGGATGAGCTCTATTTCTGCTTCAGTATAAACAGTGCAGGGAACAGGTGGTTGGAGGATTTTTGACTTTTCCTCACGGCCATTTGGTTGCAATTAAGTGTAATATGGGATGTCACAGTCGCAGCATGGCTTTGCTGGACATCTACCATTTAATATTTGTTTTAGAGATTCATTGTGGCATATGGTTTTTACTGTGTGGCTCATGGCAAATTAGGGAAAGAAGTCATTATTGCAATGGTTTCTACAGGGCATAAAACATGCTTTAATTTACAGCATGTGAAAGTGAAATACCCAACAATAGTGATATAATTGCTTTACAATATTCACAAAAATCCTCCGGTTGTGCATACACATGCATGATAAAAAATTGCCCAACCAAACATAATAATAATTCATTCCTGCAACCAATCAACTTGTTGTGATGCTTTTAGGAGCAATAGGGACAATAGCGATCATCATGACAAAATACTCTCCTAAACAAGCCAAACTGAGTAAAGTTTTACAGTTCAGTATATCACATTATTAATGTTTAAGGAAGGATGAAAACCCTTGGAAGCGTTCAAAAGGAAATCTTCATTTGATCATTCAGACCTCTGCCAGAACGTCTCTGTGTCAGCAGCTCGTATTTATTCGATTCCTCCTCCCCATTAGCTTCGTAATGTAAACAGAACAGTCAAGCATGCATCAATTAAAATGCTGTAGAAAATTCATTCCAGAGGGCTTCAAAACGGCAACAGCTAATCAGCCCTGGTTCACAGCAGGAGACTCGGGGACTCCGAAGATCTTCATCATTGGAGGTGAGGCGTCTCGAAGCAGACACCTGTTCCTCATCACCTCACGTCTGCAGATAGAGCTAATCTCAAACACATGACGTGAGCGGACATCCGCTTTATACTGACAATGCCAGAACTTGGCGACCTGCAACATTTCATGTTTGACATTATTGACGCAATTTAGCATGGGAAACGATCAATGCATCCTAGAAGTCTGTTACACAGATACTTACACTTAAGTACAATCTTGATACACTTTATTTTAAGTAGCTCATGTCTGTGTACTTACATTTAGAATTATGTTGTATGAAGTCTGAAACACATATGTGACAATCTTTTGGTTACATGAGTATCCGTGTACAAATTTGTAACACTAGCTGTTTGTAACAGTTTTTAACACTGTGTAACAAACTGTTCCATAAGTTAGTTGTTTTAAGTACAATGGCTACTGAAAGGTAATAACTAGGTAATCACTCTGTATTATGGGCACCTTAAAAAGAAATCAAAAATGTAAATGAATCACAAAGAAACGCTGTTTTTGGAGATTTTTATTTGGCATTGCTGTATATTTTTATCAAGTTCAAAAAGGACATGCAGGACACTCTTACTTTCAGAAACAACAGAGATATAAAAGTGGCTAAAATTGAGATTAGTTTTGTTTTTTCCCTTCCTTTGAGATTTCTTGAATTGAAGAGCATTGCTTCTTTCTCGTCAGCTAAAAACGCCTCTTGAAATGTCTTGCAAAGCATCATCTAAACACAAAACCTGGACAGCTTCAGATTCAAAACACAATTCTGCATGCAATTCTATTCACATTTGGGAATTCAAAAGACAGTAATGGAGAACTTTTCTCAGGTTGTTGCTCACAAGATGACTGTTGACTTACAAGAGCTCTAAACTAATATATTTGATGAGATATGATTGATTTCAAATTGGAATCTGGTTTTTGATTGCAGTATTTAGCATCATATCTGAATATGTTAACCGTCATTGTTTGGTGTTGCTGTGTATTTTTTCTAAGTAAAAACAAATAAAAGATCTCAACTGCAATGTTTCTTTTCTTTTGGGAATCTACAATTAATGACAGTCTTATCGCCGTGCAAACTCTCTTTCAGCAGCTGGTTTAACTTTACAGTCTTGGCGGGTTTATTTGTTCCAACGTTCTAAGTAAGAAGTCTTGCAACTCACCATCTAAACACAAAAACTCTGTTATGTTTATGACAGCAATAACACTGTCCAAATTCTAAGCGGGCATTGCTTATTGAAAGCAGAGGCAGCTCTCTGTTGGGACGTCCCGTCAGAATGCAACAAGATTGTGACAACCTGCAAAGAGACAAAAAGCAGTCTTGTCTTTGTAGTGTGCCCTGAGCTGAAGTCAGAGACTGTGAGGTGAGGAGCGCTACAGCTGGACTCTGTGTTTGTAAGAGTAAACAAAGGAAGTTTGCGGTGACTAGCATCGCTGAGACACACGTCATGCCGGGTATAGTGAGTGAGATCTTCATCACTTCTGCTTTATTTAGCATCGCTGATGGAGGAGTATTCACTAACAATGAAATACAGTGGTTTTTATTTTCATTTGATATCTTGACATCAGTGACACAATGCATGTTTTCCCCCCAAAACAGTTTGTATAGTATATTCAGAAAAACTCATTGTTAAATGTGAGGATTATTTTGTTTTTGTTTTTGACCCCCAGCGGTTTTATGGTTTTATGTTTTAAAATGTCTTGTGCTGTAATATAGTTTTTAATTGAATGCATTTGCATATAATAATTCATGGTATTTCTGAAATGGAAATACCAATGTTTGATTGAATTGGTGTTTTTATGTATAATCTCACATATATCCATATATAACTTTACTTATTGAAGGTTACACTATATTACATTTTTGATTAGTTATTAAATTAAAGCTGTTCTTATATGTGTATATACTGTACCAAGTATTATGTGTATGTGTGTTAGTGCAGTCTTAATCTTAATCACCATTATTTACATAATATATGAGTGTACTGTGTATATTTATTATGTATATATGAATATGCACACACATTTTATGTATATATGTGTGTGTGCGTGTATCAATGGCATGCATTATGTGTATATATATATATATATATAAATGTATCACATTTTTTTTTAAATCTATACATGCATGGGTCTATATATATATACACACACACACAGTACGCACACATATACTGTGCTAACAAAAACATTTATTTTGGATGTGATTAATTGCAATTAATATAGTATTGTATATTAATTAATATATGCATGAATCACAAATCATGTTGCACAATATGATTGTAAAGAAAATGCTTATGAATGCACAAAATGTCTGTGAAATGCACAAGAATCTCACTTTGTAATCTCAGATGATAATTGTGCAAATAGCCCTGACTTTAAAAAAATAAGTTGCAAACTATAAAAATGTACACAGAATAATGACTTAATATAAATATGCATGATGCTACACTATATCAGTTTAGATGCACTATTACATTAGATTGCATGTGAACAAGTCAAAATACCACACGCAAAAGTGAATTGACCCCTTAGTCTCCAAAAACTGTAAACTAATCAGGCTGTTGCATTTCAATACAATTACAGTCATGAAAACAGGAACAGAAAGGAACCATATGGTAGAAAGGATCTGCAGAGCGTAAGTATGTTGTCAGTGGTTCGAGTCTCGGTGTGTGTGTGTCCTCGGTGACTGATGATGCTCTTCATAATGCAGCTGACAGCAGATCAGAAGGGGGATGTTTGCTGGAGACTAAACAGACCCTCGTTTCTAATGACTCTCCAGTGAGGCATTGTGGGCCATGGGAGGAAATGTCAAGAGAAGTTGTAATGAGTGGACATCTGTCTCCTCCGTATATTGGGGAGTTTGACGCCGAATATAAAAAGTGCAGATTTAGGAGACCAAGTTCAAGAGCTTCAGTCAAAGTTGTCATTTTGATAAAGGTATTCCTTCTGTTTTATTTCCTGTCTGTATCGTGAGTAATATAAAGCATCAGAACATAGTCTGCTAAGGCCTACTGAGCATTAAAGGATTAGTTCACCCGAAAATGAAAATTCAGACATTATTCATTTGTGACGTTTCAAACCTGGGCGATAGGACACAGTTTTTTACAATGTGCTGGTTGCACTTCTTTATGCAGTTAAACTGAGACAAAATACTTTAAATACTTGAATTTTTGAGGATTGGGTATTGCTATCATATTATATATATATATATATATATATGTGTGTGTGTGTGTGTGTGTGTGTATATATAGCAATGAAAAAAATAGACATACTGATGTGTTTTGTGGTCACTCACCCTGAATTTATATAAGTGACCACATCAGTATGTCTATTTTTTATTCTTAATTTTTTTTCATTGCACAGTGATTTATATTTTCCAAATCATTATTCCTAATTGGCTTAATTGGCGTTTTCTCTCTCTCTTTTCTTCTCTCACCTCATGCAGGTTTTGTCTCCGGTCCAAGAGTCTGCAGACATACAGACTTCCCCATTATAGGGGTGCAGTGAACTTAAAAAGGTGTCCCATTGAGTTCAGCTAAAAGTGTTAAAGTCTGCATTTAGTCTGGACGAAATTGATATAATTATGAAATCTGGAACAAATATTAGCACTTACATAGAGGTATGCTTATTCAGGATGAAGCCTCATTAACAAAACTGAGTAGTCCAGCATGCGTTATGCATTTAGTCAGGGTTTGTCAAATTCTCACCAAGAAGACTTTACAATTACGGGACATGGGGCTTCAAATCACTTAAAAAGGTTTGTATTTTCACTTTTTGCACAAATGCACCAATCATTCTGGTATTCCCAGGCTTTGTTCCAAACTCAAATGCATACTTCGACAAAAGCTGAGAGAGGAGACAGGGCACAGTCTCAGACAGCACGCCCACGGACCGTCTGATGAACATTACACACAAAAATGGAAAAAGCATTCTAAAACTGCAAAATTCAGCCTGATATGCAGTTACACAATTCACAGGAGTTAGTGCACAGTTACCCAGTCCTTTCCTGTTCAAGGTGTTAGCAATGCCAAGTTATGGGTTTAACTCAGGCAAAGAATTTGTATATTCCCTCTGGTTACATTAGCCCCACCCCAAACTCTCGCTATTGGCTGAGGTGCAAATACAAAGACTGACCGACAGGTAGGACATCCTTGCATATGGAATCCATTTATTGGCTGAACATGTAATGGTCCCAAGCCTTCCACAGTTGGTTTATGATTTTATACTCAGAACATTTTAATTATTGATTGCTATTGGGATGTGAAAACACATGTAATAAAAAACTGCAATATATATATATATATATATATATATAAAATAAAATATATGGGGGCAGCCTTGGCCTAATGGTTATGGAGTCCCCCAACTGCTCCCCGGGTGCCGCAGCGATAGCTTTATGGCTGCCCACTGCTCCGGGTGTGTTTCATGGTGTGTGTGTGTGTGTGTGTGTGTTTGATCACTTCTCACTTTGTGTGTGCACTTGGAAGGATTAAATGCAGAGCACAAATTCTGAGTATGGGCCACCATACTTGGTCACTGAATAACTAACAATGGAAAATCAAATAAACAGTTAACATTAATTCATGAAATTAATTTTGCAATTAACTTATTGTTTATTACGATTAATATATACATATTATTATTATTATTATTATTATTATTATTTATTTATTTATTTTTGGTAACACTTTATTTTAAGGTGTCCATAATACAGAGTAATTATCTAGTAAATACTTAGTAGTATCCGTTGTACTTATAAAATGTACTTACCAAGTTATGGAACAGTTTGTAATGATGTAGATGTAACAGACAGCTAGTGTTACACATTTGTTACAGACCGAGTCTGTTACACAGATACCCATGTAACCTAAAGATTGTCACATATGTGTTTCAGACTTTATACAACGTAATTATAAATTCAAGACATTCACAGACATGAGCTACTTAAAATAAAGTGTAACGAGACAGTAGTTAAGTGTAAGTATCTGTGTAACAGACTCGGTCTGTAACAAATTTGTAACACTAGCTGTCTGTTACATCTACATCATTACAAACTGTTTCATAACTTACATGTTACATGAGAAGTACATTTTATTTCATTTAGTACAACGGCTACTACTAAGTACTAATTAGCTAATTACTTTGTATTATGTCACCTTAAAGTAAAGTGTTACCATTTTTTATGAGCTAAGAACAAAGATTAATAAACGCTGTAATAATTGACATTTTAGTTAATATTAGTTAATACGTTAACGTATTGTAAAATGCTATTGTATGCTATTTCTTTTGTATGAATCTTTCAGTGCAACGCTGTATGATTATATAATAAGTGATTTCTTGTGAACCATTTAGCTGCTTATTATTGTTATTATTATAGAAAGCTGCTAACTGAACCGTTTAAAGGAGCGTGGGATAATTGGAACATCTCTAACGATCAAACATTGCACTGGATGCAGGGTTTTCTTATTAACCCTAACTACCCACACAGGCCTGGAAAGACTGGTTTTGCTTTTCCCTGCGGATGAGTTTAAGCAGATCACTGTGTTTCGTCACGAGGGACAGACCCTCAGAAGTAAAAGGATAATCATTAAACTTCAGCAATTGGACTCTGGTGGGGCCTGTCACTGTAAAGCGCTCATCTAATAACGACAGAATCTGCAGCGTTCAGACACAAAGAAAACAAGACAAAGTACAATTAGTGAAGGATCTGCCGAGGGCGCTATGTTTCATCTGTGTGTGAGGCACGTGTTGAAAGCTCTGATCGCTCGCCTCCGCTGGCCCTATTACTCGCTTTTCATTTGGAAGGTGAGATGCTGGACTTTGTCAGCATAAAGAAAAAGAAAACGGCGGCCAGCCTGATAAATGGTCCGTCCGGGATTGGGTTGCCTATTTCAGCTTGTTTTCCGCCTTTCTAACCATTGCCACATGTTTAATATCATACAGAAACTCTAGGGAGAAAAAAAAAAAAAAAGATTTCTGATATTGTTATGCTGTCTGGTTCAGATGGTATTCAGACCAGCATAATGTGTTTATGTATGTATTTATATATATGTACAGACTTTTTAGTCCAGTGTATATTTCTCAGAGTAGGTTTATTGTTGAAAGTCAGTTTCTGAGCAAGTGTTGGCTACAAAAGAAAAAAAAAAAACATTTCCACAGTTATACAAAATATTATAACTGTATGAGGTATGTAAAGAAAGAAAGAACGAAATTTGCAAAATTTGCAAAAAAAATGTATTTAGTGAATCATGTGTAGTCTATCTGTATAATGTCACTGCATGAACACAACTTCATGGAGAAATGAATTGTACTTACTTGCAAACTAATCTTTATTTATCCTACTGGACGTTATTGGGAAAGTCACCAACACTGTCGTCAGAATCCACCTGCTACACACCATCAGCACTGCAAACACAAAGCTAGAGCACTCCCACCATAATCTGCAACACCATACACACACAGTGCTATCTTGTATTTGTTACTTGTATGTTACTTTGAATAAAAGCATAACCTTCGTGCAAATGTGTTTCAGGCATTTAACTAAAATAGAATGAATAAATAGACTTTAGGGCAATGGAACCAGAAGTGCTAAAATGTTCTGCCCCACTTTATTTTAGGTGGCCTTAACTACTATGTACTTACATTTAAATGAATCATTTGGTAAAATATTTGTATTGGGTACATAAGTGGTTTTACATTGTACTTGTATTTTTAAAAAATAACACCTTAAATTAACTACATTTAGACCCATCCCTTACACCTTAACCTACAGTAACCTTAAACCACCAAACCTGTTTCTAACATACTTGTATCCCACCTCAATAAGATCAAAGGTGTTTCGCAATAGAATATGAACACAATAAGTACCTATTTTTTTATTTAAGTACTTATAATAGTTAAGGCCACCTAATATAAAGTGTGAGAAGTGCTTGTTTCTGGGCTTCAGCCTACGGAAATACATCATCTCTGTAGCACATTACAAGCGACATGACTTTTACAAGGCAGTTTTAATGTATAACGAAGCTTCCTTTAACATTTTGGACTTGTTCTGTGTAGTCTAGCAATCTAGCTGCAACCTAACATTCTCTGTTTCTGAACCAAACCCGCTTGATTTTTGACACATGCCACGATGGCGCTGAAATCTCCCAGATTTTCGGAGACGGCTCATGTGCGCTCGGCAAAAAAACCCATGGATCCTTTCCAGACAACATCCAATATCGTTTAGTGTTTTCAGCAAGTGTGATGGAAGCTCGTCTTTCAGTGCAAAACAACAGCTGAGTTCCCTAAAAACGCAAGCTCCACACATTTGTACACAGCTGGTTGGCCCTGATTTCAGACCCAGATAAAGAGCTCTTTCTTGGGGAGAGGCGAGGGCTGGTGGGGGAGGGAGCACAATCGCGGTTTTTGCCTTTCACTGACGCTCTGACTCTTGGCCACATGAATACCCGTGGAGGCTGGACGCCCACGCAGCTGGGTCGAATCTGTAGAGCGGGACAATGGGCTGGAGAGGGCACCTCCAAGCCAAAGAAGAGTGCATCTTTGTTGGTCACAGGTGGGCCATTGTGCACACTGGTTCATTATGCATGCATCACAACAACTGAAGTCATCAGCTTCCTGTCCGGACCCTGACAAATGAAGAAAACGCAGACAGCCGTCTGTGAGCACTGCAGAGCCAAGGGTGCGAGGTTAAGCCACTAAATTCACATGCATGTGCTCAGGGATGACAATGAGATGTTGCTTGTGCTGAAGGTGGACGGCCCAAGATCGAAGCTCGTGGTCATTAATAACAGCAAACTCATCTCTGCGTTTGCAACAGTGAAATCAACTTCTGTATAGTATATGCATAGTGAAATATGAACCCCTACAGACCCTCTAAACTGTGTGTTAAGGTCAGTAGGTCCATTAAAACTGGTGTATGCTTCATTTATAAGGTGTGCACTCACTGAACTTGTTCCTCCAAACAAAACAAATCCCCCGTTTATCATCATAAACATAAAGTTATACTTTAGACTTATTTTGTCATAGTCAGCATTCCGACTTTTTATATCATAATTGTGACATAAGTGATATGACTTAAGGTCATAGGTCATAATTTTGACATTTGATCTTGTAATTATGAAGTGAATCATAACTGTGCCTTTTTGAGTCATAATTATGACTTAAGTCAGTCATAATTTCTCTCTCATAGTTTTGACCGTTTCTCTTGTAACTATTACCTTTCAAGTCATAATTTTAACATTTTAAGTCATAATTAGACTTTTTATCTTGTAATGCATGGCTCATGTCAGTCATAATTTCAACTTTTTAAGTCATATTTTTTATCTTATAATTATGGCTTAAGTATGTCATAATTTCTAACATGGTAAAAATGAGCTCCCATAATTATGAGTACTTAACAAACTATACCATTCATTTTTCACTTTTTTGTCACAAATGATATTAAGTTAAACATGAAGACCTGTACATTACATTACCTGTAAGTGACAATACTGTCAACGTTCTGACCCGCGTATGAAGGGACTCCAGGCCTGTCATCATTCATCTGGTCACTCCCATTCACTTCACATTACAGTACAATACAGTGTAATCCATTACAGCACATGTGTGAAGATCAGGCTGAGGAAGTACTTCACAAGATACAGGCTCTGTCTTACCACTGACGTCTGTCTTATTTACGTCCTTAATCCACCTAACAAGAACACAGAGTTCCCAAAAGCCAAAATAAATGGAGAGCAGTTCTCCGGCTGACACTGAACTGCAGTTGCTTCATTTCTCTCGTGTGTCTAACTGGTCTGTTTGGCTCGTTGGCCAGAGCTGAGAAATGCATCTGTCAGAGAAAATGACATCCACACACACACTAAGTGGTTGACATTTTGTTGCATAAAAAATGATCTGCCAAAGGGATAAAAAAAAATAATATTGGTTTCTATCGAATTGTTGATCATTCATTCGTTCAGAATACAAGTTGTTGTTTTTTTAGGTAACTTTGCATTTTGAGAAGCTATATGAAGTACAGTACATTTAAAAAAGCAGAGAATAGTGCTGTTTGTTATGGTTACAGTGAATCCTGTATAACTGAATGATCCAGAAAAATATTCAAGGCCACAAGTGCTCATCAAGAGCTGTATTAAATAAAAAGCCTGCATGTTTGAAATGCTGAGTCGGCCGTTTACAGCATATTGGAGGAAATGAAAAAATAAATGAAATGAAATTTTAATAAAAAAATAAATAAATTTCCAACTGAACGCTATTTATCTCCCTCTTCGCTTTGCGGTCTAACATCATTTTTTTTGCAGATGATGTGCCAGATCGTGTGCCACACACGTTTATCAATGGCCTCATTCATCAGGTGTGATGCAGGGTCTTGCTGAAGTTGGCTTTCACTCGCTCTATACCTGAAGTACGTATGAGCCTGAGTGTTACACGTATATCACAAACACACACACACACACTTGGACTGGGCAAAGGGCCATCCCTCGCCAGTCACCTCCAGCCCTTTGGCTCCCGATTAAAGCTGTGAAATCTTTCCTGTGACAGTTTAGATTTCAAAAGAATTCTTCCATCCAGGTCTAACACCATCTAAACCAGCCCCGGACCACCGGACCTTCTCCGCCGAGCCTATTTGTTTGCTGAGGGCAGCAGGAGGTTTATTTAGGAGGGTGGTGCTGCTGCGTCTAAATTGCTTGTGGAATAAATAGGACCGTGAGCGAAATAGCAAAACATTAATTTAAAAAAAAGAACATTAGCTTATTTCTAATTCCACTAAATAAGTGTTGCACTTTCATGCAATGGCTAAAATAATGCATACAGTAAGCACTGGGATGAGTTGATAAAGCGCTGCGTTTGATAGCTCGCGGCAACGCTTCAAGGTGGCCCGTGCTGATGTCAGAGTGGTCAGCGGGTTTGTTGACCTTAGTTTGTGTGGCTTCGACAGGAGGAAAATTATTGCTGTTTTGCATAGGAAATCGAGGTAATCGCCTCATGGTCGGGAGCCGAACTGACCAAGCTTCTTACCCCACGGCATTTTTACAGGCTTCAGCTCTGATATAAATACGACTTCTTAAATCTGCAAGTTATGCAAGTGTAAATCTCGCTAGCGCCGAGGTGAACCATGCGACCCTGCAGGTACGCACAAAGCAGACGTTCTTCCTCGGAGGCTCGCGGTTCTTCTCGGAGGAGCTGGAAGGGAGTGGACGAGGGGACTGTCCATACATCTTCACCTCAAGTCCAGCCAAGGACAGTCACAGCTCATTTACACCAGATATTAATGAGCATTGAGACCCCCCCCGGAGCGAGAGAGAGTGTGATAAAGAGCTGAGCGAGTGCATGAAAAACTCTTGATACGAAACATGCAAATATCTGAATAAATGTTGCACAATTCATCAATTATGCAACAAGTTCAATTTCTGTTCTAAAACAGCTTTACAAAAGACGTTACATAACTCTGTTTAGTTCAGTGCTGATTCACTTAAGCTCATCAATTATTAGTATTTGCTGGCCTCAAAGTTCAATTTTGATTTAATGAATTTCAGGAAGGGTGTCAATTTTGATCAATTATGAAACAAATTTTATTTCAGCTGTAAAGCGGCTCTACTGTAGAACAGTGCCATTATTTGGCTCAATTCAGTTCAACTATGAAACAAATTCTGATTTATTTGAGAAGCAGCTCTACAAAAGATAATGTTGTCATCATGCTGCACATTTTGGCTCAATGTGGATTCATTTCAATACTGCAGATTTAGCCATTACGAAACATTTCATTTTTAGTTGTGAAGCAGTTTTAGAGGAGTCACAAAATGTCATAATTCAACTCAGAGATTCAACTCATTTGAAGAAGAGTGTCAATTTCCAAATGAAACAAATTCCATTTCCATTTTGACTCAATTTTTTCATAAATTACATTTTATTAGTAAACAGTTTAACAGAAGACATTTTTGTGTCATAATTCAGCTCTGTTCTGTTCAGTTCAACTCACTTCAAGTATCAGTACTGCCAAGTTCATCAATTAAGAAACAAATTCAATTCCAGCTGTAAAGCAGCTCTATAAAAAGTGTTACAGTTGCAAAGTTAGTGTGCAACACTATGAAGCAGAAGGCACCTGTCACTATTCAGCTTTTTTTGGTGTTAGTACAGTTAAACTGACAATGTCTTATAAGCATATTATTTACAGTGAACATTCAAATAAAGCTGCACTCAATGAGAGTCAAATAATCCATTCTCAAACATCTCTAACCATCATCCTGTAAATGTGAAATACATCAACAGCCTTCTGGAGAGATAAACGTAGGTTTAAACTGGACTCCCAGATCAGCTGAACAAATCACAGCAAATAGAGATTGGATACGTGTGCTGCTTGGATCACACAGCAAATGAAACTGATTTATAAACAAACTGAACATCATTGTGACTTCTCACCTGGAAACAGATGAGCTAGATTCTACTTAATCTCTGCTCTTAAATTAATGAGACTCATTGAGCTAAATCACGGGTATGCATCACAAAAGACATGACCTCATTATTTTTAGTGTTTGGAATGCATTATATTAATCAATTTTAAAATATTACTCTCATGAAATGAGCATGGGATGTGAAAAACTTTATGAAACGGCAATAGTGGTTCAGTGTGGCTCCCGTAAATTACACGTGCCGTTCAAAGAAGGACATGACCCACAGTTCACCACGTGTTGCTCTGTTAGCGACTACCATACTATAACCACATAAAAACCGCCCCATTTGCTGCAAAAGCAAACCATAAACACTCGAGTGACTTAAAGCATTCCCAAACAAGAAGCCATTGCTGTTTCTTCTTGGTGTCACCCGTAATCTGAAATCACTCATGAGGCAACAACACCTCAAAGTGCTACCAGCGCCATATGACTCAATGGAAGCAAAACACGTCCGGGAACAATGCTTGGGCTGTAGTGAGCGGTCTGGGCCGATTCTATCTGATCCCGGAGGCCACTTAACACGCTGTCAGTGGGGAGGCCTGTCTATGCATGAGCAACAAAGTCACAATAATGCATTGGGATAAAGCAGGCCAGCGAAGCGACACGCAGAACCCGCTCAGACCGGTCATTAATCTAATCTGAGATCTGCCCCCTACAGTCGCGTGGTCAAAGTCGCAATTTATTTTTTTCATCTTCATATAAAGCGTGTCCAATGTGCGTGTGCGTGCATGTGTGAGTGTTTTTTTCCTGGTGGGCGTTATACGTGCGTGTGTTAGTAGTTATGAAATAGACCTGGCAGCTGGCCCACACAGGACATTTGACCTTGATTTTTTTTTTTTTTTTATTTCTTGAGCTCAGTCTTTTCCCTTAGCAGAGGCTAAAAGGCTCAAAAGGGTGGAAAGCCAAATATTTATTTAAGGCTCCTGGACGCCAGGTTGCATAAATGGTTCCACAGCCTTTTGCATCAAACCTCAACTGTTGAAACCACAAATTCTGTTTTTTTTTGCCATAAAAACTGCCCCCACCAAGGAGAAAAAAAAGATTTCCATTCGGTTGATTCTTATAAATTTAAATGAAGTGAAAAAAATCTGGTTTACTCCCAAAAGCAAAATACTGTGTTAACTATATTTTGCGATGTGTGGGTGACAGAATATTTATGAGCGACAGACAATGCTAAGCTTATCTTCTTATGATGTATGGAAGGTCTGTCATAGCATTCATTTTATAAAGGTTCTTAGTCTTGGTTAAAGATGATTGATTATTATAAAATGTGTACGTATTTGCTCTGAAATGGCAAAGAAAGCTGTTTTGTTTTTGTTTTTTCAATCGGATATCATATAATAGTTTTTTTATGTCTGTATTTTTAAATGTTATCTCTTGTTTTAGTTTTTTTTAAGTTACTAAATGAAAATAAGAAGTGCTACTTTGGCAACCTGCTAATCACAAGGCAGTTCTGGAACTGGTGTTTTGATGTATTTATTTACTTATTTATGCATTTGACAAACTGGGAAGTGTCAAATCTGCCATATCTGACCAAAAAGTCCAAGACAGCAGAATCTTCAGGTGCCTCCTGGAAGAGATGAACATATGTCCGAAGATCTGAGGCTTTAGTTCTGTGATCATTTCCTCTGCAGGGATGACCCGGGGGTGAAAGGTCACGGCAGGGGTCAGGAGCTCTTGTAGCTGTGGGCCGTCTCCTCCTCCTCTTAATGCCAGACTCAGGACAATGGCAGAGGCCAGGTCAACCTGAATGAGCTGTCATGGGCAGCAACACAGAAAGGTCTTGTTTACAGACACCCAACAACTCCTTTCATCTTCTCTTGACTCATATCATGATGAAGATGTAAGCACTGCTCTTCTCCAGCACGTCTGAAAGAGCTACTGATTATAGATCAGATATTAGACGTGCCTGGGAGGAGGACGTTTTAGCACATTTTAATCAAAAACTTAATTTAACTTTATTTGACTGCGAACCAATATGCCACTATATAAACATGCCATTAAAAAAAAAACTAAAGTCCTGCCTAGTTCTCCACTAAGCAGGGTTTAACTAAGCCCCGCTGAAATCCAGGCCGTGAGAGGATAAAGACTAAACCGAACAGATAAACCAAGATACTGGACTGATATCGGCACAGATCACAGAGTCTGTGCGTTGTTTGTTTGTTAGTATAAGTTTAAAATAATTATATGATGTTAGTATTGTTGGATATCAAATATATGTGTGTGTGTGTATATATATATATATATATATACACACACACACACATATATTTGATTTGGTATATATATATATATATATATACACACACACAATATTTTCAGAGAAATATGCTGGAAATGTATTTAAATTACATTGTGGAGTGATTTTAATGTGTTCGTTTTGTCTTTGTTATTGTTATTACTCGCACATATTGAAATATGATAAACACGGGTGCTTTATCTGCTCGATTTATTTAAACTGTTTATTTGCAAGTCAGATCAATTTGTTTAAATGATTGTTCGTAAAACAATATATAACTTTTATTTATTTTATTATTATCACTCAAAAGTATGAAAATATGATTTGCACAGATGATTTATTTAGTCACATCAATTTGTTTCAATTATTGGTTAAAAACACTCCAATTATTGGTTTACAAAAATATGTATAAATCTGTTATTTTACTACGAGTGAGATATATATATATATATATTTTATTTTCTGTTTGCATTTTAAAGTTAAAGTTTTTATATTTCTACAGTTTGTTTTCCGATAAAATAGCAAGGTTTTTATGTTTTATTGCATTCCGGTGAATGTTTATTTTATTTCAAGCAACAAAAGTGTGTTTGTTTATTTATGACCACATAAAAAACCTGCCAGTGAATGTGTTTGAGTGATGATGCAAGCAAATCATTTGAACCGAATCACTGAATTGAGTGAAAACTTGTAGATGAATGAATAAATAAAACAACAATGGAGATGCGGATGCACACACACACACACACACACACCGCGTCGATTCAGTCACTTTAAAAGATGCATGGTGAGAACCAGGTGTTTCAGATATAATTGTCATTTTGGTTTGGAAGCACACGAGCCATTTGATAAACGCAAATAGTGCATTAATAAAGCTGCAGCATTAGGGCTCTGAGCGTAAGGCTTGATCTGCGGCTCACCGAGGCGTTGTGTGCTGCATGCGTCCAGCGCTGACATGTTTAGAGGGAGACCACACGTGTGTGTGTTTGTGCTGGAGCGTGAGCTGATGAAACACCCGGCTACAAGTGTGTCAACACACCCCGTGGAAAACCACAGCGCCCTCGAAGCCCACTCTCAAGCTGTTGCTGTTTTTCTGACCCTGTCGCTCCAAGATTTCACATTAAATCTTGTTTGTCAACAAACTATTTCGGGCCAACTTTTTCAGATTTATGTCTTCCCTCCATGGAAGCGTTTGTGGGACTTAATTAGCTTATTGAACTATTTCACACCACTCGCAAATAATTAGTAAACTCTAAATATATTAAAATAGGCACGCAATAAAACACTCGACAGTAAAGGAGAATTAATTCGTTACAGTGCACGAGGCATTCACAATCATTAAAAAGTGCGGGTTCAGCCCACAAATAAATGAAATTCGGTTGGTCGTGACCTTTTGGCCCTCAGAGATGTAATAACGCTTCTCATGACGACATTTTTCTGTCAGCAGGTTTGTCCGTGTGAGCTCGGGGAGCGCTAGATGTGCAGGTGTTGATGTGAAGTCATCCGTCAGTGTGTGGTAATCTCTCAGGTAACGTCTTGATGACCAATCTGTCATCGTTTCTCGTCCTTGTTGTTTGTGTTTATGTCAGGAATGGCAAACAAATATTAGTTTATATCAGCTATAGGAGAGCATTAAGTAGTGAATTCCAGCACAGGCCGGTGTCTGTGTCTGAAAACTCCTAGGATATAGCAAAGATGGACACGCACGGTCATGTTTGAGGTTCTTGCTTCATGCTTTAAAGCTGCTGTGTCACAGCACACCATAATTGTCCATTTTTCACAATATAAAAGCATAGTGTTCATGTTAGCAATGGATCATGAATCATAAGGGTGATCCAGCTGATCCAAAAATGAAGTTCTGTTCATCATTTACTCGAAGATATTTTTATAAATGTAACTTTTTTTTTTTTCTTTTTTTTTATATAAATAGATATTGAGATATTGAGTATTTCAATTTTGTTTGTCCACTAAAAGTCAATGGGGTCCAAAACTAACTCACTCGCTCACTCATTAAATAAATAAATAATATATGTATAAATTCTGAATAAATAAATAAATAATAGATACATCATTAAATAAATATCTTAATGTTTAAATATTTGGAATGCTATGCTCATTAAAACTGATTTAAAAACAGTACAGTAAAATTGTACAATTGTGTATATTTTTATTATCATTGTTGGAAATGTTGTATTTTTATTTTTTTTTTTTTTTATGTTTTTTTTTTGTGAAAACACAAATATACAATATACACTACCAATTAAAATTTTGGAGCAATAAACCTTTTAAATTAATTTCATTA
>JAUYWG010000046.1:1595105-1619747 GCA_034779775.1 Enteromius afrohamiltoni | reverse complement strand
ATTTAGAAATGCACTTGCATTTCAGCAAAAAAAGTTCATAAATAAATGCTGTTTTCTTGAGCTTTCTATTTATCAAATAATCTACACAAATAATACACAGAGTATCACAGTTCAAAAATATTCAAAAATATAATTATATTCTGCATACTCATAACCATTAAGCACCAGTGATAACTGATAATAATTGATCAGTACATCAGTATATTAGAATGATTTCTGAAGGATCATGTGACACTGAAGACTGCAGCAATGATGCTTAAAATACAGCTTAATTTTAATTTAAAATTTAATTTTAAAATGCTTTAAACTAGAAAAGAGCTATTTTGATTTGTAATAATATTTCCCAATATTACTCTTTTTATGGCATTTTTCATCAAATAAATGCAGCCTTGGGAAGCAGAAGAGACTTCAAAACAGAGGGAAACAATCCTAATTACGAAGATAGCTTTGTGGTCTCTGATTAACACAGAAGCACGAGCCTGAGGAAGGGCTGAGAGCAGAGGAAACATGGACCATCAACTGTTGAGACCAAATATCAAAGAAATCAATGATGTGCAACACCAATAAGCACTAAATGAGCCTTATCTGTGCTTGAGGTCAGCGCTCCATCGAGTGGCTCTGAAGAGGCAGAATGACGGATCAGGATTCAGAGGAACGGCTCTGTCAGGGCTTTGATTGATCAGAGAGCTGGGCTTTGTCCGGCCCCCAGCATCCCTCAGCACTTCCTACAATCAAAGCCCAGCCATTCTGCTCTAATTAGCCACTGAGAGAGCCGTCAGGCCGCTTGATTTAAAGCAGGGAGCCAATGCTCTATGCAACCCTCTTTTTGTCTTTTCTCTGCGCCCATGCATTGTATCCAATCACAGGTAAACGCATTGATGATGACAGTAAATATACACTCTGATTGCAAAAAATGTACCTTGTCTGAAACAGTTGAGCACAAAGCAGACCTTTGAGCTCTGGAGAGGGTGCGACGAGGAAGACGTTGACCCGTAACAGGCGTGCAGCCGAAGCCACGCCAGGTCTTTACTGCAAACTTTAGCTCTGCGGCAGGAGATGCATGAAGAACTTGGAGCACTGAAACCACACGGTCTGGCCCTAAGACTGGAAAATCAATAAGCGGCACTAAAATCTGGGAGCAGAGGAGAGCGCCGAGCGTTCCCATGCCTTTGCTTAGCTGAGGAATAATAGGCAGCCATCCCTGAAACGCACTTGGACGCTTCACCTGCTGTCCCGAGCCAAGGGAGAAAAAAGGATTAGAAAGCAGCCAAAGCATCCAAATGAAGAAAAGGATAAATAGATGAGAGATATTCAGAGGAGAGAAGCTCTTTGCCCAGCTGAGAGAGGCTATTATCAGCTTCATGTACGGATGATGATGGCTTTAGCACAATGTCACTGGATTATACCACAAATACCTTGTGGACTGCTACTGGTGGATGACTTGAAGCGTACTGGACAGGAACCACAATTAACTCATTTAAATGTACAACTGACAATTTTTTTTCATTTTAATTAATTCATTAATTTATGATTTGGCATGATCATTAAACACATTTGCATTCTTCACGTCACCTTTTGTGTTTGTTTGTTCGTGGGTTTGTTTTATACATTTTTTAAAAGACATTAATACTCAGCAAACACACATTAAATCGATTCAAATGACGGTAAAAACAATTAAATGCTAACTCTTTATAACTCTTCTGAATTTAAACAATACTGGACAGATTAAATAAATAAATGCTTCCCAAAAAAAAATTAATTAAAATAAAATATGAATCTGCAAAAACTGTGTTCAATATTAAACCACCTTGCCATTCTTCACTTGAGTTTGTTTCCCATAGAAAAAAAAGAGGTAATATAAAAGGTGAGGGTTATATATATATATAAAATATAATATATAATAATAATATATAATATATTTATATATATATATATATATATATATATAAAAATGAATGACTAAAACGCATATATATATATATATATATATATATATATATGTGTGTGTGTGTGTGTGTGTGTTATCAAATTAACTGTGATTAATTACATTCAAAAGAAAATGTATTAAGTTTATTGTGTATATTTATTATAGATATATAAATACACACCCACAGTGTATATTTTCTAAATATTTACATGTATATGCATTTATTTATTTATATTCATATATTAAATATAATTATATGAATATATAAACATAGCATTTTTTTCTTAAATATATACATGCATGTGTTTGTATTTATATATACATAATAAATATACAAAGCACACACACACACACATTTTTTGCTTGCACTTAAATGACCAGTGCATTCTCAAAACATTTAATTTTGTGTTCGATAGAAGTAAATGATAATAGTAAATTCTGAAATAATTCTTGCTTTTATGTTTTATTTTTTGGTAAACCATCCTAACAAACCTTTTTTTAATTAATTGGGCTATGGGCCTTGGCCTGGTGTTAATTTTGGACCCTGGTTCTGGATAGCGCTCAGACTGAGAAGGTGGAAAATTAGTTTCCTCTCACCTGTAGCATTCAATATCAATCACTACTTGATTTATTTCTTCGCGTTAATGTGATATTTTTTCGCAGCATGCCTCGGCAAGCCTTCGGACGCTCCGCATGCTATATTGGTATTAATAAATGAACGCATAACGTTCTATAACATAATGATTAGTGTCAAGCCGGTGGCCGGTTGCCAGCGTGAGGTGAGCAACATACTTTACAGAAACAGCAGCACACTGACGCCAAGCCTATCCGCACGTTTCCTCACAATCTCCGCACTGTTTTGGACATTTACAAAAATAAACTCTTCAGGAACCCAATATTCATCCAACACGAGCTCTGGCTAACTTCGCGGCCGTGGTTTGCTCACTTTGGCCTGTTATTAAACAGCTGGAGAAGACTAGAGTCTTTCACTTCTCACCTCCCTCTATTACCTTAACCCCTCGAAAAAGGACAATTACACATCATTTAAGACTTAAGCAATTAGAGGCCATTTCTGGAAACAACCCTGTTCGACTTGAAGTCGTCTTCTGGTTTGCAGACCTGAGGGGCAGCGGCTGATGGTTCCTGTTGCTGGTGTCAGTCCAGATTACTGGGGGAGGTCTGCTCAGAGCACACTACTGTGTTTCTGTGGAGTCCAAGTGCGGGGTTAATCAGGGTCAGGCCATGTGTAGCTACAGATTGCCAGAGAGGAGATTAGGGCAAAACAGAATCGAGCAGCGCTCCAATTACGCCTGGATAAACACCGCCGCCGCTGCCACATGCGTGCGCACGTAGAAGAAGAAGAAGAAGAAGTTTGAGAGTTAATGAAAAGCTAATGAAATCAAATATACACTCTTAAAAAAAATAAAATAAAATAAAGAGTCTTAATTGGCTACATGAAAAACCTTTAGCATCCATGTTTCTTGCACAAATTGTGGCCCTAAGAGAGCAGAAAGCCATCTCCAGTAAAAAAGCAATACATTTAAAATGCATGTATTTGTGTCGTACTAAGTATTGTTCAAATCTACCAATAAATAAATCATTATATCAGAGGGATTGTAGTGAATTGTATTGTTTTGCAGAGTCATGGTTGTAAAAGCTGGAGATTACTGTGGGTTTAGAAATGAGAGAAACATTTACTTTACAGCATGAGTAATACATTATGAATCATTTTAGGGATTAAGCGAGGAAATCCTAAGATTTGTGACCAAGCTCACATCTTCTGTGCAATGACACGAAGCAGAGCGCGGCTTGTTTACGGGCCGCAAATCTGAAGTGAGGTCACCGTCCAACCAGCAGAGGATGACCACAGGGTGCTCAGTCTTCACTTACAATACTACGTCTTCAAAGGTGGTCGCCCAAGCTAGCAGAAACACGCTGCTCCCCGGCTCTCTGCGTGTCTGTTTGGCAGCTGGAGAGAAGAAGCAGACGAGCCGGGCTCCCAGCAGGCCCCGGGCCCTCAGCTGTAGGTTTGTATGAGTGCTGGAGGGCAATCACTGCAGGCGCCCGCCGTCACAGAGAACTACGAGTGCAATCCGTCACCGCAGACCACACCACAAACATAACACACGCTTGCATTATACTGTCGGGGAAACATACTTTTCAAAGTAATGCATTACAAAGTTTACAAATGACTTGCTTTTTATAAAAAGTAGTGCTGCCAAACGATTGATCGCAATTCGTTGCAAAATCTAAGTTATTATTTACATCATGTGTACTGCATATACTTATATAAACACATACACACAATATTTACATGTATATGCATATTATTTATATTATATAAGCACGTCAATATATAAACATAATATATTTTTTCTTAAATATATAGATGCATGCGTTTGTATTTATATGCATTATAAATACACACACACACACACACGTATTACTATGTAAACAATATGTGTGTTTTTGTTTATTATTAATATATGTTTATATTTATGCAGTAAGACCATGATTTTGGACACTTAAATAATTAAATCAAAATGTGTTTTAGTTAAAATATAGAACAAATGCAATTGGTTGAAATAAAAAGTGCTTTGTTTTTGATCCACTTATGTTTATATGTAATTGTATAATTAATTAAACGTTATTTGAGATATGGTTAAAGTGTACTGCAGAAAATAAAATAAATAAATAAATAAGACTCTAAAAGATATTTTTATATTAAAAGTAATATATAAAAAAAAACAGTCAAAGGTTTCAACTTTAATCTCAAGATATTATAATGTCAACGTTATTTTGCTATAACTTTATTATCATAGTTTTGACTGTATTCTCAAAACATTACACGTTTAAATCTCATATAAGGCTTTATTCTCACATTACAAGTTTAATCTCAAAAAGCTATTATCCTCAAACTATTGCAGCTTTATTCAGAAAATCTTACAACACGTTTTCATTATTTTGAATTGTGTTTACATAACACTTATGACACAGCTGTAGTAATGGAGTTTCTACAGTATTCATAAACTATATTAATTTTAATATCAAATAGAAAATTATAATTAAACACTTTAGTATGTTAGTCAGCACATCAAAATAAGTGTACTTTAAAGCATGGCAAAATATTATTAAAACATAACTATTTAAATTTTAATTTCGCATTTTAAAACATACACTTTTTAAAACTGTACTTAAATGTTTACTTAAGAAACATAGCCGTGATAATGTACTTACTCTCTTAAGTGCTTTTACTAGATAGCATTATCTGCAAGTAAAGCTTTTTAAAACGCACACTTGTTTTTCACATGGATAGTTTCGGGCATTTTTAAGCATCGGCGGCATGACAAAGAGGCTAAATTTAGCTTGTGAATCATATTAAGTTCTCCCACCCTGAATCCCTGTTAGATTTACCACCAAACCGGGCCATGATTACAGTTTACACGACGGCTCCTGATGGTAGCAGGAAAGGAGATTACAGTCAGCCGGTGGCATTACTCTGTGGCTGAGGACAGTATGTGGTATCATCACAGGAAGAGAGAAGGTGTGGAAGTAGTCAAGAGATGACACTGAGAATCATTTTTAGCTTGGCTGCATGAAAGGATACCATTAAAAACCCAACCAACAACCTAGTTCAACGTAGAACATTTTTGTGAATAATAATAATAATAATAGCTTTTTATTTAAAACATTTGAAACATTCTATGAAACATGTTATAATTTGCATTGCTTTTTAATTTTTCATCTAATTTATACATTAGAAATTAGAAAGATTTCTGAAGGATCATGTGACATTGCAGGCTGGAGAAATGATGCTGAAAATTCAGATTTGATAACATGAATAAATTACATTTGAACATATATTCACATAAAATACAGTTATTTTAAATTGTATTTTTGATCAAATAAATGTAGCCCTATTGACCTAGTGATGTCTTTTAAAAACATAAAACATTGGTGGAGCACATCAAGGAAAATCTGCACACAAAAGGCAAACAAAAGGAGCAAAGGGCACAAAACTGCAGCGGTTTTGTAGAACGGACTGTACAGCACATGCTGGCATTAGCGCATTTCATAGTACTCAAGATATTTTCTACATACATAAAAAGTGAAAATCGCATTCTCGCTCATTTAAATTGTTAATGTGACAACATTTGCACAGCTGCAGTGTAATTAATCCCTGCTTCTAGTTTGCAACTTTTGCATTACTTTTGAATATGTTATGCGGCACATTGAAGTGTGATGACTCAGGAGCACATATGGCCTGAAGACTGTTTGTATATTTCACCATATGATCAGAAAAACCAAAACAGATGTGAGCGCAGTACAGCAGGTTGGTCGGTAGAGCCCTTTGACTGCGTTGGGAGAGGAATCGTTTATTTACAGAGGATGTTCAATACGAAATTGACAATAAACTCAAACAGGTGAGAAGACTTCAAGAAAGACGAACGCGGTTGAGAAAGTTGCCTTTCCTGGAAGCAGAGCGGGGGGGCTTTGTGTGTGTGTGTGTGTGTGTGTGTGTGTGTGTGCAAGCTCGGCTTAGAGGCATTGTTCTGAACGCCGTCCAACGCAACACATGCCAGCAGCTCCGAGCCAAGAGTTTCGCTCCTAAATCCAACCCCAAATCCTTTCGGGCTTCCCCTCCTCTTTCCGTACGCCTCCATCCCGCTCAATCATCAGTAGGCGTGGCGGTATGCCGGCAACATCACCGTTAGCCCCACATCAGTGGGCTGTGGTTGGTTAATGATAGAGCGGGTTGGTCTGAGACGTGGGTTCCTGAGCCAGGCAGCTGCAGTGGAACCGTCCTGGTTCTTATTACACCAGCTGCTCTACAAAACCCAACCGATCCCAGCCAAGCAGAACCTGGTCTGCCTGTTCCCTCCGCAACAGTGAAAACATATTTACCAAATGTTCGGTGCGCGACTGCTCTGATGACATGCGTGTACGTCATGAAAGCCTCCTGATGAAGAAGAATCGCGTTTGGTTTTATCTATTTATTTGCAGCTAATATGGAAATGCACCCCTGGCGTGGTGGAGGAGCAATTAGGAAGTCTTCCAGTATGTCTGTTAGTTTTGGAAAAGCTGGATGGGTAGCGCTGCCCGGAGCTAAATGCTTTGAGTGATATATTCTCAATTTTACACTTGCGTATTAACCGAATTATATTAATACGTTAGGTAAGTTTGGCGAACAGAGACGGGGTAGTCTGGCGAGAAGAGGGCGCAACAACCTTCTCAAGCCAAAATAGGGACTGTAATATACGGAACAATGTGGAAACAATTACCTCTTGGCAAGGGTGAATTTGGCAACGCTCTGCAGATCTGCAAAAGCAACCTACCAGGCAGTGTGTGTGTGTGTGTGTGTGTGTGTAAATGTTACTGCAGTAAAAAAGTATGCAAATAGGCAGATGAAAGAAGAATTTTTAAATAATGAATAATAATAAATTCAGGGACAATTCACATACTAATAGATACATTAAAAATGGTTAATAATCATCTGTTACCCTAAAGCTATTTATTTTATTGAAAACACTGAAACCTGATTCCATAAATGCAACTTTATTTCTTGTACTTGTGACTTTATCTCCCGGTTTCACAGAAGAGGCTTAAGCCTAATCCTAGACTAAACTGCATGTTTGAGCCGTCTCAGATGAAAATATCTTGCTCTGACATATCTTTAAAACATGTCAGTGTCATTGTTCTGTGTTAAGATGCACACCTGGAATATTTTCTTACAAGGCATTTTTGTAAAAGTTGCCTATAGATCTTTATTGAACTAATGCTTAGTCCTGGTTTAAGCTAAGCCCCGTTTGTGCAACCAGGCCTAGATCTCAATGTAATTTTTAGATCTTATAACAGTGACGTCTGCAAAACCTGCAAAAAAACTATTTTGACGGCAACGTAATTATGACTTCATCTCAAATGTGCCACTTTTTTCTCATATAGTAATTCCAAATGTATCGTAGTTGTGAAATTCTCCTAAGTTTAGCTTTATTTATTTATCGTAACTGTGACTTCATGTCTCATAATTGTGACTTGTATTTCAGCTATTTTAATAATGACTTTATATCTCATAATTGCTTTTTTTCTCATAGTTTCAACTTTATATCTTACAATGTGACTTTATATCTTATAACAGTGATGTCTGCAACAATTGCACCAAACAATTGTGATGCCACCGTAATTATGACTTTATCTCATACTTCTCACTTTTTCTCAAAGTTGCCACTTTTTTCTTATAATTCTGACTTTATTGTAACTGTGGCTTTCTCATAAGATTAACTTTATTTCTTTTAATTAAGACTGTTTTAATTGTGACTTTATGTCTCTCAATGTAACAATTATTTCTTGGAAATTTCCTCCATTGTAACTTTTCATCTCATATTTGAAACTTTTCTTTCACGACTGTAACTTTTCCTTCGTTATTCAGACTTCATGAATTATTAATAACTTCATTATTACTATCATAACTGTGACTTTATTTCTCATCATTGCAACTTCACAGTTACCAATTATGACTTCATAACAGTGACAACAACTGTGACTGTTTCTTGTCATGTTGGCATCACAATTGTGACTTCATATCTCATAATTGACCATTTTTTCCTCGTGGCTGTAACTATTAAAATTTTTCCATTCTGAATTTGTTGTAATTGTTACTTGACAGCTTAAAATGAGACTTTTTTTTATCTTGTAATTGCTATTTTGCATCTTTATATTTCCTAACCTTTGCTTTATATACCGTAATTGCACATTTATTGCTAGTTCATATTTCCAAACTGTGACTAACAGCTAACAGTGAGACTTTATATGTCCAAAAAAAACATACAATTACAACAGTGTCTCATAATTTCTACAATAGTAATTACGACATTATATCGTATTCCCAATAGTTTCCAATCAGGCTTTACCGCACATGTAATTGTGACTTCATATCTTAGAATGAAACTTTTTTCTTTAATCTTATAATTGTTAGTTTGCATATTTATATCTCCTAATTGCTGCTTTATTTCTTGTAATCACAAATTTATTGCAATTGCAATTTCAGATTTCCAAACTGAACGGTATATCTTACCGTTTCACTTTGTGTTTTATAAATGCAACTTTATATCTCACAATTGATTTTCCCGGGTTTCACAGTTTTTTTTTTTTTTTTCTTTCAACATTCAATTTAGGAGCCAAATAATAATTTTTCACATTCCCACAGTTGATCCTGTGGATTTTTGTGTTTTGACACACACACATTCATAAAATCTGTGTGCATCCCACTTCACTAACAATTTTCTAGACAGCATTTATTAAGTATGTTTGTCGTTTCTGATACAGGGACCGATCTACATTTAATGAATACAGCTGCAATCCAAGCCGACATTAACTCTTTGATTGTACCATTACTGCACATCTGTGTGAAAGCTACCAGCTTTCATTTACCCGGTCAGATGGATAAAGTTTCTTGACCAGGTTTACCTGTCTGACCAACTCTCATGAAAACGTCACAAACAGGTTCTGCAGACGACCGCAAGCTATGGAATTTCAGGTTTCATGATGTCATTATCTCATGATGAAGCTGATTGGCTTTAACTTGGTCAGCATATACAGTACTATTTTGGACATCTCTCTCTCTCTCTCTCTCTCTCTCTCTCTCTCACACACACTCATCCATATGGATGTGATTTGGATAATCCCACAGACTCAGTAAGCAGACAGCTGGCCGAGGCAGGAATGATGGGATAGTTTGTGCTACGGGATTGTAAATCTGGAAGAAATGAACATATGCAAAGTACAGCGATCCTGAAGCTTACAGGAGAGGTTTCTCATCTCATTATGTGTTTGGCGTCTTTTGCTCCAGTAATTAAGTGTGTGATGTTTGGTTAAAAGTTAAAAAAGATGCAATAGAAGAGCGAGCAACTTGGCATCTCGTAAAAGTTGGATTTTGCATGCATGTGAGTGCCAGAACACTCATCTGACACATCTGATCGTCTGTTGCGATCCATATGTTGCGAACTAAATGAGCACCAGCCGCCCTCGTGGTGAAACGGCACTGCGAGAAGATAAACAGTGAAACATCAGAATACATGTGCGAAAGTTCCGAAAATAAACCACAAATTACAGCTGCCCTGGGGAAACTTATTTAAACCTCATAAAAATAAAGTTCACTAATGCATAAAGGTTGCATAAGTATCCCTTTTAGCATTTAGTTGTCTTTCTTTTCCTTTTAGCCTTTACAAAAAAACAATGTGGCAACTTTACGAGAGGTTGGAAAGCCAGGTACTGTACTTGGTGCTACTTGCAGTCTGCAGCAAAGCATGCTGGGGGATTATTTCAGCTGGTTCAGAATGACAGATGTCACAAACAGACAGTACATTAAGATGTTTTATGAAGGATCATGTGACATTGAAGAGTAGAAAATCATACATTATACATAATGATATATGTGTGTGTGTGTGTGTGTGTGTGTGCGGGTTTATGTGGTTTATGAGGACACAAATGTGTATAATAACATGGGTATGACAGGTATTTTCAGGGACATTTTCAGTGTCCCTATAATTCAAAAGGCTTAAAAAACATACTAAATGGTGTTTTTTTGAAAAATGCACACAGTTTCCTGTAAGGGGTAGGTTTAGGCGTAGGTGTAGGGCAAAAATCCCCATAAATCACAAAAAACAGCATGTGCGTGTGTGTGTGTGTGTGTGTGTGTGTGTGTGCACGGATTATCACAAAGCATATTTAGATAAATAAATGGAGGTTTACAACTCTAATGAATAAGTGAATGAATAAATACATTTACATACATTCATAAATAAATGTGATTAAAAAAGAATAATTTAAAATTTAAAAATAATAATAATAATAATTTATTTACCTTTGGATTTTTATGTGTTATTTTATCATATTAATATATATTTTTCATAATGTATTTTTATTTTGTATTTTAATATGTGATTTGTCTCATTAGGGAGTACAATATTCCTAAGAGTAGCAGACAATGAATTTCCAAACATGGAATAAATAACTTGGCGTAATGTTGTGTTTCAGCACTTCGTGACACACTTGCATCATTTTTAAATCCTTCATTTCACACTCACTTAACTGCCACAAGCGGCCACACATCCAAATGACACAATCTAACAAGTGACGCATTAGATGTTTACTGCCTATGAATGCAGGAACCAAAATGGCTAGAATTAGTCTTTCTGTGTACAAACTTATGTTATGTTTTCACCAGTACTTCCTGGAATCATGTGCAGAAGAGACGTCGTTTAGTATGTTGGACCAATGTCTCATCCAGAAATTGTATATATGCGGCACTGCCTCCAAAAAGAGCAGTCGGCTTTGGCTGTAAATGCCAGTGTGTAGGTGGTCCTACAGTAGGCACAGCTTTAAAAAGTAGCAGAGCTTCTATACACTTTGCCGGTCACCCCACCCACATGTTTACCAACATTCAGCAAACGCCTCAGGCGCTTTCATGCTTTCAGAAACTATGCCTCCTTTAAAGCTAAAGCGGTTGTGTGACAGCCATTTATCATTGTAGTTAGTTCCCTCACGTTTGGTTCAAACAAGTACACTTACACACAATATGAGCTGAAACAGTTGTATGGCTCTGGAAGATCGTGCTTTTGGCAGGTATCTCAAACTAAGTGTGGAAAAAGTTAGATTTGCATTTGCTTAATACCAGCTCTAAGAAACCAGCAGTGCTAAGTATGTTTAGGGTGGAAAGGTGGAAATAAGGAACGAGACAGTCTTGCATGACTAAGTGGCAGACGGAAACATGGGTTGAGACACACTTCTGAACTCACTTTACCACGTCATGACTCACTCAACCAGCTGCTTTAAGACCGCTCAGAAAATCTATCTATCTATTCATTATCTAACCATCCATCCATTCCTTCATTTGTCCATCTATTATTCTGTTTATATCTCTCCGACTGTCTGTTTGTCAGTATGTACACAAATGATAGTTTAGTATTCAATTCAGATCAGTTATTTTACATCTGATATGACACATCCGGGCTTCTCCACACCTTACTTGACTCTTAGTGACGGAGGGCTTGCTACTGTCACACCAAGGGTGAAGTGTCTCAGCACTGATGAAACCTGGGTTTTATCAATTTTTCCTTCAGGAAACCTTAGAAAAGCTGTCAAAGCACAGGCTTTAGTTACTGAGTTCTTCCAGGACACCTCTAACTTCTCACTATATGGTCACCCGTGAGTCACAGCCAGAGCCATGAGCGCTCATATGTTGCCCACAGACCCTCAGATGACATTATCAAATTATGTTCTAAAAAAAAAAAGCCCCCACCAATTTAAAAGTCGAGTACGGAGACTGAGCCACATTTTGGATCAGCATCGGAACAGCAGCATTAGATGCAATGTGGAGAGGTTTAACATGGCTGATCACAATTTTGGAAATGAAAAAGACTGGCAGCCACACCCACTCTCTGCTCTGGTAATGGGTTTGCATGATTCATTGTGGGAGGATTGGAGGCCAACCTGGCAAGTTCACCTTCACCACAGTATAACTACATGTGAACCAGAGGGGTTGCCTTAATTTTGCCGTCTCATCATCTCTGTCTTAATCACGCCATGTCGTGGAACACTTCTGCGACACTTCTGTTTCCTTGCTAATTAAATAGTTCTCCTGGTTTGCGTTGAGGGGGAAAAAAGGGAAAGTAATGAGGCCGTTTTTCTCCGTTTAAGGTTTTCCCAGAATGTGAAAGACACCTAATTTTGACAATTACAACTCTGAAAAAAAAGACGAAGTGCAAAAATGTGAATGAAACTGAGCTTATTCAGTAATTTAAACCAGACATCCGTGCATTTGCCGTGTAGGCCCCCAGACCCAGAAAAGCAAGCTTTCTGCAGGATACAGGGGAATAAAGGCCAGTATTAACCTTTCTACCACTGAATATTAATCAGCATTTAATAAAAGGAAAACAACCCACTTGCCACTCCAAATATTATCAGTGTGACATTACCTTTATTTTCATTTTGCGAGACGTTTTGCAAAAAAAATCAAGATAAACACTTACGCCTCAGCATTCAATAGTCCGAAAAGCGGGGGGAGTTAGGCTAGGAAAATAAAATCATGAAATAAAACAAACATGGCACTTGCCGAGGAGACCGTATTGGACGCGGCACTTTCCTCTGGCTCAGTCTGCTTTGAGAGAGATGCATTGTAGCTTTTGGATTGACGAGGGCAACCACGTTTCCATGTTCATGAGCTGGCGCTAGCCAGGAAGACTCCCATTAGAAACCAGTGCGTGTGGTTTCTCGTGAACACGCCTGGGACAGAAACACAAATCCCTCCATTTCTCACTGCAGACAAAAATGTCACTGTAAAGTGGGAGCAATATGGTCAGTCATAAACCTAGCAAAAAACAACATTTTATGGATTGCAGAACAAACACACTTTAAATGAGCTCTTAATGTTAAAATGTACAAAATAAATAAAATAAAACACAAGATTAAATTATGAAGCTAAAAATGTCCTCTTTAAAAAGAAAACAATAAATGTTAGACATAATAAAAAACATGATATAAAGCATGTGCGTATGCCACACTTAATGGAGTCCAGACGTCTGAGACATGAGCGAGAATGCCTTTTTCTAATCAAATACAAATTAGGGTAAAACATTTTGACTATCAAAAACAGTAAGCAATCATTAGGATCACAATTTAGCCATAAAATAAAACATTAATTGTAATCTTTGTCACCAAGTAGTGTTAAATAATATAATATAATATAATATTTACATAAATATAAATGACACTGGAACATTACTTCAAATATATTTTGACATTTTATTTTCCCAAAAAGTTATTTTAAACGTTAAAGTAGACATTTTGCGTGCATGTGTAAAGCTTTTGAATGGCGCATCCAATTTTACGCTATTTTGTAGAATAAATAATGTGAGTAGTGTGCTCACACTGAAAATGTACAAAAAGTTACGGAGCAGCAGAGCAGAGGGGGAGAGGCTATCAGTAAAAAATAACCGTATATAATTCATACACTACTACACAAATGAGTGCGTAACATTATTTGGGATCCAGTTTATGCATAGTGTACATTTAAAATGGGCTTTCGTTTTGCATTTAAAAATCCTTTGGTAAAATCCCAGTTTTCTGACTTTTGGATCCCACTACACATGGATAGGTATATGCAAACACAAGACATTCATTGGGACGCCGCCTGGCCCTGCGTGTGAAATATGCTGAGACTGGGAAGAGCGATAGCATCGGTTGGCACCCAGTGAGAAGACCACAGCACTGGCCCTCCATCTGAACACAAAGAAGCAGCAGACCACGAACAGAGAGGGAGGGACGAACACGAGTGAGACAGACACACACCGAGAGGAAACTCCAGGAACATGCTAACACGCTATCTGCTAGTGTTTCCCCCTCAGCAGTCATAACCCTTACAGTTCTTCTGATATGTGAGAAGTTTGTGTGTTAAAATCCTCATTTAGGATAGTTTGCATCATGCACACTTGCGCAGCAGGGTGTTAATACAGTTCATATATTTTAGATATACTACAAGTGTATTTAAATACATGGCATGACATTAAAGTATATTTAGTGTTCCATAAATGCTAATCAAATCAACAGAGGTGTGAAAAAACGATGAAAAAACACTATAATTTTAACTAGAACACACATTTTCATTTATTAGCAAACATCAATTCAAAATATTGCATTAAGTTCACATTTAAGTAGCGTAAAATGTATTTTTTAAGTAAACTCTTTGTAAGATCTCTTTTCAAGTGCAATGCTATCATTAAATATGAGATTTCTTGCAAAAATAATAGACTTACAGCAACGTCTTAATCATTCAGCGCAATTTAGATTTCCAGAAACCTTTCCAGAAACGGTCGTTTATCGGTTCATTAAACCCGTTTATTTTCTTGCAGTTGGTTGAGTGTCACGGCCTACAGCGAGTCACATCTTTCCCATCACTTGACTCAAGCCGCCGGTCAACACATGCTAACCCTGCCCTGCTGTGTGAGGAGGCCTTGTACACTTCTGTATTATGGAAGGGAAAGGACGTCAGCGGCCCTCTGCTAATATTTACCGTGAACATTAGCTTGAGTGCACAGTCAGAAATGGGTTTATTAAAAAGTGTTAATTCCAAGAAAACAACAACTACTAGCAATAAAGGGGTCCGTGTCGAGGGCTTTGATGTGAGCTGTTTGCGATAGGCACGTCTGGGAGCTGGGGGATTCTGGGAAGGTCAGCGAGTTATTTTACATTCGTGTTACAGTGTTTTGGGTTGGAAACAGCATCAGTTCTGTTCGGGAATAGAGTGACATTCATCTGTGTTTATTTGCCCTGTCAGGTGATACCGGAGCGCTTGCTAAAAGGTTTTGTTTTGAAAAGCTCAGACTCTGGATTTTTTTTATTAGAAATTCAAACTTAGTTGCATGACAAGTCTAATATGCGGTACAATGCAGCGCCAAGGGCCGTGGATTATGGCGGTGAGACTACGCACACACACACACACGCGCGCATGCATACGGTGCTTTTAAACAGGAAGTAAGGATTCGCTCCTGAATAATTATGAGCAATCGCACATTAATGTGCTGCGCTGATGCAAATAATTATCTGCTGATGAAGAAAACCCACAAACAAGCACAATGATAGCGTGCGAAGACTTTTCATGTCAATATATAAGTATTTTTATAAGCTCTTAAATTGCAAATATGAATACTCATTTAAACACTAATAAAAGACTTATAAACAAAACATTTCAAAGACAAAATAAACACACTTCAAAAAGCAAACATTTTGATGGCCAGGATCACTTTAATGTTAGTATTAACTATATACCCTAGCATATAAAATACATTTAATTCATACAGAGCAGAAGTCAAATGTATTAAAAATCTATCCTCGAGAATGAATTAGTCTTTATTTGTAACATTCACAACAGTAGTACTGTTTCTTAATATTAGGTCTTGTTTTAATGTCACTGTTGATGATGATTGCATGATCTTTAAATAACATCCGTCTTTAAATGCTAGATATTTAAAGTGAAGTATACCTGCCATCATTCCACTTTAGCACACGTGCACTTCAGCATGACTTCAGCACCACTTTTGCACAATTATAATGCATTAAGCACAAAATCAGTTCAGTTTGGAAGGAAAAGTACAATGGCAGGACATTTTATTAAGTACATAAATATGAACATGTATGTGTACTTTAATTCAACACGTTAATTGCTGTAACATTTAAATATCAACTTCTGAAATGATGGTTTTGCGAGTACTTTAGCTCTAACACGTGTTGTTTCCGAAGATTTATAAACTTGTTAGGAAGAAGGCTTAAGAAAGTGACATGAGTAAAGAGAAAAGGAGAGAGCTATCCTGGAGTCCTAATCTGAGACTCATAAAGCTAGTGTTACACCAAACAATATCTCACAGTAGCATTATTTCTTTTTTCCCATTCTCACTCGTGCATTTTTCCCCCTTCTCCCTCTTCCTTCAGTTCGAGTCACACTCGCACGTCCTGATGGAAGAGATTTCAGGAAATCAAGCTGGACAATTTCCTCCGAGTGTAATATTAGAGTCCAGCAGCAGCGAGGAGAGTCTGCAGGGTTGCTGCAATCCTGTGCAAACACCCATATCATTATGCACGTATGTCTACGCGTGCGTTTATGCCGTCTAAAGTGGCAGTTTCTGTCTCTAGAAGGTTCCTGTCTTGCTGTGCCGCTACGGTTTCCCAGGCCTGAACCGGACACGTGCGAGAGTGTGTGTGTGTGTGTGTGTGTGTGTGTGTGACGCAGCTTCATCCTACATTTTGTCTGACCTCTCCTCATGTTTCACTGGGATTCACACTGCTTCCATCAGTTAACACACAGCGCTTCGAACCCAGCTCCTGCCCTCCAAAAAAACATCTTCAATAACACTGACGAGGATGTAAGCATACACGGGCATCTCTGTTTCCTTCTAATTGCTAGAAAAGGGTAAGAAACAAGCTCTTATTTTGAGAGCGGACGCCATGGCCGCTCTTCTGAACCTCTGAGGTCCAGTTGCGGTCAGGTTTGGATGTTACCGACGGAGGACGGTTAGTTATGGTCTGAAAAGTGGATTTTTCGTCAGCGAGTGTTTATCTATGCAGTCATTCCGGCTGCCATCATTTTTCAAGAGCATTTCTTGGCGTTTGTGCACAGTTACCTGTGTGTATGAGGTGGAAAGAGCTGGGGGCAGGAATTAGAGCGAGCTGGGCTGGGCTGGTGGCCCGAGCCATTGGATCTCATCACTCCTTCATTACGCTGGCATGCCCAGAAATCAAACTGACTCTGCAAAAAGAATAGGCTCTTTCATTTCGAGTGGCCTGCAGGGTAGAGAGGGAGGGTCAGAGACTTGGTAAAAGTGAGAGCCGAAGTGAGAGAAAGACACAACAGAGTGAAAGGAGCCGGGCACTTCTTACTACACAAGGCTGAGTGTCTGTACACAAATGCATATTCACATTATTAGAGCCTTGTGATTTCAGTGATGCAGAGAATGTGGACGGAATTGGGGAAAAAATATATCTATTTCTGTATAATGCATGTGGAATATCACGGCAAATTTGAGATGAATAGAAGTAAAGTTGGGCTGCACAAGTAATCAAATCACAATACAGACTAATGTCTGTGAATATTAAAGCAAAATCAAAAGCAGGGTAGTTTTGAGCACAACAGAAAAGCATTCAAATAACTATAACAAAGATATTATCATTTATGAAAACAGTATTTAAGAAATATCACACATTTAAGGATCAGTTTACTAGAAAGGTAAAGCCACTCAGCATTTTCACTTTGTTTGGAACTTATAATACTGCATACAAATATCTCCATATCATTTGACCCTAACCGTATTAAGTGCATGCATCTTCCATAACAAATTATTACATTTTATTAATAATTTCACTTAATAGAATAAGATCATGTGATTTTGGTTTATATATATGTTATATATATATATATATATATATATATATATGGTCCTCAGACAAGCATTAATGTCCAGTTATATAAATGTATAAAACTCAACGCGCCAGAGTGGCTAGTGGGAGTGACTGTAAGAAAAAAGTTTGAAATATGGATATTTATCTTACAAAAACACATGGATCCATTACAGGAGGACTTTATTCACCCCCCGGAGCCGTGTGAGGGATGTTATTTCATGTTGTCTGAAGTGTAACAGCTATCACTCATTTAAACCCTTTCAAAGGACAATTTATCCACCACATCCACCTAGGATGATTCAAAGGTGAGTAAAAGACGGGATCATTTTCATTTTTGGGTGAACTATCCCTTTAAAAATGTAATCCAAAATGCAAAACAGAAAACAGAATAAAATTTAATTTGGTAAGAAAATATGAAATGTATTTTATGCCTTTGATTCATCTTTAACTCCACATGCATACATTCTAATTCAAAAGTTATTTGCCAATAACAGTGTTGCACTCTCAGCTTTACAGAATCCTCCATATTTGGAAATGTTAAAAAGTGTCGTCTTTAGACAGTGTTATCTGTAGCCGTGATACACTAAACGAGAATATAGTTAAGAATTAACCTGCTCAACCCACACCGCTATGACATGAACAGCTTTATTTAGTCTGCGGTTTCACAGATAACACTTCAACACGTCTGAATGACTGTTACTGAGACCACCGATGACATCAGTACCAAAAACTCAACCAAAAGCTGACATCAGTACCACATGAACCTGAATCACACAACACAACAAAAACACTGGAACTCAGACGCAAAAGTAAATCATATATTATGGTTGGTTAACTAAAGAAAAAAAAGCATGGCAGAAGATAAGACCCACGTTGTTCAAACAATTACTTCAGCTTAAATAATGCTTTTTAAATTAAGTTAATACTTGTTCAAAACAATCACTTTAATAAAGTTTGTACAATTTTCTGCTTATTTTGAAAAATAAAACGTTCGGGTTCATACGCAAACTGTTTATTTAAAACACAGAGCAGAAACAGGCAGTGGTGAGCATCAGAGGCGAGGCAAGAGAGTAGTCAGTGTCCGTGCAAGAGTCGGCAACAATACAAACAGTCTGTGGGGCGAGACAAAGGCGTAATCTGGGGGAAGCAGTAGTCAGCAGGGATGAATCCAAACAGACACTTGAAACACAGGAACACGTGTGGGAAAACTAACAGGTTGACAGTGCTAATGGACCGTGACAACATACAAACACTTCCGGGATTTATACACATGAAACTGGGTCAATGGGTGGAGCTAACACTGAAACACCATGGCAACTGATAAGTGGGGCGGAGACATGAGTTTGTGGCTCATGTGGCTCCCAGGCGCTCCAAACCCTGGAGAAGGCAGGAACGACCTCCAGGGCAGAGCGGACAGCGGAGAAGTCCACCTGGGCGGAGCAGACATGGGAGACCTTCTCCTGAGCGGACCAGACGGTGGTACAGCCCTCCAGGGCGAAGCAGACAACGGAGATGACCATTTCGGTCGACCAGACCTCGACCATGCCCTCCGGGCCATGCCTGTGCCGGAGCCCTGATAATATCCACAGTTCTCACAGTCTTTAATGGGGGGTCCATTAAACTGGACACTAACCTTCTAGGCCTGGGAAGGACCTTGTTGTCCTCATGTGCAACACACATGACGCCCGGTAACGCAGGGGCGACGTCCATGGTGGCTGAAGACTGCAGTCGGACCTCCGTCTTGGCAGAAGGTTGGTGGTGGTTTTTGGGAATGAGTCCATGAAAACAAACAAAAAATATTCTGAACGCTTTTAAGGAGATCCAATAACAATACATGATATTTACCATCTGAATCTAACAATGTCACGTCAAAAAAATGGAAAGGACAGTCATCTATTAAATATCAAGTTAATCACGAAGCTTTTAGCCCCAATAGCAGGGCGCTTTTTACCCCAGATACCATACTTTTACATTTTATTGCATTATTTAAAATATTAGATCAAGCAAGCATAAAATCAACATTTTGTGCCAGAACGTCATGGATCAGAGAAATATAGGCAGGAATCTTGTGAACATGTCATAGCATCCTGAATGTCCTGTAAAGGTAAGAACTCCACAATGTGGAACATTATAGGTGAAGACTTTGACACCAGAGGGGACGTTCTGAGGACGTTTTAAAAAAGTCCAAAAAAAGGCCCTTAAATGTCCAAAATAAATCCAAATAACTTCACCTCAACCCTTTAAAGAACTCAACATCGTGACCGCCCCAGAACATTCTGAGGACGTTACTAGACAACATCCTTGACACCAGCGAGGACGTTCTAGGAACTTCTAGCGGGGAAGAGGTATCTTTGTAGCAGTAGCCAACAACACATTACATGAGTGAATATTTAATCCAAAAATGTTATGCACTTTATTTTAGAGTACACCTACCTAAGAAAGCATGGGCCCTACATCACATGAGGTGGGGTTAGTTTTGAGGGTACGTTCACAGTTAGTACCTATTATCAGGTAATTGTAATAACTATAATAAGGACATAGTATGTACAGTACATGAGGAAAAGTACTGTAAAATAAAAGCTACCCCAACATCATTAGATACAGAGACAATCCCAACAAAGCACACATTAATAGAAATCATATTAATTCAGCTTTCAGCTTTATGACTGACTTTGTGGTCCAGCTTCTCAAACGACCATTTTTGCAATGACTTTTAATCACTGCTGCCAAGGTGAGTTTTAGTGATTAATACGAATATATTACACCACCTATTAAACACAGCAAGCCTAACTATCGTAGGTTACTATCGGTCATCCAGCTCTCTGAAATGAAATCCGACTATGCCTAGCACCTCCGTCTGCAAGGCACAATTCAATTAGAAATGTGCTGTGCTATGACTGGAGCAGCGTCCAGACCGACTAGCGTTTCGCTGCATCAGAGAATTCTCAAGCTGTGAAAATCGCGGGCACCGTTAGCGTCTGCTTTTCCACTGACTCGGCCCTCCCGCTGACAAACCAATTTCTTAAGCCTCAACCCACCCGCCGCCACCCCCTTAAATGCCCAAAAGAGTCCTTAAAGGTGTGGATCTGTCATTAGCACATTTAGCTTGGCGCAAAAGCACATTGTTATTTTTAAGAGCCAGTGTTTGCACCAGCTGTATCTTTGGAGCGTGTGCGGATTCCCGTGGCTTTGAGCCTGTTGGGCTCAGTGTGTCCGCTTCTCTGCCTGCTGCTGCTACCTTCTCCGTCAGCTCGGCTGCTCAAAACCACCTCAGTACTCACATCATGGTGTTGTGGTGGCTGTGCAATCAACAAAAATGAAAATGCATCCAGGTTTTGTAGGAACTAGTGACATCTGGATCAGACTTTACTTACAGCGGGATGACGCATGTTAACAAACAGTTAAATACTCTGATCTGCTGAAACACTTTGTCGTAAATCACAGAAAACGACTGAGTGCTTGGACAAACCTCTGACCTCAACACAACCCTGACACACACATAGAAGCTTGTGTGTGTGCATATAATATTATCACAAAGTGACTTTTAATCATGCAACTAAAACTTTAGCAATTACAGCTTTATTTGCTGTAATGTGTTCATTCATTTTCACCTTTATTTCTTGTTATTGTGACTATTTTAAGGAATGTGAATTAATAGGATTATCACTATAGGATTGTATTTCTTCCAATTTGACTATATTTCTCACAATGTGACTTTATATCTCACAATTGTGTCATATTCTTGAATTTATATGTCACAATTAAAACTTTATTTCTCCAAAGTATGACCTTTTTCGAAATGTGACTTTATTTTTTATTTTTTTGCAATAAATCTCACAGTTATGACTTTATTTTTCATAATTTTACTACATCTCACAATTACGATTGATTTTATGTCACAATTAAAACTTTATGTATCACAACTGCAAATTAATTTCTCATATCAACCCTAACCCTAGTCTCAGCTTCAGACGTCACGCCCTCGGAAACGTTGGCTAAAAGTCAGATTTATATGGTACGCATAACTGGAAACCCTTCAGGAATGTCGAAGTCGTCATCTGATTGGTTGAATTTTATTGGATATCCGGGGGACGCGAGTGTTGCGTTTATTTTTGGTTCTCCGGGAAATTGTGTGATTGCGGGAAAAAAAACTGTCATGTTTACATGAGTGACGATAAGAATTTATTAAGATCAGTTAAACGTTGGATTCTCAAAAGTATGTGAGGTTCACGGCATATAATCTTTAAGAGATGTCCAGGAGGTTTGTTTGAGGCACTTAGTGGAGACAAGAAGAGATATTTTAGACTGTTTGCCGACGGGATTTGGGAAGAGTATTATTTTCCAAGCCTGGCCGACCCTTTGTCAGCATTTAGAAGAATTCCCAGCAGATCCAATTTTACGAGTTGCGTGTCCCCTCCTATCTATTATGGAAGATCAAGTGAAGTACCTAACTGAGAAGGGGATATCAGCCACGTTTGCGGGCAAACAACAGACGCTGACATCGCAGCTGGTCGATTCAGTATTGTTCTCCAGAATTGCTTGCGGGTGTTAAAAAGTGGAGAGATATGCTTTAAACAGATGTTTACCGCGAGCATCTCATCGGGACTTTCTATGCTGAATAACTTGTTGCACGCTGTTCTGTTGTTGTGGGGACATTTCCTCCACGCCCCGAAACGTGACGCTGAACGAAGCGAACTGTGATTGGTTGTTTGACATGTCGGCCTTATGGGAGGGCCTTGACCAAAGAAAGCTGTTATGAATTCCAGAGCTTCGGCCATCAGTCTGAAGGTCTGGCTACGCGAGACTACCCTAACCCTAACTTCATGTGTCATAAATGCAACCTTTGTGATGATTTCTAATATTCTGAATAACTTTACCTCACAAATACCTTTCTTTTTACTCTGAAGCGGAAGCAGACTTCTATAAACATCACTCGTGTGGTGTCAAATGAATACATTTCCATGCAGGATTTGTGTTTGGCCACAAAGTCTGCCAGAAGTTAGCAAAGTTAGAGTTACTTCTGGTCTTTTTGTTTATGGCCGAAGGGTCAAGATGGCAGTGGCAGGAAGCACTTTTGGATTTTGACATTCATGAAGAAATACTAGAAAAAGTCACGTTTAACAAGCTAGTGCCTGACTTCACAGACAGCAACATAAGCCTTAATGTCTAATTAGCGGTGCATCATTTCGGTGCCAAAAACAAGAACTTCTGAATAGCACAGAGTGAAACGAGAATGCTCCTTAAACACCTCAGAGACAAAGAAATGGCAAACATGGTTTTCCAGTTTACCTCTAATGTTTGTACAAAATCTTCACACCTCCACGCCAAGACAAGATGAGAAGTTTCCCAAGGCCTTTTGTAGGGTGCCTAGCCCTGGACCTGATCATTGCTTTAATGTGACAGTGGCAGATTTGGTTAACCTTAGCTGACTGGTAAGTTATAACAGAACTCCCTTTTTACTGAGTTGAAACTTAAAAAACTAACTATAATACCAAAAAAAATAAGACAAAACGGATCAAATTAACATGTAGGGGCAAGTTCATAAAAATGCACAGCTTTTGCCATCTGTTCCAGAAACATTTTAGTTTTTGACAGGATGTGGCGTAGGTGTATCTTGTGTGAAATCACCGTCTCATTTGACTGCAATTTGTGACTCAGATGCGAGTTCTGCTTAACAGGTGGTATAAGTTAATCAGAACGCAAGTCGCACTCCCATAACATTTTATTACTTGAACACCTTCGTAAAACCAGTGGTTAGTGAAACGTTTAAAGCACAAGTTAGTGTTATAGCACAAATGTGGTAACACTTATCTAATTGGCTGTATCGGAGGTAACAGCGTCGTCTCTGCCAGCAGCTAACAGGGGCTTAATGCAAAAAAAAATCAAAAACAAATCAAGGAGTTGTTAAAAGATGGCTCGATAAGCGTATGCAAAGTTGAAAAGCTGTCATTCACTCCTCTAAGTCCACATTACAATAAATAAACCAAGCCTCTCCTTCCTATTAGCAGCGTGCTGTTAACAGAAAAGGGAACGTGCTATTGACGAAGGTCCTAAAAGTTCTGTTATGTTTATGCTTGAAGTGAATAATTTAAATAAACACATCCAGTGAAAATAAACGCTGTGTGTCGGAGCGGGGACGAATCAAAACGCTCACAGTCCACGTTCTGTATGTGGAAGCTGAGCCTTAATTAAACTGCGGGGCAGATAGGATTACTGACTGGCCGTGCACTGCAAGAGCTTGACATAACGCAAACAAACAGCTTTACAACATCCAGAAGCCTGCCTTTCTCCCTCTGCCCGGAGCAGAGAATCAGAGATCTGCATGCATATCACAAAACGCTCGGCTGTTGGATTTCATTGCGTTTTTATTTATTCATTTATCTGTGTAGTTCACACAAAGTTTGCACAAAAAATGAATCCTTAGATATGTCTTCAGTCAGTCCAAGTGATTAGAAATGAGCCACAGGGGTGAAATCAGTTTATATTACATCTGTAAAGAATATAAAAAGAGCTTCATAAAAGATATTATGCATTTCTTTCACTTTTTTGATGTGGAATGGAGATGCGGTGGTTCAAAACAAGTCAAAAACTGCATGCATTTAATAAGTTACAAAAAAATGCAATGTAAAAATGTTTTCTGTTAGTGCTATGGAAGTTGGGAAGGTTGCAGAATCACAATTAACTTTAATGTATTGTGTGTGTGTGTGTGTGTGTGTGGACATATTATATAAACCGAATAAACTTATTTTTAAACATAATGTATCGACACT
>JAUYWG010000046.1:1553106-1565722 GCA_034779775.1 Enteromius afrohamiltoni | reverse complement strand
ATGCATTTTTAGTCAATAAAATGTTAATACAATAGTACATAATTTGACCATTAATTTTGTGACATTATAGGGGAAGCCGAGCTTCCCTTGCAGTCTTAAAGAAATCGCCAATGATATATATATATATATATATATGCCGTATACACCTGCGCACACCCTGCACTACACCACTGAGTCTAACAAGACCATGCGCCAACATGCATCAACAGATGCTGAGCTCATTGTCAAATGTCTTGTAAGATGCTAAATTGGTAGCGGCTCCAACAATATATACTGTACACATTTCATATGCTCAACTTTTAACATTTTTAAAACTTCAACCTATCATGCAGTACACTGATAAGAGTTGAACAATCCCTAAATTTGCTGCCAGCTGTAATTTGCAGGTTAAAGTCATCTCTACATGAGTACTGAATTAGTACTTGCTCTTTAATAAAAATAAATGTCAAAAGTTATAGTACATGTGATTTTATTTATTTATTTTTTCATATGAAAGCATTTGCCGTTATGGGTTTGGAAATCATAACTTGAATGCATGTTCTTCTGAAGCACTATATTTGGTAGTGTCTCAGAGCAATATGCTAACTACACACCAAAACATTCATATGCAACCGCATAATTCATATAATATACATTACATATAACGTAAGGCAAATTTGTGGTAAGCTGTATCACTTGTAACTTCATTCACCATAATAAGCTTCTCTTATACATTTTTTTCCCTCTCTTACTCTATTATTACCAAATGATGCCAATTATTCCCCTCCCAAAAATGACAACCAATGTGACCACTACTGCGTAAATCCCTAGCAAATTCTTATGCCACTCCTTTGATTCGGTTTGATCTCCAGTTTTGACATTTTACAAAACCATTGGTTTGCATATGGATTTTCACAGAGGTCTTGTGGAAATTCCCCTTTCTGTCCGTCAGACTGTGTGTACAAATGATTGAGCGGTCAATGGGAAATTCAAATGTAGACGTATGTACGTGTGGGTGGATGGCAGCGCAGATGGATACTTTTTTTATATTCCCCTTTTCCATGCAATATCACCCTTGTGGGTACAAAACGCGATGCCAGATTGTCTCACTTTCTCACACTTCAGTTGCCAAACCAGCTATAGTGAAAACAAAAATGGTAGCACTTTACCTAATGACTTTATGTATAATATATTACAATGATGCAGTATATCTTTGTATATATTTATGTAACAATGGATTTACAGTATAAGTGTTAATGTGTTAACCAGGGTTAATATGATTTCCGGGACTGTACAATATATTCTAATGCATTATTAATGCATTAACACTATTTTATAATGCATTGTACATACAGGCTTCAAGCAAAGTTTTACTTTGAAGAAATATGACATCACTGCAAAGGAGGCTAAATAACATCCGTATCTCAAGGTCACCTTATCTCACTACAGATAGGTTAATGGGCATTATGCCAGTTCACTCTCCGTGTAAACAACAGTACATCTGCAGCTCACTTGGGCAGTTTAAAAGCAAATCTGCACACACACAGGCAAAAGCAGTTGCTGTACAGGTATTTATTGCACAAGCTAATCATAAACAAGCAGAATGAATACATAACAAACAAGTCGTGTCACATTCCAAGTCTTCTGAAGCCATATGAAGTCTTTATGCGAAGAAGAGAGTAAAACACAAGGTTTTAATCACTAAAAATGATCCCGCTCCGTTCACACGCTGTCATGTCATTCAGAAAACATACTCGTGTCCGGTAGCACGACGCAATCAATCACGAGATACACAAGAGCCAATGACATTTCACAACCAACGCTGACGTAAGGATTCTTGTAGCAGCATTTTTTGAAATCGCTTACAGACAGGAAGTACACGGAAGACGAGACTTGGAATATTAAAGTCTTTCAAATAAATGATGATGGTGGTTTTATCTTATCTTGTGTTTTATTGACAGATCATAGGTTTAGGAGCAGGATTTAGAATATCTAAATAAAGTGTTACCATTATATTTTATATATTCAGTACTAAAAAAAAAAAAATTATTAATAATAATAAACGCTCGATGATCAAATGCGATGATACGTGACTAACTGAAAATGTTTTTAAATTACTGTCTTTTTTTAACAGTTGCCTAATTCAAAATCCAACATGTATCAGCTAGACATAACAGGCAGTGGTTTGCATTATGTGTGCATGTGAAAGGATTATGATGAAGGATTATATGATGTGGTTGTGATGTGACATTATAGGTCCTGGGCTGTTTTTCAGTTCAGTTCATCCCTTTTGCCAAACCACACTTACCGAGAGCAGGCAGCACAGAATGAGTAAGGGAGATGTGACGCCAGACTGCACGGGTACATAGACGACAACTAAACAACATCATAGAACACATCAGACAGGCAGATAAACTCAAAACCAATTGCAGTGGATTGCAAAACTTGCAACGCCGAGGTTATGGGTTCTATTCCCGCATCTGGATAAAATGCGTAGGAATGCTGAATTGTATTAAAACGCGATATAAACAACCTGATCTCATAAAAATGCGTACCTTTTTAAGTACCTTACTGCATATTTGCCACAGTTTCAAAAACAAATGTCCACTGAGTGGTGCTAAAACACAGGTTCAATACGTGAACCCTGGCATATTTTTATTATATTGATATAGGTGCATATTGCTGTGTTTTAATAATGTTGCTTCAGGTATGTATTGTGGCGGTTCAGACTGTTACTGGGACTGTTACTAAAAGTTAATGCTCTGTCTTGTTGGAAATATGCCCTACACAAAATCCAACCCTCAACTTACCTGATAGTGTTAACAAATACAAAACCGATATAAAAACACATTTGTTGATGTAGCCGTGTCCTTTTACACAATTTAAACTGTTTTGTTGAATTCAAATGCAAGAGTTGGGCTAATAGTTGATTAAAAGCACTTTACAGCTAGAATTAGCATGCATCTTATCACAAATCTCAGTAGCTTCACGCTTGACCAGCAAGATTAAATGCTAATGCGTATCATTATACGTACAGTACAACTACATGAACACATCTTACTCTACCGATAGCTATGACGAACCATGTAGTAAATTTCCCACCGTCACCCGCTTTACCCAACGCGAACGTTCCGTGGATTATGCGACTGTAATACACCCGGAATCTCTCGTTTCTCTCCCCAAATCCTCCCTGGCGTCTCTCTCCTAGTCTGTATTCGCAGGGGAGCTTCAAAACCTCTTTTTCTTCCCATTCACTTCTAATCTGCATTAGCATCCCTTACTGCGGGAAACGCAATCGACCAGATACCTTATTTTATTATCTGTCAGAAAGAAACATTCAAAACATTCAAAATGGTTTTAAAAGTTGATAAATGACGGAAATGTTCGGTTAACACGACCTCTGAAGTAATACGTATGCGCTGTTTTCCATTTTGCATGTTCGCATGTCAGTGCCAGATGCGAAGGGGGCCTTTGAGACAAGCTGGAGTTTTTGACTACTAACAGAATTAAAATGAAGCTTTTATTGTTGGACTTACACACACAGCATTGCCAAAAGGTTCTTTCGGTGCCATCAATAAACAAACTGATTTTGCTCCACTTCTTCATACTGTCTTCTGCTGCCTTTCTCTTGGATGGAGACGAGGGACAGAAGGCAGATGGAAAAGTGCCCCCTTTTAAAGTGTATTCTCAAATTGGTTTTCTTGGACAGGGCTTCCCAGTGCATGTGTGAACATTAAACATCAGTGGCAGGCCGGCTCTGATCCACTGGCACCGCTTGTCACTCCCAGCACTGGCAGGCCAGAGCGTCCCAATCAAGACGCGGTTCTTTTGGACCGCTCTCCCGTGTGCGGTTAACCCAACGTTCCCTGGGCAACGCTCTTCTCAGCGGACGAACTGCCAGTCTCCCATGCCATTGCATAAGCTTTCCAATGCTCTGACGCAGACATGAACGCTAAATATGCAGTTCTGCTCTGACTTCCTCCGTCATACATCCCTGCACTGTCATTCATGCGCTCTCAAACACAGGCCTGGTTTGTTTCGCTGACTAATTGCATTAGGCAAATAAGTTTGGGTGAAGATTTCTAAGAGTATGTAATTACATATGAGCCCAACCAAAATGTAGTCAGTTAAACTAGGCAGCCAAAACAATAACCCTTCAGGACAGCCATGATATATAAATCAACAACTTGGAAAAATTGTTTCCCAAAACGGAACATTCTGTCATTATTTACTTCATGCGACTCTGAATCCATATTTCTTTCCAACCTGCATGGAAAACACACAAATTATTATTAGATTTTTTATTTATTTTAACAAAAAAGTGACATGAGGGTGAATAAATGATGAATTTGCGGTCACACTTTATTTTAAGGTCCAATTCTCTTTAACTCAGTAAACTTTTATTAATCATTTGGGTAAGACTTTCAGTGAAGCTCGTATATACAATACATTATAAGAGGATACTTAAAGCATTATAATGAATGCGTAATGCATTCTAAATAACTTCGTGTTAAAGGTACATGAATTACTATGAATCATGACTACATCATATACTACATTATCATGATTTATTACGCATGATCATGATGTTTAATTCGTTCACAAGAAAAAAAAGTAGAGAAAGAAAAGTTTTTACTATCTAGTTTAAACCTGTAGTACATAAATTGTCATGAATTTAAAATAAAAAGAGCATTATTTTGTGCAGATAAAACTACTTGAATTACTAAATGAATTTACAAAAATCCACATTACCTCATTCATGCATACAGGCTAGGTCTATCATCTAATGTGAGAATGTGTGCATGTGCACTCTGTTGAAATCAAAATTTAGTTCTCATCATTAACTAAGCATTAGTTTCTCATGACTTCACCATTTGTGTGGCCCCTCAACTAAAGTGGTGACTTGGTTCTTTGAAAAAATTAAAACCAGTATGTTAGTTGCAGAAGTCTACAGCTTCAGCTATCTTAAAAAAATAAAATAAAGATGGTAGATCCCAATATTAACAAGAACGAACAGGTTTGGACATGAACTGCCATGTGTTTGTGTCATTTATGGTCTAAGTAGTTTTTAGTAACAGTAAAGCATGATAATGCTACCTCTAAAACTAACCATAACTATCTCTGTACATGATAAGAAAAATATGACAGACAGATAATTACAACCATTTATTTATTGCAAAAATGTCAAAATCAGAAACAAAATTATGCTGCAGTTGCAGTCCTCTCTGGCGGAATATGGTAGGTTTGTACAGATGAAGAGCCCAACTTAATTTGTTAATTGCTGAAAATATTATCCAAATTATCCCTATTCTCTCTGAAGTCACATACGCATCATTTTCAATTTTCCTGCCGTAAAACCTGTCGTTTCTTAAAGTGGCAACATTTGAATTTAGCACGATTGCGTCCATCAGCAAAAAAAAAAAGTGGATTTTTTTTATACACATATATATATATATATATAATTAAATAATAACCATTTGATTACTATGATGGTACCCTTTAAACAGCTGTTGAAAAGTATGGGATACTATGCAAGTATGTGAATATTCTACCTACCCTAATTAAGTCTACTAATACTGGTTTAAATAATAAACATTGCATTTTTTTTCTTTTTTTCAACTAGCTGATGCTGAGAATTGGGCCCTATACTAAAGCGTTACCGAATTTTACATTTTAGGTGAACTGTCCCTTTAAGGAATGCCAAAGCTACAGACCTGACTGAAAAGAAGATGCTAATCAGTCCCACAGAGAGAAAGAGAGAGGGACAGGAAAAGAGAGAGGATATGGAGTGCTAAAACGAGATCGGATAAAGCCATACAAACCCGCAGAGCGGTTGAGGTTAAAAGAGTTAGAAAAACACTGCGCTGACTCTAGGTGAGTGTCTTTATTAAAGGCTGCTAAGCGTCTACAGAAAGATCCTGGCAGCCGTCCATCACGACAACACGTATTCATGATGGTCACTGAAAAAAGGCATGAGTGGGAATGCAATTACAGCAGGAATTTTTCAATCTTTCACTGTCTGGGATTCAGGATTCTGCTGTGGAGCATTTTATTAAGCATAGTGCTTGTTTGTGAGCTTAGCACTGCTTGGAATAGATGACAATGAGGTTTATAACACCAGAGAAATCTGATGATTAGGATATTTATTTATCTTAGTTCGGGATGCAACAACTAATTCATTTAATCAATTATAATCAATAGAGAAAATAATTTACAGTGAACAAAAGTGTGTTGTTTATGATGGCTGTTTTAAAAGGTGCGTGTGCTAATAATTCACTTGAGATATGTTTTCCTCTGTGCATAACATTTAACATTATATCCTGATATGTAAATACTTGAAAGTAGTGTGAACAGTTCAAATAGTGAAAAAGACTGGGAGCGCAAAAAGACTGCTGTGAAATATGAATGACGGCACCCATTCACTTCAGAGGATGATAGAATTTGTTTTAATGAATGAACTCATCTTCATCTTGATGGCCTAAAGGTGACAACATTTTCTTTTAATTGATGATCCATTTTATTTCTTTATTTTTCTTTTTATTGAATAGCAATTAAAATGTTGCTACTATTTAATTTACATTACAGACACTCGTTCCCTTGTACCAAAATTAGGTTATAAAAACAAATTTGTGATCATAATGTTTATTAAACATTTCCAAAAATGTCTTACACGATTCTACTAACTTTATTTCCGCCCAAATGTAACGTTATTTAAATGTTTACTTTTAATTTTCTAAGAACATTTTCTTCTGGTGTTTTTGAATGCTAAAGCAAAAATACTGAGAATGTTCACTCAATGTTACAACTATGTGTATCAAATATTAATAATGTAAGATTATCCCTATTACGTTTTTTTGAAAATGATCTTTCATGCAGTGTGTTACACAGCTCTAAGTGAATGAAAGGATCCTGCAGAGTTTTAAGTCTGAAGTTACTGTCTCTCAAAAGAAAGAGAGAGTCAATTTTAAAGTCGTTTCAACATTAAAAATTAGCATATTGCTTCCCAATTGTTGGTCTTTTTTATGTTGGTCTGATTGAAAATGCAAATTCATTCTTCCCCACTAGGTGTCACTTTTGTAGCATTAAATTAGCTGTTTCTTCTGTAACGCTGTACACAAATCAGCACTGCGCTCACAAACACTGCTGTAGCAGCCATTACAAGCATAATGAGGTGAAATCAACTAATCATCGCAGATTAGAGTAACCAAAGTATATTATATGACAATAAAATGTTTTTTGGCCTGTTGCTGAGGACTCCCAAAACCTCTTTTATTACCCATAATAGAGGCACTTTAAAGCATTTATATCGCTTTTATGTAACAGTGCAGATGCAAATTAGCACAATGTAATATCTCAGAGTATATTAAAATGTATTGCAAGTAGAGCATAACCCACTTCATATCATCCATTTAGCTTTTTTCCTCAACTTTTTAAGGGATGCAAGTGGGACACTCCAGCGGGGCGGAAGATAGCCGACCGCTCAGTGCTCTGGCTGAACCTCACATGGTGTTTTGGTTACAGCAAACGTGCCTGCCCCATGGAAACTCTCAGATGAGGAGCCACTCGGCCCGGCTCCAATCATGCCTGAACCACTGCTCCCACTTTTCACAGCAAATGAGGAGAAAACCATGCGTGCAGCTGTTCCCCGGGAACGGACAGAGGGAAATGGAGGGAGACAGCACTTGTCTTGCTGTAATACAGGGCAGATAAAGCCCTTCTGCAAAGTCCGAGGGTTTTCCGCTCCCCTCACTCCAGCACACCTCTAAAAGTTTCCGAAAGTGCCTACCCTCTCCGCTGTAAAGAAGTCATGTTATTTATCCGCAGGTGAGGTGATGCCAAGGATAAAGCCCTGCGGCACATGGAACACGAGGAATCGGAACAAGTTTCCATTTCTTGACTTGATTTTTACCTTAACTGCTGCACATGTCTTGAGGGAACTCATAAGTAAGCGCTGGCACAGATTCTACTCCGTTTGTGTATATTTGGGCACTCATCTGAAAATATACATGGCGGCGATGCTTGGCATGTCATTTCTGACCACATATTGACATATTATGACATGACTGAGGTCAGCGCCTAATCAGATTCGAAGAGGAAGGTTTCTGATTACACCTGATAGTCTTTTCCTCCAAACGAGGGACTAATTAGCGAGCGTGTGGCTTTATCGTTCCTAACACTGGCTGTGTTTATTTCTCTGCATGGAGGCGTGACTTTGCTTCGGTTTTCAGTCTCTTCGGTGCTCTGTATCTCCCTGTCTTGTTTAGGAATCGGATGAAAGTGGGGCGTTCCATTTCATCGCGCTCCAAGTCAGACTAAAGCAAACAAACGGACGGGTCTTGCTTGTATAAACTGCTGCAGTAGGGATCTGGGTAGGGTTGCACCACTCGGGTTGAAACGAAAATGAAAGTTTGTTGACAATTTTCTCACTCTAAAGCCATCCAAGATATAGAGCTGTTGTTTCTTCGTAGGAAAAGATTTGGAAAGATTTAGCAGTGCAACATTTTACCAGCGATAGGTGCACTGCGTTGAATGGGTGCCGTCAGAGTGAGAGTCCAAACAACTGATAAAAACATCACAATAATACACACCACTCCAGATAATCAGCGAAGCCAAAGCTACATGTTTTTTCACAATAACGTTTTATTTTACAGTTACATCTATTAGTTGTTTATTAGCATGCATATTACTAGAATTATTATCGGTGCAAATAAGCATCCATAATAACCTTCTTCCAGTCAAAAAAGTGTGTAATATTTTACTTATTTACGGTTAAATCTATTAGTTACTTATTAGCATGCATATTACTAAAATATTTGCCATTTATTAGTGCTAATTATTATTATTGGTAGTAGTATTTATTAGTATTATTAGTTTATTATTAGTGCTAAGAAGCTTGCATAATAATGCTTCTTCCAGTAAAAACGTCAGTACTATTTTATTTTATGGTTACACCTATTAGTTGCTTATTAACATGCATATTACTAGAATATTAGCCATTTATTAGTGCTAATTGTTCGTTTTATTATTAGTATTTATTAGTATTATTAGTTTATTATTATGCATCCATAATACAGATTATTCCAGTAAAAAACTACGTAATATTTTATTTTACAGTTACATCTATTAGATTGTGCAAATAAGCGTCCATAATAACTTTCTACTAGTAAAAAAAGTCTGTAATATTTTATTTTACGGTAACATCTATTAGTTACTTATTTGCATGCATATTACTAGAATTTTAGACATTTATTAGTGATCATTATTATTATTAGTTTGTAAAATTATTCTTTTATTTTTAGTTCTAAGAAGGGGCCATAATAATGCTTCTTCCATTAAAACATTCTGTAATTTTTATTTTACGGTTACACTTAATTAGTTACTTATTAGCACGCATATTACTAGAATATTAGCCATTTATTAGTGATAATTGTTATTATTAGTAGTAGTACTTATTACTATTATTAGTTTATTATTAAGCATCCTTAAGAAAGATTATTGCAGTAAAAAAGTCAGTAACACTTATTTTTTACGGTTATACCGTAAAAAAGTTGCTTATTAGCATGAATATAACAGAATATTAACCATTTATTAGTGCTATCTAATGCCTTTTTCAACACAATCTTGTTTTACATCACCAATTCTGCCCAATACCTAAACTTAACTACTACCTTACTAACTATTAATAAACAGCAAATTAAGAATTTATTGAGGGAAAAATGAATAGGTAATATTTAACAAGCGTTACCTATTGCCAAAGTTTCCAAAAAGTCCATCTCCTGTTGTCTTTCACATCAAAATCCTCCCGCATATTTGTTTAAAGCTGTTTTGATCTGACCATGCCACTTTTTCTTATACAAACACATAGCAATTCAGCTCACACAATGCTTGTGATTTTTTTAATCAGCTGTTTGGATTCTGACGGCACCCATTCACTGCAGAGCATCCATTGGCGAGCAAGTGACGCAATGCCGTAAATGCTCCATTCTGAAGGCAGAAAGTTTAACAGCAAGTCCAGCGTCTAACATTGCGATCAACAGGAATGCATTCAGGATTCAAGCACATACCTGAAACCCTTGCAATCCAGAAACGGTACAATCTGTGCCGCTCTAACCGCAGGAAGCCATAGAAATTCCTTGGCCAACACAGAGGCCAGAGTCACCTAAGCCACCTCACCCATAATAATCATGAAAACACTCCCATTAAGCAGTACCAGACCACATTCAATCCTCCGTCTCTTACACAGACTAGACAGAGCAGTGTAATATCAGAAAGGCAGATAGGATCTCTGGATCTTTGCTGTGTTTTGACTCCATTCTAAACACTGGCTCAGGTTTGCATGCTTCTCACTGGACTTCTACCTCGTGTTTGTTTGGTCAGCGCAGCACCCTACGTACCCGCTGCAAAAAACACAGGCTCACACGCCATCTTTAAGATGCTTATCGAGTGTGTGGAAGTTCAGCAAAACACGAGTACTTATAAGAAAAAGGGGAGTTTATGAGATAAATGTCTGTATGAATGTGTCAGGAAGCTATGATTGACTGAATTTTGAGGCTCTATACCTTACTTCCCCCTAAAGGTGCATTGAAGTACCTTGAAGGTATGCATTAGAACCAAAATGTACATTTAATGACCTAAATGGTAAATCTTCGTAAATATTGAAAAGGTACCGCCTAAGTGATAGCTTTTTTTTGTTTGTTTGTTTGTTTTTGTTTTTTGAGAGTGCAAGACATCAATCACTCTGGAAAAACTGTGTAGGATGTACTTTGAAACTATTTTCACTCAGAAATGGCAAGTAAATTTTACAAATGGTTAGAGAGAAATATCTGGAAACCCTTTTCCTGCATGGAATAAAAAAGCTCATTGTGACTTATCCCAGTTTTCTTTTATTTTTTTTAATTATTATTACATTACATCAATTATTATTTTATTACATCAATTCTGAGTTTTCTGTTTCACAGTTCTGGCTTTATACAATTGTAACATATTATATGTTGCAATTAATATTTTTAGTATATATCCAACAATTGTTTTATAAATTTTATTAATGTTTTTTATATTTATTTTATATTTTTTTATTACACTAATAATAATAACTCACTTTTTTTTAAATAATAGTCTCACTTCTTTATCTTGCAACTTTTCACGTGTTTTATATCTCTCCATTCCAAATTGTGATTTATAAATTCAGTAATATTATAAAAAAGTAAATATTGTGAAATGTAAACTCAGAATTATGAATTATGAGATTATTTTTCTAGGCAGGATTCATAAAAATGTCAAATAACACACTGAATTAAACATAAATATTAGAAGCAGAAAGACAGAAATAGTATTTTCTCAATCTCAATTTTATTTACACTGAAACAGTCAGGAAATCAGAGCCAGGTAATTTGTTAAAATTATATCGACTTTAAGATTTGGAAAAAATAGACAGAATTACTATTTGTGTTTAAAGATACATTTATATTTGAATTTCCTCATCATGAAAGTCTCTAATCTTGAATTGTGCCAAGATAAACGACACATCCAGTGAAGCTAGATATTTAGAGCACAGCAAAAGCTATGCTTGAGGCGTAATATAATACCATTTTTTAGTTTTTACTTTTAACTGAAAAAGTGCTTTAATAAAGTGCTTTTTTTTTTTCCCAATTGCTAGCTAAACAGAAAATAAAGTAAAATTACGAAAAGATAACTCTATAACACTATTTTCTGTAGAACTTAACTTCTATCTTAAACGCTGCGGATGGAGCTTAAACCCGGAAGCCAGAACATTCCTCTGAAGCACTAATCATAGTAAGAATGCTGTAAACGGGTAAGATGGCATCAGATTACACACTCGGCCCTGAGCCGCTGCACACAGACCGTAAAACACTCAGAGAACCAGTGTCTTTCTGTACTAGCTTTCCCACAATCCTGCCTAATCTCACACCCACTGTGCCAATCCATCATGAACATCATCCTTCCACAGAAACACCTACAGCCCTACCAACACAGACCGAGTCTGATGAAAGACAGCTCCAGAAAGTGTCCTATTCATCACCTTTATTTTGATGGTCCACTTTAGACAGTCTACTGACTATAAGTAACTTTGTAACCATATGTCTACAACTCTCAGAGTAACTGTTAGGGTAGGTTTAGGGTTAGTAGAATACGTTGACATGTACTTGTAAAGTTTCTGATAGTCAGTATGTAGTATCTTGTGGACTCATCGAAATAAAGTGGTATAAAGCAGACAGTCTACTAATACTCTAATGACTGCTAGTTGACATGTAGTTACAAAGTTACTTACTAACAGTAGACTGTTTAAAGCAGACAAAAGAAAAGTGCTACAAAAAAACACATCTTACATTTAAAATTAAGCTCAGCCAGAGTTTTTGTATGTTTTTTTAAGAAATCAATACATTTATTCAGTCAGGATGCAGTACACTGATAAAAAAAGTGACAGTAAAGACATTTATCATTTTCTAGTAAAATATTTATAATTATCGAACAGTCTTGAAAAATAAAATGTAATACATTTTCCGCAAAACAGAAAAATATATATATTGATACTAATCAGATGTCACGGAGGCAGACGAGAGATGAATGGTCGAGGATTGTCCCCGTGTAGCGTGATGGAAGACTCAAACGCGGAAGA
>JAUYWG010000046.1:1532605-1543060 GCA_034779775.1 Enteromius afrohamiltoni | reverse complement strand
TAGTAGACATATCAAGCTTTCTACAGATATAACTCTCATGTCACTGTGTGGAGTTTTTGCTGAGTTTCAGTTTCATTATAGTGACGCATTGCTTACTGAAGATCAAGCAGACCAACGTGGCAGACTGCGCATCTTCATTTTCTAAATGCACAAAGTTGTGTTGTTATTATATGTGTATACAAAGTAGACCCTTCACAGATTCGATTGATGTATTGCTCTTATATGTAAGATCAAAACTCAGTGTGCAATTTAAGTTGTTATAGGCATCATCACGAGTAGACACCTCAAAACGCCCATGAGCGTTTGGTGACCCCAGGGGATTAAAAATAAATACAGTCATGATGATACTTCAATATCCGAGTAGTTTTAGCTTTTTAGCATAAATTACAGCCTCCATTATTACATTCACAACCTTTTAAATGAAGAAGACACAAATAAGCAGAGGCCAGGATGCTCATTGTTTGTTGTGTGTTTTTATTTATTTTTTTGTTTGTTTGTTTTTTAACAGCAGTGGCCATTGCATCGCTGTACACTGCCTCTCTCAGAAAAACACCTCCCTGCAGGAGGGCGGAACGGATGGATTATGGGATTTATCCAGGAGTCATTTCTTACCGAGTAACAGGACTCCGTGGCGGGCGGACAGGCGAAATTGCAGAGAGGTAGACGCTAAACGCTGGAAAATTAGGGAGGGGTAACACTATCTACCCACTTACAAATGTCCGATAATCCAGTACATGTGCAGGCCACTGAGGAGATACTCTCCCTTTTAAGCCCTCTTGTCAGTCCCAGCAGATCTTACAGCATTTGGCATGGAGCACAAAGTCACATGCAATTAAATTCACTATCCTGACAAAGCCTCTCCGGGGACGAGGGAGCCACAAAACTGGGAAACTCCTATTTGTTTGGTTAGAAGCAAGCAATGCAAGCCACGATGATTCAGAGTGATGCAGCAGAAGTGAGTATTAGCCCTTTTAATCCAGGCTTTAAGTGCTGGCCCTTCTTACATATGCAAGTGGAGGATAAAATCACAGATAGCTGATGGCTGACTGCATCTCTTCATTAATCAAGCGCCTCTGACGTCAATCACATGCAGTAATACCATCCAACAAAGAGAAAGCATCAGTCTGCAATCATTAAAAAGCCATGCTTATATAATGATTTACGATACTCGTCTGTAATAACATATGATAACACTTCTTCTTGCTCTGTTACAGATTATTATGGTGTGGGATGAAACTAAATAGAGGTTCGGTGTCCCGTGAGGCTTATTTTTATGCAAATGTTGGTCAAATAAGTCTTGCATGTTAACGGTTTGCTTTGAATATCGTGTGTTTTTGTGAGCATTTGTTTCCACAGGTATTTGTTTAGGTATATGTTTATGTAGACTGATACTGTAAATACAATATTTATAAATGTACTGCACCTTTTATGCATGCACAGACTGTTTCATAATTAAAAAAAAAAAAAAATCATAAATAAAACGTGCATGCAATCGCGCTTTAAAAGTAATTTTGTGAATTCAGTTTGCATTAATCCAACATTTGTATTATCAGTTGTTTTCATTTTAGAAGCTGACAGTACATTATCTGTGCAAACATACGAAAATATGCTAGCATTATACATTTATGGTCACGACTCGGCTATGCACACAAGGTTTTGAAAATGGTTATTTGATAAATATTTAAATAAATTAACAAACTAAATATACTAACAAAATTAAATAAATGAACTAACAAAATTAACAAATAAACAACAAAAAAAGAATAAAAAACTAAATACAAAAACAATGTAAAAAAAAGTAATTAAATAAATACATGTTAAATAAATAAATACAATAAAAAGGAACTTTATGTTAGTTAGTACCATAGTTTATTAAATTAATAAAAGTTAATTATGAAACCTTAAAAAATGTAATATAAAAAATGCAAATACATAAAGAGGAAATTATATATATATCATCATACATCACTTATATTATAACTTTTTGTTATTGTTTTGAATACTTTTGAGTATATTGTCTATGCAACCGTATGAAGATATATGCTAGAGCCTAGCTAGTACAATAAAAAAAGAAAGAAAGAAAATTTCTTCATCTTTATGCAGTTTCTTGGCCTTGCACTCACACACTGAAAACACAAGCACTAACACTAGTCTATATTTATACTGTCATCACTTTGTCATTGTACATGATCTTCACTAACATACAAATCAAGTCCTGTCTGTTTTAGTTTTTGCAGCATGATTTCATTCGTCTGCCATCTAAAAGTCCAAAATACAAGCACACTTATTAGTGAAGACGCCGCAGCGCTGGAATATTCTCGGGTGTCCTCCTCAAACTTTAAAGTGACTAAACAGCGAAAAACAACAGCTCCTGTCCGGCCCCGAGGGGAAAGTCTGTCTCTGTTTTGCTTTCCGTGAGGCAGGTGAAGAAAGAGGGCTAAATGGGAGTCATAATTTCCCACCGGCGACAGCGGAGAAGTGTGTCACGAGTGATGACAGCAGCCACTGCGTCCTCAAGAAAACCAAAAGAGCTGCTCAGACGTGTGATGAACGAGGAACAGAAGCAGATCTGGTCAGTGTATGTCCAGCTCATTCATTACTGAGGGACATTTCCACACTAAACATGAGGACTGAATGGTCTGTTTATACCTTCATTCACACGCATAATTCACCCAAAAACAATACTTCCTGTTAAATTACTCACCCTAGGGTTATTTAAGATGTGATTTATTTATTTATTTGCTGAAGATCATCTGTGATTCATGAAATACAAATCAGCTTATTAAAGAATATCAGAAAACACGTTAATGCACATGGCTCCTGGCGATATATTGAGGTCTTATGAAGCAAAACGATCAGTCTGTGCAAGAAACTGAAGATTATAACATTATTACCTGTTATCCAGAGATTTTCCACAAACTGGTTGATTTCAATAGTTTTTTAGACAATCGATTCATTGGTTTGTGTATCTAATCAATCAATGATGTCACATCTACTCCCACTCAGGTGATTCGCTAAAAATAATCTGTTCAAAAGAATGATCTGTTTGTGAACCTTGATTACACGTAATAATGTTTTAAATCAATATTTTGCATTATGACCACAACATATCATCAAGAGGCACATGTATTCATTTTATATTCCTTAATATGTTTTTTTTTTTTTATTCTGAAAGTGACTGTCAGGCATCTGAAAGAGAGTTTTGATTGAGTCACTTCAGATGATTCAGTCCGAGGCGGTGAACTGATTAATCCAGTTCACCAAAAAGAATCTGTTTAAAAGAATGATTCTTACTTCAATCATCTGGAGAGTTTGTTTGAAGCCCTTGATTACAAGTAATAATGTTGTAAATCAATTTTTTGCATTTTGACCACAACATATCATCAAGAGGCACATGTATTCATTTTAAATTCCTTGATATGTTTTTTTTGTCTCAAAGAGTCAAATGTATTTCTGTGCTGCTGGAGCGGTGAACAGATTCAGATGATTTAGATTTGGTGAACTGATTCATCCAGTTCACTACAAAGAACCTGTTTAAATGAATGATTTGATTCTGGACCGTTTGCTTGATTAAAAATCTGAATCTCGGATGGCCTGAGGGTAAGTAGATGAACACCAATTTTTCCTATATGCTTTAAATCGCCTGTGTGAGATAGAAGACGTGAAAGCCTCAGAGCGAGTCGGGTTGTCTGGGTGTGGCGTGTGTGTGTGTTTATGTGACAACACTGCCGCCCATCATTTATAGATGGCCGTCCCTTGAAACCACACCAAAGGCTGCGAGCCTGTGGAAGCACAAAAGTGCACACAGCGCTCATAACATTTTCCAGCATGTGAACTTTTGTTTTGTTTGACACTGCTGTTGTAATATGTGTGCATGGTTTATTTTCATTTGGAAATTTCTCTGGCTTGTTGCTCGCATCGGGTTTTGGGATTTTTCCTCCGTTACCACAATGCTGACACAATTCCCAATAACTAAGGAATTTGGTAATTATAGTGATCAATATTATGAGTTCAGATTATGATTCAAATGTGCAGCTGAAACCAAATCACTGAGCGCTTGTTTGATTTCCAGCTTAAACATGACGTGATGTGAGACGAGAAAAAGACTGCAACAGTTAACTCTGTCCAACGAGAAGAAATCAACATGACATGAGTGTTTATTCTCAACTTCTTTCACAATTCAATGAGTTTATTCTCAACATTTTATTTTCACTTTCTTTTTTTACGAAAACGATTATTTTTTCTCATAATTTGAGTTTATCCTCAACATTTTTTCTCAAATGTATTGACTTTTTCCTCATTATTTAGTTTTTTTTCTCTCTCAAAACAGTGACTTTATTCTCAAAAATGTATTTGTTTAATATAAACATTTTATTTTCACCTTTTTGTTTAATATCAAGACTTTTTAAATGTTTTATTATTTTATTAAGTTTTATTTATTTATCTTGTAATCATAAAAAACAGACATCTAAATGACAAAAATAAAAATAAAATAAAAATGGAAAATATAAATCGTTTTTAAATATTAATAAAAACTATAAACTTAACTTATTTATCTCAAAACTGTGAATTTATATCTCTTAATATTTATAATTCAACCTTATCTCACAATATTTGTTTCCAGCACAGAATAAAAACAAAAGTAATTATTTATCTTATTTTTAGTTTATTTCCACAATTTCAAGTTAAAATAACATAAAGTAAAATTAACATGTAAGAAATGAATAAAAACTGAATCATATTATTTATAAAAAAAATTGTAGCATCTAAAACAACACTGAGTCAAACATCAACAATAACACTAACTCTTAGTTGAGAAACAGACTCGGAGGGATAAAAAGAGAGAAAAAAGGGACAAAATGGAGTGAAAAAAGAGGGATGAAGGTATCTGTCTGAAAAGAAAGGAAATGACAGCGAGGACGATGGGCTGGAGATCCTCACAGCTGTTTCTGGGTAGAGAGAGGAGTGCTAGGTTTAGCTCGTTTCCCACAGGCAGTAATTGCTATAGCAAATGTCTCTTAATGCAATTGAAGTAATGCATGCTGGCCTCTGATGGACCAGTCTGGGACCCATTCACTGATCATGAGGAGTGACAGACTTATATTCCATTACTGCTATTAACAGCCATTCTGCTTTTCAAATAACAGCAGAAACCGCTGTAAACACTAGGACTGATCCTAGTGTGTTTGAGTGCAGATAATCACGTATTTTCCAAATGTTTGACATCACTCAGTAGACCTGGCCAGAATGAAGCTTAAAGGTATTTCATGGGAAAATTAATAAAAAATGGGGTACGACGCCTTCAACATCTCAATCCAGAGACAAGAGAGAGAAAGAGCAGCGTCGGGAATGAAAGGAGAGACAAGGGAAATTCGTAATTTACCAGCAGTAGTGAGGTGGGACAAAACAAACCTAGATGAGCTCTGTGCGTCATTATTGACGCACACTCTATAGAATTATGGCCATGAGATTTATTAATACATTTAATCATATTTATTTATTAAAATAAAAACAAAAAGACTACAATAGATTTGACATCTCAATTGTACAAGATAATTTACTAAATACTTAAAAAATACAAGTATGTCATAAAATAATCAAAAATTTGAATGTATCAAAGTTGGATGTTATGTGTAAGTGTAACAAATATTTCAGATAATACACCCTTTAATGCCTCCGCTAATGCCTCAGGTTTTTATCCCATGCTGCCCCCTTTCACGCCTCCGCAGGGGTACTTTATCTAAACTTCGTCCTTGCCCACCTCCGCAGAGGTCCCACATCCCATAGCTACCCCAACCCCCCTGCTATTTAAAAAAACCCTTCATCTGCTGATGTTCTGATTCCCGCCACCATATGTTTATATTGTTTTGCTTGCTTTCCTTTTCCAACCCACTAATCCATCTCTCTGTCTCTACCAGCAGGTCGCCGGACGATCCAGCTCCCCAGTCCACCCTGTTCCTAGCTCATCCCAAAAAAAAATTCCCTTTGCTGACCCTCCTAGTATCCTCTTACCGTTCTTTTTCGGGGGGCTCGCATCCGGCTGCTGTCCTTATCTAGCATTTTTGGGGGGCATGCAAGGACCGAGCTCTAGCCCTGGCTAGGGTTCAAGCCTCTTCGGTGTCCGCCGTCCTCCCGGCTCGCCCCCCGGACAGCACGCCAAATATGCTAAACTTTATCCTTCTTGACTATGATGAAGCGCAAACTCTTGAAGTTAAGTTTTTGCAAATAAAATAATTTCAAGAGAAGCGCTGGTCGATTAATCACGGCTGGCACCGCATCACCTAATCAGTCTCCCCATTACACCTGCCCAATCAAATCCCCTGCTACCCACTATAAATAGCCCGTTCGCTTTACTTCCGCACCTCGCCTTTTGTGCATCCCTCCTCCACCCCTTTGAACTTTATCCTTCTCTATTATGAGGAAGCGCAAACTCTTGAAATATGTGTGTGTGTATACTTAACGTATAATTACTCATAATATACATAATAGCCAAGGTAATCTTTTTAATTTTATAAAATAATGAAAATAATAATGTACTGTATATATGCATGCATTGAGATTTAATTGCTTAATAATAATATTTAATGCTTAATAATAATAACTTTTAATAATAATAATAATAATAATAATAACAATTACTTTCCCAAAACCAAGGATTTCATTTGCCAAATATATATATATATATATATATATATATATAACATGTAAATTAAATTAACAATATTTAATGATATATATATATATATAGTCATAAGTCAAATAACATAGGGAACCAAATTATAAAATAAAAAAAAATAAAAACATATTTGGATATACCAATTTTAACAAATATTAGAGATATTTTACTTTAATATTATAGTACTATAGATTTACCTAAATAAAAACAAAAAATCATGACTACTACAAGTGAGAGAAAAGCAGGAAAGAGAAGTTACAGTAATGATCTTGTTACTTATAATGGATTACCCCCAGCTCTGAGAGAAACATGAAGGGACAGGCCTGTTTTGGACACGGACATGGACTGAGAATCAGGCAAATATGATCTGGGCTGCTAATTCCTGTCATGTGAATGAAGAGATTAATTAGTGGGAACACTGGGTTCTGATACAATCGCTTCAACCCCAACCCCCCAAAATCTTTTATCTCGTCCTTCGCATCCTCATTTACGTAATTAATTCAGCCAAGCACTAATTACAGAAGCCTTTTCCAAAACACCGCGAGGGGGAAGAAAGACAATCGAGTCCCACTGCTTCACAAAAACGCTAAAAGAAAAGAGAAAGAATGTCGTTTCGGAGGAAGAGAGGTGGAAAAATCTAATAAACAAATTTGTTTGGTTGATTTCAAACTTCAGCCTCTCTGTCCCATTCCAGAGCACATTGATATTCCTGTCCACGGCTCCCGGCCCGATCCTTTCACACCGCTCTCTTTGATGAAGTTCTGAGAGACAGCGGCCCGCTCTGACATCACGGAGGCACAATGCATCGTGGGAGGAGAGCGTTAGTGAAGAGAGTCGCGGGGAGTCGGCCGTATGCAGATGAAGAGCAGAGCGAATCTCATTTACTGAGCCCACGGATCAATCCAGATTCTTGAGAAAAGGATATATAAATATAGAGTCTGCTTTGATTGCTTCATCTATACACTCTTAAAGAGAAATAAAAATAAATCAATAAAAAACCTCACTTAGTACTTTCCCCAACATGGAACGGTTCATAAATACATGGCATTTACCTTTAATGATCAGCTGAACCAGTGATTAAGTGTTTGTTCTGTACATCTTATTACTAAACAAATCTGACATACTTTATTCAGTAATTGATTTTATTTTATTAGTTTTAAAACAAATCAAATAAATTCATTAATTACAGTAATTTGAATATTTGAGATGAATCATTCAATACCTGAAAAGATCATTTGATTCTCTAAACATGCAGGATTTCCTATTGCATTTGTCAGTGAATTAAATAGTTATTTAAATATATTATTATTATTATTATTAATTATAAAAAATAAATAAATACATCATTTGTATCCTAGATACTTCACTTGATACTTAATAATAATACATAAACAAATCATGATTAAAAAATAAATTAAAAAATAAATAACAGCAACCTTTATTTGAGATACTTTACTTGATACTTAAATAATAATAATGGTTTTGATTCTCTAAACATGCAAAACCAAGATTTATTATATTATATATTTTATTATATTACAGATATCACCTGTACACATGTAAGTGTGTTATGTGAAATCACTATCATCTGTTTCTGTCAATTTCTTTTTTTTTCTCTCTGCAAACTTATTTAAGTCTACAGTAGGTCATCTTAAAATGTGCTCCTCATCTTAAATGTAACAAATATTTGACATATTTTACTAAATACCAGAAAAAGATGCAACAGTAAATCAGCTTCGGCTGTGCAAGCTCAAAGGGATGGTCCAAAATAAATAGAAATTAACTTTCACAGCGTTCCAGATCTGTATAACTTGAAGGCCCTGGTCTTTTGTTCATATACAGTAAAAATGAATGGGGTCCAATGTCCCCACTGATTCGTATTGCATGGACAAAATTATTATTTAACAATCTTTTGTGTTTCACAGAAGAAATAAAGTCACAGAGGTTTGTAAATGATGAGAGAATGATGATTTTTGGGCGATGTTTCTCTTTAAGAGTCTTTTTTCTCTGTCACAAACATGACGGCTCGAAGCACTGTTGTTGTTCGGGGCAACGCAGCATCTCAGAAAGCGCGAGTGAAGGGGAGCCTGTGATGTCATTGTTCCGGGGGCCCAGCAAGGGGCCGTGTGTGTGTGTGTTTGTGCATGCGTGCAATCAGATCCTACTGGAATGATGTCAGCTTTTGTTGCCCGTCTCCATTCAGTGCAGCAGATCTGGCCTGAATTGAGTTCTGAGGAGAGAAGTGTGAGAAACTGCAGGCTAAGGTAGAAGACAAGCTAACAGCGCCGCTATAAAGATGTCATCAAACTCAGCTTAACCTCCGCCGGGCCTTTAAACCTCTCTGGACATTTTTGAATGCATAATCTAAAACTAATGGAAGCTTCTCAGCAGCCGTGCCCCAATCCAAAAAGTGGCAGATCAAACTTGGAATATCATATGAAAGTATCAGTAATAACTCTTTTTCTAAAATTCTAAAATGTTTTTCTAAAATAATAAATGACTTGGAACATCATAACAAATGTTGTCATGTTATTTTGCTTTCAGATGCATGGTGTTCGGGAACACCAGCATGTGAGAACGTTTTTTGAAGTAATTATATACAATATATAATTGTGTGTTTTTTGTAATTGCGCAAAATCCTTTTGATAACAAAGGATCAAAATGATAGAGGCATTTCAGGTTGACTAATACAGCATTTGATGCAGTGTTTAACGCGGTTTATCCAATGACTAATTTAATTATTTTTTTTACATTTGATTTGATTTTGTATTGTTGTTTCCCCAATAAATTTTTTTTTTTTTTTATTAAATCTACATTTTTATTCCTGCTAGTTGCCATAATTAAAACTAAAATAAAAATTAATATTAAAAAAATCTAAACAAAAAAAAACATAAAAACTAAAATTACAAAAACACAACAAACTTAAATTTAAATGAAACAGAAAATAAAATAAAAAATAAAAACTCATTCCAAATATTAATAAAAACTACCATAGTATCTACAATGGCACACATTGTTGCGCATTTTCAGATTTTATGCATTTTCATCGGCATTAAATGTCACAAAGTTTCTGCTGTTAAAGACAGACTAGTTTCTCTCAGGTTTGTTACAGACATTGATGTTGTACTCTTAAGAGTGGTTTTCACCAAGAACCAATGATGGTGTTATTTATTTGCATGCACCGTCTGCTTTATCGTAGCACCTGAAGGGAAACATGCAAATCAGGTAAGGCTGCAAACATGTTAAAATATCTGTATTGAATACATCTACTTTCAATAACATTTTGCAGAATGACACAGTCTTAGGTGCAGCAAGCATGCAGTGCAAGCTGTTCAAAATGAAGCTTAGTAGTTTTGCTCTGTAACAATGCAGTACATAGAGCACTATGATATTTACTAGGAGGAAACATCAACCAATCTCTTATGATGTAAATACCTCAAGCTTTTCAAAAACTACCGTTATACATCCAAGTGTCTTTCTCTTTAGAGTGTTACAAGCTCTTGGTGCTTGAAAAAGATCTTTAAAGACAAAGAGATATTCTTTATAAAAGTTATAACTTGTCCACACCCCCCTAAAATGACCCGTTTAAACATGTCCCCATTTTTTTACGTCACAGAGTGGGTTTATTTTCAAACTCCACCCAAATGTTTCCGGAAAGAAAGAAGGCGGAGCTATTATTCTGTCTGTAGTGTTGCTGCGGGTGCCATGTTCCGGAGACGCTGTGTGTCGTTGTGAAAGTGCTTCCAAAAGAGGACACGACTAGAAATCAGTGTTAAGTT
>JAUYWG010000046.1:1504674-1520928 GCA_034779775.1 Enteromius afrohamiltoni | reverse complement strand
AACGCCGAGGTACGGGATCCAAAAGAGTCCGGGGGGAAACATTAGTATTCCGGGGAGGGTTCCCGCTGCTGGCGAGCAGAGAGGGCCACGGAGGTGCGGCTTGTGACAAGTTGCATCATAGTGTGTGATTTTTAAACAAATGCATTTCGTAACCAGCTCAATATATTTGGCTTTCCTGACAAAGTAAACTTGAGCAAGTCAAAATGCATTTGTTTAAAAATCAACTATTTTGTGCAAATTGCTTAATATTGTGTTGCCTATAATCAATAATCTGCCCTGTAACATAATGTGTAAAAATAAGTGCTCGATCATCGCAACGAATCACATCCAAAATAAAAGTATGTATATGTATCCAAAATACGCATGTTTGTGTATATTTATTATATATATATATATATATATATATATGTACAAACACATGCATGAATATATTTAAGAACAATATGTTATGTTTATATATATCTATATATTATTAAAAAAAAAATAATATATATTTATGTACTGTATAAAGGTCAATATTTTCTAAATATATACTGTATGTGTGTTTTTAAATAAATGTACACAGTACACAAACATATATAATGTTAAGAGAAACTTTTATTGTGATTACTATTAAAAAAGGTTTTAATGTCTCAATTTTTGGAAACTGAACTGAATGTACAGGTATGTTTAGCAAAAATGTAGGTAGAGACATGTTTTTCCAATAAGCCGTTGTTGCAGGTATCTCCTGTTAGTTTTTGCTTAGACTGGCAGCTTGGCAGCAAACGCTTTCCAATTTCGCCAAAAGACAGTATATCTTAGCAGGCAGCATAACTAAGTTTCCGACCTTTTGAAAGAGAGCTTGCATTGGGAGTGCATCTACGATGCGCTCTAGGTTTTGGAACAGATCCTCTCAGCCTAGTAAAAGACATTTCAAAGATCATGTAATTGGTAAAACGAACCCTATCCCACTGAGCACGTGTGCCAGTGCGCATCCACACGGAGAGGTCTTCGGTGCGGAGCGTTAGCAAGAGTTTATCCCTGATAGGGTTTTAATGTTAGAGGCTTGCATGGAAAGTGGAGGAGGTGGGAGTTAGAAACAGCTCTGTGGGAGTCTTTTGCAATTAGTAACTATTCCACACATCTGGAAACATCTGTCACAGGGGAATTATCTCTTGCTTCTGGGAAAAGACCTTGCAGGCCAACCGCATATGTTTTCCAAATGCACGTGCGCACAGAAACACACACACACACACAAACCACATAAATACATAACTGCTAGTCAGCCTGACATAAATTCATATTTAAGTATATTTAGCTAAACATCTTGTCTGAATAGTTTATAAATACACATGAATACAAATGTACTGAACTCTATGTTTTTATATTTATTTGGGAATGCAAAGCCACTAAAAATATCGCAAGTGCCAACTTTCTCTCACTTACACGCACAACATCGACAAATATCAACTCATTATAAGCCTGTTATTCCCAGAAGTGTGTAAAATGAAGAACAAAAGCCATGATTACTTTTCCTTTCCAGTCCTCTTTTAATCCAATTTTCAAATTATAAAAATCTGGTGCCACGATGTTACGGATATTAGGCAGAGTGGGGCTGAGGCATTCAAGCCTTTTCATTAAAAGTTAATTAAAGTGTTTATTTATTTCCATTTGGCTCCAAAGAAAGGGACTCGAATCGGGAATCAATGAATTAAAAAACTTAATGATACTACAAATTAAAAGCAGCGTGGCACTCGAAGATCTTGAAAAGAGCGGCACATACAAATTATGAGGGGAAGATAAATATGCCGTTGAGCGGCATCTCTGGGGCAACATCAGTCCTGCTAACCGACCGATATCCTCTAAACATGTCCAGCATGGGCTCAAACAAGTGTAAAAGTACTCGCTCGCTCCACTACAGAGTAACCTTTAACCTAAATCCTAAAACATGGAATGTTTTGATACACAATCAAGGCCAAAACTGAATGTTGCACACGATTATGCAATCCGATCTAAAACGAGTCAACTCTTTTGCATGATCCCACTCTGTCCTTTTTCCAAACCCCAAAGCCAGAGGCTCCACATGAGTGCGGATCGGTCCTAATGAAAATCTCCCCCCGGAACGCTGTGTGTGTGTGTGCAGTCTTTACTGGACCAGGATAAGGCCTATTCTCAGTATGCATGTAAATGAGTGGGTCAAATTCCAGGCCCAGGGATTTGTTGGAGACACAAGGGTAAGGTCTGGCCAGGACTAAGTCAATAATTCAACCCTGACCACAAGGTCTTTCTTCCGCCTCCCAACTGCCTGTTTAAGACAGATCTCTCTCTCGTTCTGACCGCCATAATAAACAGACAGAGTGAGAAGTACAAAAACACATACAAACGTGAATTAACACACATGTACAGACTCACATAAACAAACAGCCATCCGCTTATACGCAAATACCTTTTAAGACAAGAAAAAAAAAAAAAATGGAAGGAATTGTCTCACATTGACTTTCTATGCCAACCCCCAAAACATAAACACATTCCCACATACACACGCCGCAATACCTCATCTCCACTGCTAGAATCAAACAAAAGTGGACAGCGACAAAGATGGTGGTCTGCAAAAAAACTTTTCCATCTGAAGTAATGTTTCTGTTTCTAATAATATAATATCATATAATACATTAAGTTGTATATAATATAGCACAGCACTACTACTGATATGGGACCAGCATTCCAAAGCCCACACTGAAAACAAATAAAAACAATAAATCACGAATAAAAATCCGCCTCATGAAACAAAATGAAACAATACTTAAAACATGCATTTAACACAAAACAGAAAGGGAAAACAAACAACACACGAAACAAAACAAAACAACATGTAAAAAAAAAAGACATGACACAAAACTATGACTAACATGCATCTAGGCCTCTGGATTGTATTCAAGCCCATTTCTGTCACTGAACATTTTACGACTTTTATCTCACAATTTAGAATTGCATGATACAATTCTGACTTTTTTCATGCAGTTACAAGTTATAAAGTCCAATTCTGACAAGGAAAAAACTGCCGTGCTCTCAGAATAATGACTTTACAATTTGCCGTTGCGAGTCTCACATTCTGAGAAAAAAAGGTTAGATTATTCTCCTAATATTCTGAGAGCACATCAGTTTTTTCCCTCAAAATCAGACTTCATAGAAAATAAATCTGAATAACGAGTTATAAAGTCAGTGGCGGAATTTGTCTGTCACAAACTGAACCAAATTAAAAAGTTTAGGCCTTATGTTTAATGTAACATTCTTCAAATATAAAAATAAAATACCTCTATAAAAGTTAAAGCGAAGGTACAGCCTTGTGAAAACAATGCGAGCGCATAAGCACATATGGCTAGAATCAATGCACGTACACAGATGCACAGTCTTGCAGGTCAGTGTCAAGTGCAATTTCTTTCTTCGTCTAGACTAAATGCATATTTATACATGTGCATGCATGCACGCTCTAACATCAGGCCCAAAGAAAGCAGACTCCTGAAAGCAGAGCCAGCAAGGTGCAAGAACGTTTTCCTGGGGACACCCAAATGAATAACCAAATAAGCAAACAGTAATTCAAGCTAATGTGGACTAAAGCACAGAGTTCAGACCGTATACCACGAATAAACTCTTCTCAGTTACAGCAGCGAGGAAGGTAGGGAGGTCTAGCAGTTGTTAAGGATGTCTGTTCTCCCCTTGAGCCACCGGATCAATGACGATCCCCCTTGGCTCTGTTTGACTTGGAGCTCGGCTCTGGACTGCAGATGCTGATGAGACCAGGCTTTGAGCTGGACCCAGCAACCTGCAGGAAACCGACAGGCCCTCCTCGCTGCTCAAACCCTGTGTATCATGAGCTTGTGTTGTCTTGAACTTACTGAAGGTGACAGGTTTTATTTATCTTCTTGTCATAAACACAATATACACAAACTCATTTGGATCCTCTGCCAAAAAAGTCAAAAGTAAATTTGTGTAATGCGCTAAAGCAAAACACTGGGTGAAACTGTGACCCTTGCACTCTGTGTGCCTATTGTGCTTGTGCAAACCGTGAAACCTCAACTCACACGCAAAGAAGATGCATAATTACTGGGGCTTCATACGGACAGTGATTCACCGCAACAAAGCAACTGAACATTCATTTTCAATGAGGGTTGTGTTTTTCAGTGACAGACACCACTGGCGCGGTGACAAGGTTGAGCTCAACATTATGCAAATGAGCAAATACTGCAGCAACTGGAAAAATGACTGGAATTATGCTTTTTTTTTTTTTTTGTCCTATCTCTTAATTTATAATAATATTAATAATACTAAATGCATAAAAACCTAAAACAATACGTTTTTTAATGCTACGAGCATTTTATTTATTTATTCATTTATGTAATAAAATATGTAGAGAGCGATGTTCTTTTTATTTTTTGTAAACTAGTACTTTTGCTTGTTAACATGAAAACTCATCACAACCGTCATACTCTTTAAATACTCTGCATTTAACTGTTTGAACGTAATAAACCACAGAACGGAAAATAAAAAGAATAATATATTTTTCAATTATATTTAAAGTATATTTCAAACACAAAAAAAGATTCAGAATTCAGATGCAAGTTTCTTAAATAATAATAATAATAATAATAAAAAAACAATAACACAACAACAAAATAAATGCAATTAAATAAAATAAGGTCTTTTATCATAACCTTTTATCATATGTTTGCTTTAAAAGTATATATTGATTAAATGCAATAAATCATAAAAAAAAAAAATATATATATATATATATATATATATATATATACAACAAAAAGGGCCAAAAATATATTAATATAACATATTAATTCATATATTTGTGTATTAATTAAAAACTAATATATTATATAAACCATACTTATTTTTTATTTATTTTTTCACATTTAAAGTCGTCTTATATTTGCTCAAATTTGTATCTAAATATTTTTATGCAAATAAATGTTCTTACGAAATATTTTTTTAATATATAAAATAGATTTATATCTCAACCACACTTGTCAGTCAAAATGTAAAAACTATGAAACCTGAGTCCCATCATGAGCAGGAGATAACACTTCTGAAGACTAGGTTTAAGATCACAGTAAGGCCCCATCTTTCACTCCGTCTCCTAAACGTTCTCCAGAACGCTCTGGACTCACGCATCTTGAAGTTTCTTTGGCAGGATCTGTGTAATACATCTGAGTTTCTAGTCAGCGTGTGTCTCTTTAAACAGACAGCCAGACGGGGAGAAGAAAGTGAGAAGTATACGTTAGAAGGAACGAGAACGTAGTGTAGGAGGAAAACGGAGGCCAAAATCCCACTTATAGCAAGACTTGTTATCATCCAACAAACAGTGAGATCTTTCCCTGTCTGCAGGCCTCTTCTCTTTGTTTTGGAGCAAATCTCCTGCCAGGCCACTTTGTTTATTGTCGGCATTCATGCCCATTTGGACAAAAAAAGGTTAGTCTTTTAAAACACCCAATCCTTTCCAAATCACACTTCACCAGCTATCCATCTCACACTTACAGCTTTCCATCCCATCCCATCTTTCCATTTTCTCTCACATTTCTGCTGCTGTCGTATCTCCAGGACGCCGCTCACGCAAAAGCTGGATTTCATCATGTCAGATATACGATGCTCCGCAGAAGATCTCTCCGGGCGTCGAGGAGCCCTGATTAGCCAGGGACAGAGAACTGAGAACGGGAACTGAAACATCTTGCATTAATAATCATAATCGAGTGGCTCTCATTAGGAACGTCCCATCCTGAACGCTTGCAAACAAAAAGCATTCATGCCAAACCACGTCTTTCCCTTTCGGTTACATTACCTCTTTATTCACACTTTCTATTACTGTAGGTGGCTTTGAGTACTACAGTGCATGTACTTATGCACATACATATGTGTGTGCGTTATGATTACAATAATAATCTGGAGTTACACTGCAAACTTCAGCCTAAAACATTCTGAAAATTCCCTGGCTATAAATATTTTCTACAAGTTGATCTGATTCTTTAGGCTCTTAATGAAAAGTCTATAACATACATTGGGTAAAATATCTCAATGGCAGTGTGAAAACACCTTCTTTACCCTGGCAAACTCAGATCTGTTTTTAACAAGCCATTCTAGTCCATGTTGCTTTAAATGCTAATGAGCTCTGCTGGCCCCGCCCCTCTCTTCTGTGGAGTGATGAGCAGACTGTAAACTTAAGTTGCGAAACTAACTTTCTTCTATAGATGAAGCTATATTACTATATTACTATATTACATCCAACAACTAAACACCACTTAATAAGAGATGACTGATGACACCTCATTTAGGGCTCAAGTTGTCAATCAACTTTAGTGGGAGGGGCCTGTGCAGAACTATATCATTCTGACAGGACTCTTAGAAAAGTGATTAAAAAAAAAACACTGGGTGGATTTTCATCATTATAGAATGGATGTCTGAACACACTTCCAGCACACATTTTTGTTAACAAATATATAATGCGAGCGCAATGATTACTGTTAGTGGTCCACGCATGTTTATAAATCACACTTATCGTAATTGTTAGAACAGCCGGAACCAAATTATGGGATTAGATACTGGCCAAAAAAAAAAAAAAACTGCATAAAAAAATTGTAAAAAAGCAAGTAAAATTGTATTGCACAATATTTAACACTGAAAGCAGAGTTTTCAAAATTACAAACAATGGACACTGATCAAAAAAAAAAAAAATAGCAAAAATCGTAATTTGTCAATCTCAAAAAGCTTGTGTAAGAGTTCAATCCGTGCACAGTTTTGGTCCTGAGTGCCGCAAATTTCTGCAAGGAAATTTCAGTTTTGAGATAAATTTGAAAAATAACATTTTTCAAGGGTATAAGCAATTGTAAAAAAATAAATAAATAAATAAAAATTGCGAAGAAGTCTTAGGTTTTTTACTTAGTCTGGAAAAAGACACTGCAGTACAATTTATTTTGGTGAAAAAACTTCTTTTTTGAAATACTTTGTTGACAACAGATATAGAAAGCATTCTCATTACAAACTTGGTTAGAGCTACAGTACATCATACTCTTCAACCATTAACCCTATAACTACCCAACCTAACCATACCTCAAACTCATTAAAATGTTCCAGAACACCATAGACTTATAGCAGTTACTGAATGTTAGTAAACAGTAGTTAAGGTCACTAATATAAAGTGTGACCTAATCTTTGGTCTGTCCTCCCTGTTTTCTGACTGATGCACTACTTAGTGTACGTAGTAATAGTCATATCTCAAAATGAACATGCTGTCCTTTACTCTGCACTAAATTTAGCCTTTTTCCTCTAGTAAAAACGGACAGGCTACAGTAGGAGACTAAAGCGCTCGCTGAAACACACGTCACTGCTGACGAGGTGCGAGGGTGTGCTTCTGTTCCTGCAACACGAGCATCTCGCTCCTGGAGACGTAAGAAAACAGAAATAAAACCCGATGGAACATTTCTTTCCACTGGCTTGCAGGAGGGTGAGGACATGGAGTAGCAGGTGACTATCGCTTCTGGAGCGCCAGAGAAACTGTTCCATGACTCACAATTAGATATAAAAGCGCTAAAATATCCATTTCCCAAATTTCATTTACGATTATTCTCGTAAATAATAAAATCGAGCACGGGCAAAGTGCACTCCAGCAACGCGAGCTCAAAAACCTGCCATGTGTCGATGGTGACAAGTACATGGTAAACGTCAAACAAACACAAAAACACTGAAGCAAAGCAGTGAATAACACCGCTGTCGTTTGAATGAAATATTGAAAGCTTGCGCCAGTCAGTCTGCCTGGCTGCATCCCTGGAAGTACAATTATAGGAAGGCATCGAGGGATTGAGTGGGTGACTAACGGGCCGCTAACAGACGGAAGGGGGGATAAGTAGCGGAACGGAGGAAAAAGGCGAGGGAATCCTTGGTCCAGTGAGTTGGCACGGCTCGGAGGAGCGCAGAAAAGGGCAGAGGCGGGCAGGTTAGTCATTACAGCTTCTGGATCGACCGTGGCAGGCGTGAAAGAGCAGGAGAGAGTGAGAAATAAATGACTGTGACTCTGCAGAAAACTGCTGTTGGGTCATTCCATGTCAAACTCAACCAGAGGGCCCCGGCTCACATCTTGGACTCTGCTAATATGTTTTTTTTTCTGAAGAAAGACAGACATGTGTAGTGATAAGTGACAAAATATTAAATGTCATGGATGAATATTTACTGAGTAATGCACGGTTTTGTAAAAAGAGTGGGCAATTTTCACCTAAGATTCAGAGCCAAATTAGAAGGGGGTAAAAATGACTTCAGAAATTCTTCAGAAATATTATAATGTTATTTTTACGCAGAGATTGATAGGTATGTTAGTAAAGAATGTTGACTTTAGCAATCTTTGTTGCATTATGTGCCAATAGTTACCATTTAAAAAAGGGGAAACCCATAGGGGGAGCTGAAAAATGTGTTTTAAGACTTGAAAAGACCAGTTTCCCCAAAAAGAAAGCTGAAAAAAAAATTATTAACTGCATGTATTTAGATTACATAGCTACCAAGCTAGGCAAATGAACGAAATTAATTTAAAATAAAAAGTGTATTTTTAAAATGTTTAAAATGTTGTTTACATCAAATAATGCTAATAAATAATCACCCAATAGATAAATAATTAAACAGAAAAAATTCAAATAACTAATACGAAAAAAAAAAAATATATATATATATATATATATATATATATATATTTGTGATATATTTTGGGTATATTTGCGACTTTCATAAAAATGACAGAAGTTCTCAGTGATTTACTGCTTGTAGGTCCAAGAGATCTTTACTTTTCTTTTTTTTTTTATGATTCTTTAAACTGATAAATGACAAAGTCCTGTTGTTCCTCTGAAATTGAGCCTTGGTGATACGCAATCTTGAAGAGCAGGAAGCTCTCGCCAGAGTCAGTCGACAAAACAGTGGGGGAAAAAAGCCCATACACATGCAAATACACATACAAAACCACTCCAGACTCATTGAGCATCATCATCAATTGATATTGGACCCTTTGAGACGGCGTGCAGAGTTCCAGTATGGAGCAGAGCCCTGCTGCTAATGAAACGGACGGATCACTCAGCCGTGGATCCTGCTAAAAAACATCCACACTTAGCAGTCTTTACTTCCCCTCGTCCAGAGCAGTGTGCAAGAACGGAGGGGAGAGAGGCTGGCATCCTGATGAAAATACTACTTTTCTTGGAGTGCCTTCAAAAACGGCACTGCTTTTCCCTCCGAAGGTTTTCTAAAACTCCCAGCTGTTTTCTTTGCGTGCCGTTTTTTGCCAAAGAGTTAATCATAATAATCGCACTACTATTAGCTGACGTCAATACGAATAACATCTAAAGATGATTGGTGTAAATCACTACTATAATGCCCCCGGTATGGAGAGATTGGATGCAGTTTGTGTTCCTTCCTTTAATAATCCAGTGGAAAACAAGTGGAAACGAGTTCATAAAAGACAAAAGTCAAAGGACCTGCTTCTGATTCATTTTTCCCCACATGTAAAAGTCAAGAGAGATTTGCCAATCGTGGCATGTTACGGTTTCATGCGTGTCAGCTGACCGCTGCTGAGATGAGTCTTGACAAGGTAGGGCAGTCCTGGCTGCAGAGATTTGTTGGGGTATTTGAATAAGAAATTGCTCTGACAAGTCATGGAAGAGAATACAACGCAGGAGACAACGCTGCTTTTCCACCTTCACCTTTCAAAGTGTGCCTTCAGCTTTTAAATGACAATAGCGGTTATGTCTAAATAAATTCATACAGTATAATAAAATGTCAAGCAACTGACGGGACTTTCATGAGAGGTATTATAACTTTTAAGGCTTGGTTCTCTAAAAAGCATTCACAACTTATAATAAACTTGACAATGTGCTCATGCACCATGGGTCTGAGAGTAACGCAATTTCAATTCTCTGTATGTCCTGTACATGTGGCAGAATTGACAATAAAGTTGACTTTGACTTTGAATCCAGACGGGTGTGCGATATTGACAAAAATGATCTAAGTGTTTATATGCATTTAAACAGAATGACATGAATGTAGTTAACCAGCGCATAACTACATGTTTTGATGTTTGATATTCAAAATTATTTGGGGGAGGGGGTTTGATTTAAATATAGTGTCGTGTCAGTCAATAAATATATACAAGTTTTGTTTATTGGACTGTATAATAAAATCAACATCACATTTGCAAGCATGCTGATGTTTGGAGAAAAAAAACTACTTTTAATGTAATATTAACTATATCAGATGATATGAATATAACAGACATATAAAAGCCATACGGGAGCATATTGGGCCCTTATCTTGAATTTTGGAGGAATTCTGGTTGATATACTCAATGTCATATCGGATACAGTTTAAACAACAACTGCAATATTATCGTCGATGATATATACTGTAACACACACCCCTAGTCCTTTACAGCAGAATCCTTAGTGGAAAAACTGCATTACCCATGATTCTATAGAAAATACTCACTAATTAGAGCAAGCTAACTGTCCCACCTACTCCCATGATGCACTGGGAATGACACTCAATTTAATCTCCCTGTGCACTCAAATCTATATTTTCCTAACTTCGTCTGATTTTCAAATACTTTTTTTTTGCATAAAAAACAAAAAGAGTCAACTACTGTTTTGGAGGGGAAAAACGTTTATATTTAATTATTAAAAATGTGATTTGATGTTTTTCAAAGTAAAAAAGAATGCTCTGAAAATATATGTGTTGTTTATACTTTTGATCTGATGATCCAAATAATTAACAAAATTATAATCTTTCACTAAAGTAAAAATGGAATAACATTATGAACAGAGTGTTTTTGTATATGCACTGCTCAAAAACTAAAATACCACATCCTAGATCTGAAAGAATGAAATATTCTTATTAAATACTTTGTTCTTTACATATTTAAGTGTGCTGACAACAAAATCACACAAAAACCCACGGAAGTCCAGATTTGGAGTCACACTCAAAATTGAAGTGAAACAACACACTCCAGGCTGTTCCAACTTTGATGTAATGTCAGAATGAGGCTCAGTAGTGTATGTGCCTGTATGATCTCTCTACAACACCTGGGTACGCTCCTGATGAGGTGGAGGATGGTCTCCTGAGGGATCTCCTCCCAGACCTGGACCAAAGCATCCGCCCAACTCCTGGACAGTCTGTGGAGCAATGTGGTGTTGGTGGATGGAGCGAGACAGGACGGCCAGTCCATAGCATCAATACCATCATCTTGCAGGAACTGCTGACACACTCCAGCCACATGAGGTCTAGCGTTGTCTTGCATTAGGAGAAACCCAAGGCTGACAGCACCGGTATATGGTCTCACAAGGGGTCTGAGGATCTCATCTTGGTACCTAATGGCGGTCAGGCTTCCTTGGAGGGCTGTGTGACCCTCCAAAGAAACACCACCCCACACTACTGACCCACTGCCAAACCGGTCATGCTGGAGGATGTTGCAGGCAGCAGAACGTTCTCCAAGGCGTCTCCAGACTCTGTCAGGTCTGTCACATGTGCTCAGTGTGAACCTGCTTTGTGTTCTCTGGCAAATGCCAAACGTCCTGCCTGGTGTTGGACTGTAAGCACAACCCCCACCTGTGGACGTCGGGGTCCTCATACCACCCTCATGGAGACACATGCACATTTAATGGCATCATTTAATGGTTTATAGATTTTGTGGTCACACTTTGAGAACCACAAAAAAAGAATAACATGTACAAAAAATGTAAAAACAATCACTTCAGAATGGCATACAATATGCTCTAAACTTGCCCAAGAGTGCTCACAGCGCATAAACACACTAACAGAAGACAAGAGCGTTCATGGGGATTCTCTGCTGGGCTCCGTTTATTACGTCCGCCCACATCCAGCCCAATAAAGAAGCTTTCTGCCTACCAAGCGAGTTTGAGTGTGTTTGGTGTGTGAGTATTTCTGTGCCAGCATCACAGCAGAAGAAACCTATTACAAGTAACTTAAAAGACAACAACAACAACATCCCTGACAGAAACCATGAGGCCTAACACTATAATACGGACTCCAATTAGGTCTTCTAACAGATCGCACAATGAAGAGGTCCTTGTGCTCGTCTTTGAACGGTTCCGTCTTAAATCCCAGCCGCAGCTGGTACTGAAGCGCTGTGGCACCCCGTCACCAATTAAGACCCAAAACAAACGATAGATCTGCCTTTTACGAGCTGTGATTTGCGTCCTGACCTTTTTCCAGCTTTGCCATCCATAATCACAACAACAACTTTAAACAGACTGAACAAAATCTTTCATGTGCCGTTTTACAGCTTTTTTTTTTACAGAGATGGAGAGGAAAATCCCATAATGTGCGTTCTGTTTTGATGAGCTGATGTTTGATGGGAAAATATGCCGTGGCGATCGAGTTCACTTGTGCCTGATGTGGCTCGAGCGCATTTGCTTCTCTAATGTGTGTGTGTGTGTGTGTTTTAAACTGCGGTTACACAGCTGTACTTAGCTGTACATGCAGAAAATGGTAGTTACATACTGTAGGAAAGTGACCGACAATGTTACTAACAAAGAACCTAATACTGACTTGTGGGTAGTCTAGCATTAACGTAAATGCTCTGAAGAGTGAGAGAGAAGCATGTCCTCCAATGACATATTAACCTGTCACTTAATATTCAATTAAATTAATTTACAATAATAATAATAACCAATCACTGAAATTTAACGTGCCATTTAGATACATTTACACAGAGTGGTTAATGCAGCTCAGATGTAGCTTGAATGCATTTACCCAGCATTTCTTAAAAAATACATAAATACACAATGTGATTTTTTTTAAAAATAATATTGAATTACACACACTCAAAAATAATTCCACTTCTTTCGAAATCAATTGAAGTAACTCAGTCCACTTACAACTGTGGCAAGTCAATGGCTGTATCCAAAATCGCACACTTCCATACTACATAGCAGACGAGAGACACCAGAGCAGTATGTCCGAATTCACAGTAGTCATAAAACAGGAGGCCAAAAGTCCCCTGACGACCTACTACTTCTGGCAAGATTCCCAAGTGTGCATATGGTGAAGACTTTACTATCCCATGAGGCCAAAGGAAATGATAGAAGAATGTGATTACATTCACGCTATACAGAATTTACTTTCTTTAACGGTCCTGAAGTAGTTAGTAATCAAAAATAAGCACCCACACAGAAAGCGTGATATTTTAGATGCAGCTCTTGTCCTAATGAGTTTAACCCATTTGTTTAAATGGCTGACTCATTCATTTAACACATGGAATTACTCACCAATGAAACACTGCTCAGAGACACAAAACCATTCTGCTGCTAACAATGAAAACAAACAGACAATATTGTGCGTAAAATGTAAAGCAATATGATATTTGCAATTGTGCTGATGGGAAAAAGTCAATATATCAATTGAGTTAAATATAAAACTAAACTCATGAGGGGAAAAATGGCTCTGAATATAACTGTATCTTGAATTTGAAAAGGCTGGATTATGCAATGAAAGTCAGTTACACATTATTAAAACCATACTAAAACAATATTACTGTAGATTATACATATTGCGCACCCCTAACAGGAACACAAGAGAAAGTGATTGGAAGAAACGGAGGGAGTTCCTGCTTTTGAACTTCAGAACTGATCGATAATGTGTTTTTTCACATATGCGGTGGAGACGGAGCTGATGTCATGAAAGAGCGCGGAGCCCAGCCTAAGCGGGATTTCCTCTGGCCAATCCCCCCTGGAGCTCATGGGACAGCACAGGCCGTCTGCTCGATTAAACACTGCCCAGCATTACGTAACACAACCCATAACGTCACAGGCAAATGTCAAGAGCTTATGCAACTGTTGTTTGAAGGTTCACTGTCCTGGAGCTCAAAAGTGCACATACCTGGACCATGTAGCAGCCTGTTAATATGATTTATAAAAGATTTTGTGGATAACCTGATAATAATGATAAATACTGGACACTCATCATGAGTGAAACATTTGTGCCACTTTGCTATATAGTATGTAATGTGATATTACAATTACTGTTTTCATTAATTCTCAATTATTAGAGAAGTCGTACAGGCTTGGTCAGATACCGGCAAGCAGTGCAATGGAGACAACACAGAATCAAAGTCGAGGTACCCAGGCAGATTTCAGGTAAATGGTCAAAGGTAATGATATGAAAATGATAGCCGGGAAAAAAATCAAGACTTTGTGGAGAGTTGGCGTTTGGGTCTGGCTTTTATGTGTGTGCGCAATAGGTATGTGGGTGTGGTAATGAGGTGCAGGTGTGGGTGTGATCAGTCCCAGGAATGCGGCATGATGGGTAATGCAGTCCGTGAGCGGGGCGCAGCTCTGGCTGGAGTGCCCTTTGGTGGAAATAACGAGGGACTCCTGCTGGATATTGTACCATATATACTGTATATATAATAAATGCAGCGATGAAAGGGCCCTGGCTTACTGCCTCCAGTGGCTTCAGGAAGACAGGGAACAGTATGACACAGGGTTATGCTCCAGGAGACTTTCTTGTAGGTAATGATGTGCTACATCTGTGTGCCGATTTTCACAAATGTACGTTAAACATAGCGGGAGGGGCACTTCTTTGAATGTAAACAGGTGGCGCTATTGAGCCATTTTGTCACACCCACTTCTGAAACCCATATCAGATGACTATTTCCACCACTTTTGAGGTGTGTGCAAAGTTTTGTGACTTTTCAAGTATGTTTAGGGCCTCAGAAATGCGATTCATTCCACGGCGGAATAATAATAATAAAAATAATAATAAATGGTGCAATTCCAAGAGGGTCCTCGCACCGCGGGGAAAAAAATGGCATTTTAAATCACTAAGTCTTAAGTGATATGTCAATAAATATGTTCATCAATTTGAAGTACACTTGGTATGAAATACACTTGTTTTTTTTTTCACTTTTTTGACAGTCATTGGTAAAGTTGGCTATAGTAAAATGCACAATCCTAATCTCAATTTTTCTGTGTTTGACAAGAAAAAAAAAAGTAGCGATACAGGTTGAGGGTGATGACAATTCAATGTCTCAATAATCAGAATGAGGATAGCATGACTCAAGAAAGAGAAATGAGGCATGAGAAGAAGATAAGAAAGAATCAAGCACATAAATTCACGCAAATGAATCGTTTTCATGTCTCGGTATGCAGCAGTACATGACTAGAGCTGTGCAGCTCCCTCTCTCCCATCAATACTCCAGTGCTTTTACACAAAAGCCTCTCATTAATGGATCTCATAGTTTCAAGTGGTCAAGCGGCAGCGCTAAGACCGGGAGGAAGTGCATTCCATCACCAATGGTTTCTGGCAAAGCCGTAAGCTACTTACCACGGGTCCTTCTCATGCCCTGTGCACAGTAACTCTACCCCGAGTGCTGCGGGAGCCGACTAACCTAGACAGGACATCTCACTTAAAGGCACAGTTCATGCAAAAATGAAAATCTGTCATCATTTGCTCACCCTCGTGTTGCATGGTATGTATGACTCTGTGCTTAAATGCTCCTCTATTGTAAGTCACTTTGGATAAATGCATCTGCTAAATGCATAACATGTATTATTTCACGTGGTAGGTTAATATTAGTCTGATTTCTGCAAGCAGGGATAGGCGATGAGATGAGGCACGTCTTGATGCCTCTGATACGGTCTCAACACTGCTCTGATTAGAGGGTTAAACTGAAGCACATGCAGGGAGCACCTACAGATGGATCTCATTCTCTCTGACACACACACACAGTAATTTAAGGTCAGTGGAGACCATATTAATACTTCTGGCCAGTTACAGGATGGACATATTGAGATACTTATGAAGTGGTTTGCAAGAGCCTAGACTGCTGCAACAGGCATGAAGACTTCTGTTCATCTCTCTCCTCATATATCTCATGTACAACAGGGACACGCTTTGCCATGGCCAACTTTTGTGGCTGGAAAAAGGCAGCTGGGAAATTCAGTCAGAACTTTAATATCAGCGCATTCCTAATTACTGTAAGACACATAAAAACAAAATGGAAAAAAAGCTGACAGCATATAAAAGTTAAATGACAAAACTACATTTCTACACTGTTTTGACCAAAAATGTAATAAATAAATAAACTGTTTTATTAATGGATTTATTAAATTAATGGAATTTAGGCATCACAGTAGCATAAGACATGCATAAAAAATTAAATTAAATTAAATTAAATTAAATTAAATTAAATTAAATTAAATTAAATTAAATTAAATTAAATTAAAT
>JAUYWG010000046.1:1488370-1504608 GCA_034779775.1 Enteromius afrohamiltoni | reverse complement strand
TGAACTATGCTTTCGGGAAACACTGAATCGTTGAACTATGCTGGTAACGACGGAACTTGCGACCATAGTAGGCTAACAATGCCTTGGGGAAACGCACCCCAGTATGGTCTCAATATATTATGAACCGCAAACAATAAATAAAATAACATTACAGAGCTGGATTGACGCTCATTATAACACACAGAAATATAGTAACGGATGTTTAATTGTTTGTGGCAATTTTAAGACTTAGCTCATCTAGCACTAATTTGAAGAGACAGCAACAGATTATAGCAAATATTAAACCCTTTCAGTGCATTCCCTTTATGGTTTGTGCATATAAACTTCAGTTAAGCATATCTGCAAAGCTCGGTATCCATTCTAACAAAAATCACCATGAAAACAAATGTATGCTCATGTCATGCATCCACTGATGTACAGAGGCAATTTCAATCTATTTACTTTACATGAAAAAGTCAGACCGTGAACTAAAGCTGGAACTCCTCAAACTCAAAACAAAAATGCTACCACTTCCCATAAATCACCTTCATATTCAGTTACCGATTCATGCATTTATCCACTGACCTGTATAAAATCCTGAGACTGATAGATATAATAGAAGTTATCAAAATAAAGTAAATTTGAGCCCCTGAATAGATCAGCATGAATTGAACAGTCTTCGGTATCAGTCTTGAACTCCCTACTGTAATCGTTCACTGACATTGAAATGCAGCACATGTTCAGATTTCTTCACTAAAGCCAAACTCTGCATAAATAATGCACCAAAAACTAAACTTTAAGTTTAAAAAGGGTGCTTTCTTTCCATTAGTGTGAAACAGCACGTTTTAAAAAGCCAAATAGCCCAAAAGCTCAAAATTGACCAATGCATGCAAAAACAATGTTTCAGCCTGTACTCTTGCCTTGAAGGAAACATGCATTTGTCAGTGTGTGTTTCAGCTCTCATTAGGTGTTAAAGTCAAATTCCAAGCATTTCCCAACCCAGCAGCCTCCAGCGGCTTCGTCTGAGCTTCCAAGAGCTACAAAAACACTCTTTCTTAAAGACTCCATGAAATGTCTTGCTGAGAGCAGTTTTCTTTCCTGTGTTGATATGTTATATTGAAAGGAAGCTGAAGCAGATCATGGTTTAGCTGCATCAAAACACTGAATCACTAAACTCATTTATAAAGACAACGTTTACAAACCAGCTGCACACATTTTGATGAAAGCGTAAATCGCATAATGTTATCAACACTATCAAACAATGATCACTAGTAATGAAGTCTAGACTACTTCATTTAGTGTCTTCACATCATTCTAAAAATCTAAGAGCACTAAACAAAGTTATCATCTATGTACAAATGATTATTAATAAAGACTACAACAGTAATTTGCATTCGGAGAGTCCTAAACAAGCTCTGATGTAGAATCAGTGGGCGGGGCTAAGTAGGCAGTGATGTTGTTGATATCCTGTAAAGATGGGGTTTATCCACACTCTTACATCAAAGAGAACTGTCCGCTGAGTGGCACTAAAACACAGGTTCAATACGTGAACCCTGGCACATTGTTACGTTGAAATAGGTATGTCGGAACTGAAATATCCGGGACTGTTTTTAAAAGTTTATGTTGGAAGTCATGTTGGAAATAAGCCCTACACCAAAATCAACCCTAAACCTACCTGATAGTGTTACAAACCTACAAACCTATGAAAACGCATAGATATGAAGCTGGATGAGTGTGATGATAACATTCAAAATCATCAGTTTTCAAACCTCCCAGCATATTATTTTGAAGTCAAGTAATTGTGCAAAAATTGCGCTTTATTGATCGCAACTATAACTGAATAAAAGGGGTCAGAGTTTCACTGCCTCTAGAGTTCAGTTCTTTTGGAAACTGCAGTGATAAGTACTTGTTGGTACGTAAAAAGTATGTTTATGGCATTAGACCAGGTAGGTTTATGCACACGGTTATACAGTTTTATTTAAGTGTCTCTGTTTGATCAGCCACAAACGTCAGCCCCTCTGGGATCCTAGAAAGTGTGCCAAATCGTTCAAGAATTCTAATTTGACCCCTGTTAAATCACTCCAATTTGATTTAACGCAGTCCATTTATTTAGAATCTTTCTCTCTGCTCTCTTCGGCCAGATGCTGCTGCCCTGACAGCACAGAAGCACCGAGCAGTGGTTTGTGGGAATGTGGTGCTGTTATCTGTACGTGAAGGCCGTGGGATCCTCTGCTCTTCTATCTCCCACACGACCACACTATGCACCGAGACCCTGAAGTTTACTTGTTGCTAAGCGACGATAATATTCATAATTCTTCTTCTTGCTTAAGCTGCTATGATTCATGTCGGCTTCGCAGTAAATGGCTGCGTAATTGCACGTTGCCGTTCCAGACTCCAGAGGTGCTGAGTTCTGCTGGGTCGACGTGCTATCGCTATTAGCATGGCCACTTTGGTCAGAAACACCAGCCAAGTCCTCGTTCCAAGAATGCAGTCCGAGCTCAAATAAATACGCTGTAGCATATCATTCATACTAAATCAGGGCCGATGGCCTGGACCGCACCACATGACACCCTAACCAGTGTTTTGATGAGCGAGCTCGACGAGAAGTGCTTACAAATTTCCTTGATAATAAGAGCTTGATATAATATAAATATCAGAGTTAAACACGTCAGGCTTTTGTTTCTTTGCACGGAGAATATTTTTATAGAAACCGCTGCGGTTTTGTGCCACAAAGGCAAGAGAGCCATAATAATGGTGAGGTCAATTTAGGAACGGAGAAATAAACTCCACTCTATTCCAAACATACATCTGCATTAGAGAACCCACAGGGAGGAAAACACACTGAACTGTCATGGTTAGAGAATCTATTAAAGGTAAGACAAACACTAGGAGGTACTGGCGAACTTTCAGAGCAAGGCCTGCTGTTCAGGACAATCCTTACATTTTTGATTTACCAGGTCATGTGCTCCTTGACAAACCCAGAGACCAAAATAATCTAGCTGAGCCAGACTGCGCTAGTCTAGGGGTGGGCAATATGAACTTGAGGACCTCCTAGCCAGATAGATAGATGTCGGTGGTAACATGGTAAAGTTAGCATTAAACGATTTGAACGAAATCATTTTAAATAAAAATTTGAATAAATAAAAAAAGTCTTAGCTTGAAGTTAGTATGAAATGTTCATTCTTCAGTAGTACCCCCCCTTGATAGCTAAATAAACAAAGTGTTAAGGATTGCAGGAAATGGAAACATGAACCTTTTTAAATGCATATTACAGATTTTATTGTGAAAGATTCATCCATGTACTCGTAATTTTCAAGTGCTGGGAAATAATTAATCACATCTAATTTGTTTCTATAACATATGTTTTTGTACTGTGTGTATTTATTATGCATATATAAAGTATATAAATGCATTATATATTTTAAAAATATTATATCAGAGACAATCAAGAATCATAAACGAACACCAGAGAGAAGAGTGTATTTATATGTGCATAATCAATATACACAACACACACACATATATTATGTATACAAAAACTTTTATTTTGGATGCATTAATTGAAGGCCAGCAAAAATAAAATAAAATAAAATAAGATAAAACATGAATGCTGCCTAATTAATTATTAATAATAATAATAATAATCATGGGCGGTGCTTGTCATACAAATGTACTTCTTGCATACTCCCTCTACTTACACTCGATCCAAAGCCATGAAAACACCACCCATTTAAACAGACCCCATGATTTCAATCCAACCAGACCAATTAAACTCACTTGAAATAACATCCCGTGAGTGAAGAGCGTATCTGTGAAAAAGTCCAGGCCAGGATAGAGCGCTTTAGTTCAGAGATAATCAGGGCCTGTTTGCTTGTTTGCACATTTATAGAGCCAATTCGAGAGAACCTTTCCCATGATGTCAAAGAATGGTCAAAGACCTGCGCTCCCCGCTGACCACTTCTGCCTGGCAATTCACACACTGGACTTTGGGGCCGGTTTCGTCAGAAAGCATGACTTCATAGCCATGGCAGCATGGCAAAGGTCTAGCAGAGCTTTAAGCCTGGATAAACAACCCAGTGGGAATACCTCTCCTTCCTCTGTTTTTTCAGCTCATGCATTTGTTGCTACTCATTCCCACTCGATCAAGCAGCGGTGCTCATGCTGTCAAACCAGTTTTGGGCAGCCGTGCCTCTACAGTTGACTGGGATGGCACCAGGGAAACAAAAAAATGGTGCGCCAAGGATGGGAAAGAGACATTTTTTGGGTAATAACAACAGCTCTTGATCTTAATTAATTACAGTGGCATGAAATGTTTGCATTGGGATGAATGAAAACACAATCTCCAATCCGGGGTCTCATTATGTACTGTATTTACAGGAAGTTCCAAAAGCCGTTCCGACTGAAAGCATAGGCTTTGTGGACTCTCACAGAGATCAAAGGAGGATCAACAAACAGTTGTGTAAGGAGGGTCTGAGGGGGGAAAGTGGAAAGTCTTTCAGATATCTCTCCAGATTAATTCCTATGGAGGTGAGGAGCACCCTACAGTCTGCAAGGATTCAGGAGAAAGCATCGTTTTAACTAACATTTTGGGGAAAACGCAATCTTTTCAAAGTGCACATTTATGAAAACGATGTGTATATTTGGGATGTTTGTAAAAACGCTAACTTTTTTTGCATATATACAACAAAATTCTCTAAATGATCCCCATTCATATAAATCCAATTATAAGAAATGCATAAGATTGAGAGGAAAAAAAACAAAAACTGAGAAATATAAAAATTTTATGCACAAAATCGCTTCATTTCAAATCTGACGCCTGCTACAGGTCTCTAAATAGTTGTGACGGGGGCTTGCTTATCATGGTGTAGCATCTCCTCTTCTTTTCAAAACAGTTTGAAGACGTCTGGGGATCAAGATCATGAGTTTCTGGAGATTTGGTGTTAGGACACGACGAGCTTCTGGACCATGTTCATATACGGCTTCTTTTATCATGACAGAGCTTTATTGGGCATCTGCAGATGTCTCGGATGATTGTGTTTACCGACACAATTTAGTAAAGTCAGTGACAGAATCATGTGACGAGTGACGAGTGTCGTCAGGACCTGAAGACCACGAGCATCCAGCAAAGATCTTGCACACAAGATATTCTCTGAATCTTCTGAAAAAAGATAATAAGATTCGTATTCGACGTGGAGGAGCATGTTTGTATTTTAAGATGTACTCCCAGCTGAATCTTTTCAAAAATGTTTTCCTTTGTTTCCCCCATGCTTACTTCTTTTGAGACCTGTTGCAGGCATAACATTTGAAATGAGCAGATTTAGTGGATATATGTGTAACATTTCAAAACATGTTTTTTGGTTATGTTCTCTATGTTCTATTGTCAATGAAATATTGGCTCATGTGATTTGAAAGCATTAAAAGTAAAAAAACATCCCAACATTTGGTTTAATTAATTCAGTTGTATAAAGATTCTATCTAGACATAAAGAGGGCATTTGACAAAGGCACACAAAGTACTTTAATGCTACTGGGTTTTTGAAATCTCATCAACAACATGATTCTTAATCATTTTCCTTCATGCTCAACAGTCATACAGGTTTGGAACGACAATGGCTAGAAAGGCAAACTTTAATTTAATGCTTATGTCAGCCATCATGGATGTATGGAGTGATAGCGGGATAATACAGTAATATGCTAAAAAACCGCACTGCTGGAAGGAGCCCTGCCGGGGTTTATATTTGAGATTAAAGTGAATATAATAGGATTTACTGAAAGATCATACTGCTAAACACTGCCTGGTAGTCATGGTGAAAGTATCATAAATAAAAATGTCACTACTGCATGGTCTCGAGCCAAATCCTCTGGACTCTTCTCTCACCTGAAACAATCAATCCAAGTCACGTAGGCACCGTGTCTTTTGACGACACACTTCATCACTGCAGACACATGCACATAGACAAACAGAGTAATATATACTTTTCCCTGACGCATATTTCCAGTAAATTAGTCTGCCTTGCCAGTAAAACAATATTCTTGGTTGCTACCAAGTTTTTTTTAAGTATTCCTAAAAAAAACACATTTTGGACCTCTGAAATACTTTTTGGAAAAAGGCAGCGAATGTCAGAGGAGAAGTAACTCAGGTTTGACTGATAGCTTCATCGTGTTTTCCGATCGTGTTTGACTTGATCCGGTGAACTGTTTAAACGTAGAAACTAATTTCAAGTCCAGCCATCAAACTTATCAAGTCCGAGCGACTTCTCAGCACTTCTTTCAGAGAGCAGGAAGCACGGTTTCATCACTTATCCATTAGCTGTTTTGGCTCGGCTCTATGGTTTCAACTCCTTTTGTGTGCTCGCTCCGTCTTTGAGAAGAGAAAACACTTTCCCAGTTTGACATACTTTAATTCTATCCCTGTGGTTTACAACCTGCTTTACTTCAAAACCCTAATTTAAGTGGAAGCAGAGTAAAAGATGTTTCATGTATTTTTTTACATTTGTCTTTAAAACTGCTTATCAATCAAAGCCATAATGTCATCTGTATAGCACTGACGTTAGTGGTGGACTGATGTATTGACCAAACGGACAAATCGGACAACATTTGGCATTTTTTTAAGTTATTGGAATTAAGTCTTATTTAGCCAATTAGCACCAGAAGGGACTTTTATTTTGTGTTTTAACATTACTTATTCTTATATTAACGATATTCTTTATTGAAAATGCTAAATTACACAATCAAAAAGTTTCTATATACAAATATGCTTATTTTACATGAAGTTAAACTTTGTTATTTAGTGCTATCAAATGATTAATCACAATCAATTGCTTCCAAAATAAAAAAAAATATATATATATATAATATATATGTGTGTACTGTGTATATTAATTATGTGTGTGTGTGTGTGTGTTTTGTTTTTGTTTTTTTAGGAAATGTTATATTTATGTATTATAGAAACAAAAACATAAATTTTGTCTGCCTTAATTAATCATAATTAATCATTTGACAGCTCTGATATCATTTAATTTTCTAATAAGATATTTGTAATTATTTGAGGATATATCATGTCATTTAAAAGTTTATTGAAGAACTTGTTAACGTGTTTTTTTACATTATTTAAACAGTGATATCTTATATTTAAAATCTTATATTTATTTATTAAAAATAGTAATGATAATGAATTATTATTATTATGTAAAGCACAATAGTATAATTTAGTAAAACCAAACTCCTATGTTGGCAGGTTGCACAGAAGATGTTTTCTGTGTGTTTCTGGTGCTAGTTATATCAATTGAAACGGTATGCAGACTTCTGTTTATGTTTTAATAATCACAATTTCACAATTAACTGTAAAACCATACTTTTGATTTATTTATCCACAGTCTGCATGATAAAATGTCAAATCCATTTTATAGCTGGATTCAGGGAGAAATCATTACTATAGTTTCATTCATAATAAAAGGCTACAAATACAGGTACGTTTGACCACCGAGGGAGAAAACACACATACCTGATTTTCAAGGTATGTGGTCCATTATACCCTCTGAAATGTCACCCCCCGCCCCCCCTTCTCACACACACACACACACACAAGTGCAAAGTTGAGAGTAGCATGATAAAGCAAAATGCCTCCCTGCTGAAAACAACCGCCGACCTGAGCTCCTTCCAAGCTTTTTTTCTGCTGATCCCCAAAGACTGTGAGGGAGTGAGACCTTATTTACAGCATTACATTTCCACCACAATCCCTTAAACTGATCAAATAAAGCAGGAGCCACGCATAATTCAGCCAAACCGAGTAATTCATCATATCAGTTAAGAGCACATTTCTGTCTGCTCCCCTGATACAGCAAAACATCTTACTTTACTAACACTCTTATTTTTTTGCATCCGTGCGTGCGTGTGTGTGTGTGTGTGAGAGAGAGAGAAAGCCTTCTTTAAGACATGTATCTTTGTGGTTTCTCAGATGATAAAACATGATGTTCATGGTCGTTTTAACCCGACTTGTGTAGTTAATAACACTACACTGCATTCCACTTGGAATTTTCCAGCATCATACCTGAAAAAGAGCTGGAAAACAGACAAGCCATCAACTGGAATGGAAATCCCCAAATCTGATGTTGTCTGTATCATTTTACAACGACAGCACCGAGGAAGCTCTTCACACTTCGTTTTCTGAAGAAAATTAGAGTCAAAGTTCCTACGCTATACAATAAAAGCTGTTTGGGGAATATTTGTAGGGTATAAAGTTGACATTAAAATGCATTATTTATGCACCAAAAGCATCAGCAGTATTCCATATTATGCTATACTGTATGTTTGTTTGTTTTTTTCCTTGCCATCTGATCCTGGTCAGAAAACCTGGTTGTTCCACATCAAATTCACAACAAGAGCTAATTTAAAGACTATTAAAATGCACTGATAACAAGTAAAGTAAGAGTAACAAATTATGTTACTTACTTGCGTTACTTCTCAAATATGAGCAGGGCTTGATTGTTTGATTGCTTGAAAATGAAAAGCCCTTTCACTCCAAAAAGTGTAATGAATAAACCTCAGGCTGAAGGAAGAGTAAATCACATCTGTACAGGAGAAGAAGGTTCAGTACTCTTCAGCAATAAAAGAACAATGAAGCACAATTGTTAGTTTAGCTAGAGTGATTTTTGCTTAGTACGGTTGAACTGGATCATCAAAGACATTGGTTAATAAAATGCATATTTACATAGCATACTGAATTATTGCAGGTTTGCGTCATATTCTGAGTCTTTTGGGAGAGGGGTTTTGTGAGAAGAATGAATAAGGTATGTTGATATTTAGTCTAGAACTGTTCATAGCACACACAACACCTCTGTATTTCCAGTTTCTCCCAACATGGGGATAGGAGACTTAGGGGACAAAATATCCTATTCTTTTGAAAAAGTAACTCTGGTTACCCCCAACACTGGTTACTATAATGCAGTTTTTGGCATGGCTAAAATTGTATCGTCCAATCATAAGCCAAGACTGGAACTTTCCGGATTTGAACTGTATGACCTTTATGTTGGCAGTCAGAGACAGCTAGTATGAATATCCCATAAAAAGGTATTATAACATCTGTGATACGAGTGTGCCTGAAACCAGCTGCAGGGCACCATATGATTGTGAAACGCTTTCTCTCTGACACACAAACATGATGCTGCTGGGACGCCAAAATCCTCTAATCTCAGCTTGTGTAACTCAAGCGGATATTTTCTGCATGTTTATGACGCAGCGTGACTCGAAGGTCAGTTACAAAAGAGAACCGTCACTCTGTGTGATTAACGTTTTTAATTTCCCAGGATTACCATCTAAAATTAGCAACAGATATGATTACATGCTGCTGGAGGCATCTGTTTATATATACAGAATATAAAATAGATTCAGTAATCTTTTCTGTAGTACTAATACCACAATAACAGCAAGGTGACAACATTTATAACATAATATAAGTGTGAAAATATAATATTATGTAACCTATTAAGACAACTATTAAGCAATTAATATATTTACTCATTTACTTATATTTACATTGCAGCTCTGGTTATAAAAAAAAATGATACACAAATATAAATAATTGTATTAGGAGTCTGATAAAAACGTTATTTTGGAGGCTTTTGCATCTGAAATCTTTTTAGTTGAACTGTCCCTTTAACTTTGTTGAAACAAAAATCAGACATCTCAGACAACAAGAGTGGTAAATTTTTACGTCCTTAATTTTGAGCATTTTTTTGGTATTAAATATCGCTATTTTTAAAGGTATTGTATCAAAATGAGAAATCTTTCATTCATTCCAGACACGAATCCATGGTAGAAACACAAGGTTTCTCCTGCACTAGCTCTAATCCCACAGTAAGACCAAAATAGAACGAATACAAGAGGAAGCGCTCTTTTTTTGCCCCCATTTCTTTTTTGGTACTGCGATGGCACGAGGACAAAGGACGGTCTCCTTTCCGTCTGTCAACGGGTCATTTACAGGAACAGAGAAAGATCCGTTATCGCTCGCTGACTCTTTTGGTTGCATCCAAAGCAAACATGGCTCTCTTTTAGGTCGCCGGTTTTTCTGAGGACGACATTTTTGAGCTCTGGAAGCACGTCCGCTCGCCTCGTCACCTCCCTCTCGGATCCATTCCCGGAGAGCTCCTCAAAGTCAGCACGCATGGAAGAAACCTGGAATGAATCAGCTACAGATTACATACATTTGCCATTTCATGTGTGTTGTGCGGGAACCGTTGAGTAACCAGTTGCATAATCTTTGCTGCTTTCTCCTACAGATGCGCACAGAAGGCTCAGAGACACGCTTTAGTTTCAGAGAAAAAAATGGCGATATTTCAGCAGCCGTGACCCCGACCCGACCTCTTTCCAATGTTTATCGCATTCTTCATCCATTGTCCTCCACGGTTTAAACGAACAAGCAGAAAGACACGGCGAAGGCCGACATCAAAGCAAATGAAAACCACGCTGTCCTCAAATGCTACTCGGCTGGGAAGCTGGATTTAACATTTCGAGGATTCACGTTTATTTTGGTCTGCTGCGGTTCCTGTCCGCCGCGATGTGCTCTTTCCGTGGGAAGTGGCTTGATTCGGGGCTCCTGTCCCACTGTGGATTACTTCCTTTCCAGCTATTGATGACGGCTCCGAGCGGCAGGCCATCAGGGAGAAACAGCAGGAAGAGGAGCTGAATTCTCATTTAGTTATCACTCTATACTCCATTTGGGCCCACCTCAATATTCATTAGCAAAGCCTGGCCGCCAAGATCTAGTTAGCCATTGCGCTTCTGCACGCGAAGGAGGAATACCAATTCAAATAAATATATTCAAATGCGACTCAGATCGCATGATCCCATGACAAACGCCTCCAGGTGCCAGTTTTTGGCATTCTGGGAAACGGCGGTGCAGTCATACACAGCAGCTCTGGCTGTCTCGACACGTATCTAGCGGCCGCTGCCAGGCAGGTCCTCATCCAAAACATAAACAAAGGAACATTATGTCTGTCAGCCTACACGGAAACATAAACAGCAATTTATCTCATCCACATGGGAATGCACATATACTTTTATACCTCCAAATTCCCCCTCTTGCTTTCCTTTCTGACCTGCAACCAACAGAAATAGGATGTGATAGATGAAGGATCTCCAAACTGGCACCAGTAAGCATCATAAGATATGAAATCTGGGCTGAAAAAGTGATCATTTAAACACGTACAGTAACACTTGTGAATATAATGAACCCTATGATGATAAAGATCCACCCAGTGCTTTTATTTTAATCTTGTTAAATCATTTCCCCTTTCTCACACCAAGCCGATCTCAAAATGCCTGTCACACAGACCCAGGCCCCTCCCACAATGGTTGATTGACACTGGTATGTTACCTTAGCCCCACCCCTAGTGAGCTGTCATCAGTCTACCACTGTTACACTGTTACAGTAGCAGATGTAGACTGACTCCTAAGAGATTGAGGTGTGGTTTTTGGATGTAATCATGAACAGAGCAGTCGTCATTTACTCCCGACATCTGAGCCGCTGAAGACACAGAGGATTACTTTCCAATCTACCTAAATATGTTTATGTCCGTACAAAAAAACTTCACGTACAGAAGAAGTGAGTGTAAGGTTCTTTTATGCGTCTTTGCAAATATGGCTTGTCATCCCACTGAAAAGGGGGCGGGGCAAGAGGAGCTCATTAGCATTTAAAGGGGCATGCACTAAAACGCCTCGCTGTGAACAGAGCTGATTCTGACAATAAAAAGGTGTTGTTTTACACTACCTGTGAGACATTTTAACCAAAAGTGTGTTATAGACTTTTCATTAAGACCCTAAAGAATCATCCGATGGCTCCTTTAAACCTTTTTGATTGCATTTATTTGATTAATAGTACAGTAAAAGAAGTAATGCTGTTAAACATCATTACAGTTTAAAATAACTTGAATGTACAGTAAAAATGAAATTTATTCCTGTGAGCAAAGCTATGTTGAAAAGGTAATTAAAGATGATCTTTTTGTGGTAATAATGATTGAATCATGCTGAAATTATTTTGATGCATATAAATTATTTGAAAGAACTTTCTTTCAACATAACTTTTTATAACCATTAAATTATTTTTTAATTTGAAATTTTCAAAGACTTTTCACAATTAAATTGTACAATTTAATGAAAATGTAATACATCCTTGCATTTCCTTTTCTTTAAAGCAAAACACACACACATATATATATTTAAAGAACACTATACTTTAAGCTTTTATGAATAATGCATTCAAAATTGTTATTAAAGTGTATAATGTGTTTAAGAGTATAATTGTAATGCACTAACTGTGGTCAGAATTATTCATGAGGCTGTACAATGCATTAACGGTGCATCACTAGTTTTAAAGGTCTTAAGTAAAGTGTTACCAAACTTCTGAAAAGCAGTGTCATTTTCATATTTATTGTCAGATAAAAATAGTACAGATTGTTTTAGGTAAATCGCGCAGGTTTAATTTGATCTCACTAGGACATACAAGCTGGTTTAATGTGAAGACAGAAGATGATGACTGTCTTTTATTATTTTGTCTTTAAGCACTGAACTCTTCAAGGACAGACCATCACATTTATTGGCGAAACTTCATCTCTTCATTTTCCAGCCAGAGAGCATCATGACCCCAAACCAGCCTCTTTCCAATGTTTATCACATTTTTCATCCATTAGTGCTGATTGTCCTCCACGGTTTAAATGAAGAAGCAGAAAGACATGGGGAAGGCCAACATCAAAGCAAATGAAAACCACGCTGTCCTCGGGAAACTAGGTTTGACATTCTGCAGATTGAAGAAGCTTCAGAGCTGCCAAGGCATGAACAGGAGTTAATCGAGAGCTTTCGTGTTTATTCAGGTCTTTATTCTGAAGAATGAGCTATAGGTAACACAGAGTAGACTGATAAGTCGGCATGACGATATAAATCCAATTAAACAAGCAAACAAACAAATACAAGTTCTTTTGAACTTCCTATTCATCTGTGAATCTGTGAAGTCTCATTGTTTCCACAAACATATTCAGCAGCACAACTGTTTTCAAATGTTTCTTGAGCAGCAAATCAGCATACTGTATTAAAATGATTTCTAAAGGACAATGAAGAGTGGATGCTGAAAATTCAACGAGACTTATACTGTATTTACACAGATATAATTTCCACCGTCTGAAGAAGGACTCATGTTTCCCTGAACAGAGAAACAATGCACTGTGTTTGTTTCACACCGCAAAAAAAAAATCTGCACTAACTTTATTCCTAGCCATCAGAGGTGAAGCTTCTGAAGCTTTTCTTATGGTCTGTGCTGCTTCTAATTTATGTTAAGCAACAGTTTCATCAGGACATCTTTAAAGGAGTTACACAAAGCCAATTTTCCACACGCTAATATGATTCTTTAGGGTCTTAATGGAAAGTTTGTAATATAGTTTATTTAAAAAATTCTCAAAGATTTTCCCCTGTCAAAAACAGCTCTTTAGAAATCACTCTGTTCTGTGTACTTCCCCTTTAAATATTCACGAGCTCCGCTGACTCCGCCCCTCTTTCCCGAGGCGCTCTAAGAGGACCTTTGTTTAGCCGTATTCATAGTGAAACTTGCTAATTAGCCCATTATTAGGAAAGGCACCCGTCAGAGTGGTCGTGGTGGTGCAACAGTATACAGTGATACTCTCAATGTTACTCAGAAAACAGGATGCAAGTTTAATTCATTTGAATTACTTTTGCTTAATGTTACTCCACCAGATATGCAAAAGAAATCTCTTGTCTTAGCTACTGCGTATACAGATTTCCTAAAAGAGTTCCTTTCCGAAATATTGGTTAATTTTGATAAAGCACTAATTGTTGGGGATTTTAACCTTCATGTTGATAATAAAAATGATGCGTTAGGACTTGCGTTAACTGATCTGATGAACTATTTTGGAGTAAAAGAGGGTCACTGGACCCACTCATTGTTTTAATCATACGCTAGATTTAATTATATCATTAATCCTCTGCGTCTTCAGTCTCTCAGATGTCGGGGTTAATCACCACTGCTCTGTTCATTCATACATTCAACAACAAAACAGCTCAATCTCTCAGGAGTCTTGCTTGTCTCTGCGTCTCGGTCTGATGACGGCTCACTCAGGGCGGGTCTGAGGTAACACACCAGTCCAGTCTGTGTGACACGCTGCTGTCAATCAACTATTGTGGGAGTGGCCGCATTTGAGAATGGTTTGATTTCAGAAGGAGCAACTTATTTTTATTACGTTAAAAGGAAACTACCGGTGGATCTTTATCATTGTGGGGTGGTTGTGTACACACACTCCCAACACACTCTTCAGTCCAAACAGCTTGAAAAAGTGCATGTACCACCGTATGACCCCTTTGACATCATCTAAGGCCACATCAGAAACAAGGACCTGTGGTAATACAGTAGAAGCACTGTTTCTATTAAAAAAAGGAAGAAGAAAAGCTTAGTGTAAATTGTGTTTCATTTTAGTGGATGTGGATGTTTGACTGTAGAAAAAAAATCCTCTACATAAAGTATGCAATGTATTTTTACAGTTCAGGAAGATTAGATGGCCTTGAAGTGTCTGGCTGTGATTTGTACGAGTCATTTTGTAACATTATAAAGAGTAAAAGAACAATATCAGGAAAGCACATTCTCCCCAAAAAGATAAAATGTAACAAACACTTATATTGACCAGCCATGTGTTATATTAGAAGCTCTTCGTATTGCCAGTTTAAAAGCTTCTTTACTTAAAAATAAAGGTTCTTCATTAGCATCAATGGCTCTGTTAAGAATCTGTAACATGTATTTCAACAAATGGTTCAAGTCATCATTATTTATATACTGTAGCACTTTTTCCTTTGCAGATTGCGTCAAAGCAGCTTTACAGTATTAAACCGGGATATGTGTCACAATATACCTCAGTATAAAGCCTAGTAGTCAACATTTGAAGTGGATCAAAAAAAAGTTGTCCTAAAACCAACATCGTAGGACAGCTCTGAAAACTTTCTTGATCCATCTCAAATGCTGACTACTGTATATTCAGTTGGACTTCTGCACAACTGAAGTGTAGTAAGTATACCAGTTTAGTATATTAAAGTGCAATTGCAGGGTATTTTTATAAAGTACATAAATATGTAAATGTATTTGGTGTGTACTTGTATTTGCCATGCATTTTAACATATTTATTTATCACTACGGGTAGCATTTTCCAAGCATGTTTCTTTATGGAACCTTATAAATTATGCTTTTATTTGGGACCAAAAAGAACAACATTTTAATCCAAAAATCTATCTTGACCATATCTCTACCCGTATTTGTTGACAGTGGGAAGTGTCCAGCGTATGAGAGGAAGAAGGATTAAACCCTGACAAATCAAGCTGTAATCACGCTGCTTCGATGTAAGGTGCCTGGAGAACAGGTCTGTATCATTCACACTCATTGATTCATCAGCGTGGGTAGAAGACACTACTCCAACCTGAAGAGATAAACCACTCAAAAACTATATCTCAGACATTTCCCAAAACTAAGAGCAACGTTCAGAAATCTGATTATTTACAGGACACTGTCCTTAAACTGCAGGAGACTTTCAGGGGATGATGGATTCTGCGCACCATGGGTCTCATCACAGATAAATTCAAGTTTACACAATGCTTGATGAAAACTGATGTGTGATCTTGTTCTTCACCATCCTCTTACACACACACACACACACACACAGTTCACTCACACATAGACTGGCAAACAATGCAATGAGAAACACAATCCAATACATCATAACAGATTTTTATAGCTCGATAAGAATGAAGGCCCAAATTCCTCACCCAAGGTTGGACGGCGCAGGGTTCAGAGAGGCCAGGGAGAGCAGGAGGGCCGACACGTGATTGCATGATTTGCATTGTTTCATTCGATACAAAAAGAGCTTGTGGATCTTTTTATGCTCCAGTGACATCAACGAAGCTTCAAAGCAAGTTTGTGTTTCATTTGACATTCCAGACCAGAACTGGACCAATCATCTGAGAGTAAACGTGAAATATATCTGTCGCAATACAGCCACAGTCATGATCCGAGATTCACTATTAGTGAGTTTCCGGGGGCGTGGCTTATGCATTCTACAGAGCAAACCGTATAAAAAGTACACTATAGTTTGAATTTTCCAAAAATAAAATAAAAAATAAAATGAAATAAAATAAAATAAAATTAAATTAAATTAAATTAAATTAAATTAAATTAAATTAAATTAAATTATTTAAAAAAGTGCAACTTATGATCAA
>JAUYWG010000046.1:1455702-1474162 GCA_034779775.1 Enteromius afrohamiltoni | reverse complement strand
AAAAATATATATATATATATATATATATACACATGTACACTGTATATGTATATATATATATATATATATATGATTATTTCTCAACATTTTGACTTTACATGTATCTCTCACAATTCAATTTTCTTTTAATTCTGACTTCTTTTCTCAAAAACTTACAATTGTGAAATGTAAAGTCTAATTGTGAGAGACAAAGACTATTTTGTTACAATTGTGAGTTTGTCTTTAAATTGCAACTGCTATTTCTCCGAATTGTGACTTTACTCAAAATTGTGAGTTTATATCTCACAATTCTGACTTGTTTTGCTCAGAATTGACATAAAGACTCAATTATGAGTTTTTAAAGCCCAAATTAGAGGGTTAAAAAAATCTTGTGACTTTTTCTCAGAATTGAAAAGTTTTTTTTCAACTGCGAATCTATGTCATACAATTCAGATTTTTTTTCTAAAATAAAAAAAAAACAAAAGTAAGAACTTTGTGATAAAATATTGCAGTGAACTTTATTTCTTCACCAGTGGCAGAAACAGGCTTCCATATAAAAGAGAGAAAAAAAAAATCACATAAAATACATTAAGTAGAAAAATATTCCCTTGATCAATAAACCTATACACTGAGAAGAAAGGCTGCTTTGGTCAGTTTTTTCAGTGCAGTCAGTTCATATATGGAGATTCGACCAATGAAAAGACTCAACCAAGCCCCACATCCAGTGACATCATGACGATGAAGCCCAGAATGGACATCCACGAGGCCAGTTTCCCGTTCCCGCTGTAAAACACACACACATTCAGCATCTGCAGTATTTGCAGTGAACACCTTCACTGAGCTGCTGCTGCTCACCTGACTTGGGCTTCAGGAATGATGTCATCCACCACCACATACACCATGGCTCCTGCGGCGAAGGCCAGGGCGTAGGGTAGCAACGGCTCCGCTAGCACCACGGCAACAGCCCCTAGCAACCCTGCCAGAGGCTCCACCATCCCACTCAGCTGGCCGTACCTGTGAGGCAGACACACACCAAACTCTTCCATTAGCAGGCTTTAGAACGACTCAGAAATCAATCAGGACATATTAGGAATAAATTAAGACAAACAGACCATAATAAATGTTTGTGACTGTGGCACTACATAAGCTGCTTCCTCCTAAGACTGAATTCTAACTAAGAGCTGATCAATATAATACTACGGCTCAAATTGGGCTTTTTATTATAATATTTTACATTCATTCTTTAATTTCACGAGTTCACGCTTCCTTATAGTGACAATTTAGGCCTATTTGGTGTGCTGTCCAGAGGGCGAACCTGGAGGTTCGGCTCGAACTCCTCTTGGCCCCATGGTAGGAAGACGCGGAATAATGTGGAGAAGGGGTGGAGGAGGAATTCGTAACGAGATGTGAAAGGGAAGAAAGCAATCTTATTTAAGGGGAAAGCTTATGGATTTGATTAGAAGGGATGGAATTAGATTGATTCGGAAACGTGGCCTCATCCGCGGCTAATCATGCATACGCGCTCCTCCAGAAAATTAGTTTTCAATATCACTTTAATTATGTTTTTTTGTGTGTTAGATGACTACTAAGTGTCATTAAGAGTCATATTTGTTTGTTTTTAATTAAATTGTTCTGTTTGGCCCATATCTGTGAGAAGCAGGACTAGCAAATACTATGATACTTTCTCACACATTTTGTCATTTAACAAATAGGCATTGTTATACTTTAAGTGCAACCTGGTCTCATAAAAATATGTAATATCCAAATCCAACCCTAAACCTAAACAAAACCGATATAAAAACACATTTGTTGATGAACAGGATTGAACCGGAGCTCATCTCTGTACTCCGTGAGCTACTGAACAAACCTACTGTCTATGAAAACACATAAATATAAATATTGTTTTGAAGTCATGACATGATATTCTTCAAGTAAAAATTGCACTTTAATAATCGAAACTCTCAAAATTTGTGTGAAAAGAAATAAAAGGTGTCAGTTTTATTACCTCTAGTGTATAACTGCAGTTATATGTACTTATTGGTACATATTTCATGTCTCGCTAAAATGTGCACCAAGGTACAATTATGCCATTGGACCGGGTAGTTTAAGTCCTTGAATATGTAATAAATTAAATTAGCCTCACAGGTAGACTAAAAAAGTTTTACATAATTATTAAACCAAATAAGGCTGTTAAGACCAAATTAATTGAACCCCGAACCATATTTAAGAAATCAGATTAGGCCTTATTTAATTAAATAGTTCAGACTATTTAAAACACTAAAATTGGTAACTTATCAGTAATGAGAACATTAACATTTTTTATTATGTTTCTGCCACTGAGCTTGGCACGGTGCATCTAGGATGACATTATCTTCAAATAACTGTCTCTAAACTGTTCATAGCAGCCGTTGCACTGGAAGTACAAACAACACGTTAACCAGCACCCCTGCAGGCAGCTCACCAGGTTTTGGATGTGAACGTGTTTCTGTCTGGACTCACCAAAAGGATCTCCATGTGGACACCCCAGATCCCCGCAACGGGAGACTCACGGCAAGGCCTTCTGGAAAGTTCTGAATGCCAATACCAATAGCTAGATTTCTGAAAGAAAAAGCAGACATTATCGATAAATCATTTCCCAACAGTGAGCACACACAGATCTTTTCAACCTATTCGAAAATATTTTCCTTTTTGCCAGATCGGTATTACAGTGGTCCAAATGACTCTACTTTTGAGTCTTCTGAAGCAAAACTCTACATTTGTATCTGTTCCTTCAAATTCTCTTGGCAATTCATAACTATTTTACATTCTGACGAATTAGTAGCAGATTTGTACACCTTGAAAAACATTCTGGCTGTTCTTTTCTACATGCAATGCATGCAAATGAGGACTAAAATTTTCAATCTCCAAAATGCCAAAAGAGCACCAGTGAAGTATTGTTAATGTAGTCCAAATGGCTCTTTTTTTCAAACATTGTAAAGAAATGTGACCCTTGTCCACAAAACCAGTCATAAGGGTCAATGCATCTCATTCACTAATAATTGCGAAGGTTTTTTGTATTTATACGCACATTTGAACTTCTCATGAAAACCCTTTTGCCATGTCACAACACATTCTTAAACTTCTTCTTCGGTGAATTTGGAGTCTTCTAAATGAGCGCCCACGTGTACAATGTTAATCATTTGCATAATACACACCCATATAAGGGTTTCCACAAAGAAGCACTCGTCCAGAGAAATACAATTATGGCACCAAAACAAACGACGAAGAAAAAGAGGTGGAACTGCATGACTGCTGTTGGAGGTGGATGCCAAAAAAAGTGCTATTTAGAAGTGTATTCACTTGCATAGACTGAACAGCCATTCGTCACTCCCAGCAAACATACTGTATCTGTGTGCTCTCTCCTTCAGCTCGCACTGCAATTTCTTCAAGTGTGCCAGGCCTCCAAACACAAGGTGAGACACAATAATCACCATTTACAGTATATAAGGAAATATCAGGTGATTGTTGTCTGCACTAATTATATATAGTTGGACCTCTAATTATATTGTATTATCGTTTTTCAATGTGTAGTTACTTTTCACCCACCCTGTAAATAACAAATCGATTTATATGTACGGTTCTTTATAAATGCATATAATGTCTCGGTTGTACATGATTATTGCGTAAGTGTGGTGTAAATTGTTCTTGAATTTTTCCGTACATTTCGAAATTGTATTACGAATTTTTTTCATGAATCATGATTTATTTGTGAAATTGTCTGTTTTACATTTTTCTTTTTCTTCAGCGTATAGTATGTCAACTACCCATAAAAGAAAAATAGATCATTTTGGCCCATACGATGTACTGTTGGCTACTGCTACACTCTTTTAGAAATAAATCTGTCACTGGGGTGGTACCTTTTCAAAAGGATTCACTTTGGTACTTATTAGTTCTTCATATTTAAACCTAATAAGTACAAAAGTGTGCCCCAGAGCCTTTATCTCTGAGAGTTATATACCGAGACTGCTTTTTGGCTCCAGACTCACAAATGCTGTAAGTTTTGGTCAGTTTTATCCATGTTTCATCTGCTTATGCCTCAGTGGCAGTTACAGTGTGCCAGATTTCTGAAAGAAACAGACATTATCGGCTGGAGAAACGGCCGCTGACTAAAGCTCTCCACTCAAAGGTTTTCTGAAGCACCACATACGGGTGTGTCGTACCAAAAGCGGGTTACGGACAGGGCACGAGCTACATCTGGAATCACGCTGTTGTGTTTGGATAATCCTGCATGAGAGTTTCTCGCACAAGCCAAGACGGTGACTGTAAAAGGGCTCAGGAGCACGTCAGCGGTCATTGACTCAAACAACACTTGATTATGAGGATGATTTAGATTTGTGGGAAGGCGCTGGGAGCCGGTTTCTCTCCCGAGGGTGTTCTGAGGGTGGTCTCGGCCACACAACAGATAAGCAGCTCTGTTTGTTTGGCCCGCACTTCTCCAAATCGTAATGCAAGTGGCCTCTAGAAGTTCCCGGAACCTCCCGTAGCCTGCGCTCACAAAGCAAGAAAAGCTGCTCTGTTTTGACTCCCCCTCTTCTCCAGCCCAACACTCTTTCACTGCCTTCTTCAATCTCTCCTGCTGTACGATGTGCGCTGGCATGAGCTCAAGGCACTGCCCCCAGAGAAGTCAGATTAATGACAGCTAGTCACGGAAAGGCTTACAGCACCAGTGTAATGCTGGGGAGTTTGAGGGAAAGAACGAAGAGAACAGATTCAACACAGAATCAAAGCAACACGACAAGAATTAATGTGCATGAAGGACAACTAGGACTGTGACGCTTCAAAATGATTACCAAAAGAATCCAGTAAAACTATTTTTAAGGTGATGCAAAGGACTCTTCTTCCAGGCCTTCTGAAGCTATACTCAAAATTTTGGTTGTTTCTTCAACAAGAGCTCAGTTGCGTTTGCAAATTGGAGGCTATTTTGCATGGATTCCTAAAATCTAAACTTGAACATTCTTGCCGTTTTTTTCAATGTAATGCATGTGAATAACAACTCAATCTGAAGCAATACAGTAAATATTTGTCACGATCTCATGGCAATTTCTAACTATTTTACATTGTGGTAAATTGGTGGCTAATTTGCATGAATTTATAAAATCTTGTTCATACAACTTGAAAATTCTGGCCGTTCATTTCAATGTAATGCACATGAATGACAACTAGGATTAAAAAAAAAAAGAAAAATAACCATTAACATATTATGAAAGTGGTCTAATTATAGTGGCTCCTCCAAGTCTTCTGCAGAAATACTGTTTCTTCACTGGAACTATTTGACAGTACGTGCACATTTATATTTAATGTAATGCACATGAATGAGGACTGTCAAACTCCAAAACATGCATGAATTATTGAATTATTTTTCTGTACCAATTTCATGAAATCAGTGTTAACAAGATTACATTATCTCTCTGCCTGTATATTCTCTTTCACGGTTGCAGTTCTGACTTAGCAACATTACGTTACATGTCCAAAACACATATTAGACGGCAGTCGGAAGTTATTACAAACACTCAATGTAGGTTGCAAATGAGCTTTGAGTAAATGCAGAATATAAATCTTATTTATTGTTGTGTTATGTAGCATATTGCTACAGTGTGCATGAACAGTAGACTATCAACGAAGATCCTTTGTAAAAATGGAGAGGAAATGCCCGTATGGACGAGGATCATTTTCATTTTAAAACAAAAACGCACCAGTAATGTAGCCTTTCAAGTGTGTTTGGATGCTTTCACACTACCGCCTCACATTATATATATATGCATTTAAGGTAAAAACGTGAAACCTAAAATGTTGTTACCGCATTTTTACCATAAAATTCTTAAGAGTAAAATTAAAATCACGAGGAATACAAATTCAGTCTAGTTTGTTTAAGTTTTGATTGGCAGTGTAGAACATTTTGAGGTTATTTTTTTATGAACGCAAGGATTTTGCACAGATGTATAAGATCTATGAGATGCATTTAGAAAATAAATGAGGGTGATTTTCCACTGCGTGTCGACTTAAGAGAGGACAAGAAATGAAGAAGGGATGAGAGGACAGGAGAAGCTGTGGTGTGGCATAATGAAAGACTGAAGAGAAACCAAAGGGAGTTTTTGGAGAAGCGAACTCGTTCACCCAACTCAAGAGTCTACGGCCTAATGTTCACACAGTGTGGAAACAACAGCCCTTCTCACCATTTCAGAAACATGTTTTCCCATCCCCAGGAATTCTTCTCTGGCATATTTCACTCCTCCGAGGCAGGTCTATTTCTGTGAGTCTATTCACCCACCTCTGAGGACAGGCTTCAGTAACCGCAAGCTCTCAGCAGTAAAACAGGGTGGAGATCTCAAAATGTACAATGCCATTCCAACACGTTCCTTTCTTAGCTCGGTTTACAAGCTCAAGAGTGAAGGGAAACCAAGGGGCGATGTGGGTTCATGATACAGTGTGTGTTTGGGCTGACGTCTGTATTAAAACAAACACAAAAAGCATAAAGGGAAACATTCCAGCGTTATTGCAAAAGCATGAAGAAGCCTCCATTGAGAGGGGAAGACAGTGGCTCCAGTGTCTGACCGCAGAGCTCCTCTCTGGGCACAAAGGGCCTTTGGTGCCCCCCTCCATCCGTGGGGGTCTGCCCTGAATGGGCATCTGTGTGTCGGGAAGAGCATGGGGATCTGGGCGAAATGAGGGAAAATCCCCTAAACCATCTGCACCAATCGCTATGGCTTTCCGGCGACCTTTGACCTGTGTACTCAGCGCTCCCGCTGCTTTTCACTCGCAACTGTGGGAAAATATACCTACAAACTATTTATAACAGCCTCTCTTCGATCAGGCTGGGTGATCTACCAGCTTAAAACAATGCTTCACTGAACAGTGCTGAAACTCAGCCAATTATATAGTACATTTTTGCAGTCCTATTCCAAATGATTATTGTTAAACTATATATATATATATATATATATATATATAAAATTGTTATTATTATTTTTATATATATATATATTTTTTTTTTTTTACAAATGAAGGGATTACTTAATATTTAAAAGTAATAAAATGTTAAAACAAAGCATCTTATTTCTGTCGTAATTTCCAGCGTATATAAACTTGAGCAAAGTTTTCAATATGTGTACAAGAAAAAAATAGAGCCTGGAAAACCTGTCTGACCCTTCTCACATTTTGCATAAGAAATACTACATTTTGCCATGCAACAGAAGGCTTGCATGCAGATGCTAGATTATATACTGTAGGTTATGCTTTGAGATCCAAAAATAGACTAGGCGCTGAAACTATCGCGGTACTGCCGCTTCTGCTACGTTCTGCCTTTACCAAAGCATTCACAAAGCTGCTGTCAGCAAGACTCACTGTAACTTGTAAGATGAATTGCGGCAACCATGTAGCGTGCACTGTCAGTTACAATGGTTGTCATTTTGCCCCCATTTACGTGCAACAGACAGGAACTGTTCTTTTATAATTATAAATTTTTACAATTATAAAAATGCTGTCAGATGATTTTTTGTTTTAAATAATACATGTTTGTGTATTGTGTATATATACAGACACACACAGTACGCACATATATACAATGTAAACAAAAACTTATTTTAAATGCGATTAATCACTTAATCACAGCACTAATATGAAGAGTTCATTTGCAAAAATATAATGTTTTTCATGTTTTTTATTATGTTTTTATTGTGTTAGTTAGGTATTTGTTTGTTTGTTTTCTATTTAATTTGAATTTTTTTAAGAGACAAAAAAACAACTGCAGTTTAATATTAATTGGAATGCACAAAAAAAAAAGATTTTTGAGAATTGTTAAATGTGGAGTCTGTTTTTGCAAATGAACTCTTCATACATGCATAGCAACTTTAATATTTATGAAATTTTCAAAAATCAGTCAGTCAGTCAGTCAGTCAATAAATCTTCAGAGAATTTCTAATGATATGAAGAATTTTAACTAGATTAGAAAAGTAGCATTGATATGAATGTGAGATAATTACCAGATAAAAAAAAAAAAAATCAGTCAAAATGGCTTTCAGCCAAAAGTGGAAGAAGCATTAAATATTAAAGAACTGAAGCAAAATGTATCAAGTATTCAAGCATTACATATTCTAAAAATAACAACAATCTTTAAAATCACAAGAAATTGCATGCTCTAAAGTTTGAAAAAGTCAGTAAAAAACTCTCAAAAAATTATGCATTTGCAAAATACAATGCTTCAGTAGATATTATTTTCTTGTTGCTCTGCATGGCATGGACATTAATGCACGGTTTTACTGGCGAGTGTAAGATGGTGATCACAGTGTTTGTGCTGGCTTGTCATTTGCCATTAGTTGGTTTCAAAGAAGGCACAGACCAGAGCTTTGCTGAACCAGAGTCTCTTTAAAAAGATGGCAATGCCAGCACACTAACATATTATACTGTAAGTATAGCTTCTACAGTATCTACCCAAAGACAGAAAGAACTAAATCTACAAAACTGTACAAGTATTTGCATAAGCATGAGTAAGTATAAATTGCATTTCAATTATATATTATTATATATATCATATATATATATATATATATATATATATTAGGGCTGTCAAAAATAATGCGTTAATCATTTTTTGTCGTTAGTTATGTCAATTTATTTAGCGCATTTGAAGCATGCGCAGTGTGATGAATTATTTGTCAGGAAAGTGGGACAATTGCCTCGGAGTAACTGCACACTGCATCATGTGGGAACTGAAGTCTTTGGCGCTGACAATATTAAAATCTGAGGAGCGTCATTTTGCGGAGGCTTGTAAAAAACTGTCCCTGTCAGTTCCATGTAATGTTAAGTGGGACATCGAGGGCAAAACGATAACCATTTAGACAAAAGTGGGTGCGTATGCTAACGTGCTCCTCCCGAAACTTAGTTTAACAACATTACTTCACGAGTTCACACTTCCCCATTAATAATAATCATGTTTGCCATGCTGTCCGGGGCGAGCCGGGAGCTTGGCTCGAACCCTGCGAGCCCCCAAAAAATGCTGGTAGAGGACAGCAGCCAAACGTGTGCTCTCCAAAGAATGCACGGAGACAGGGTGCTGACTAATCATTGGGGGGAGGAAGCAGAGCTGGGATGGCGTTGGAAGTTGGCAGGAAGGAGTGGGAGTTGGGAGCCTCTGTGGGGGCGGGGAGGGACCTCGGCTGAGGTGGCAGCCTTAGCTTGTGTTAGGTGACCTTCGCAGGGGTAGGAAGGGAAGGCCCCAGTGGAGTTGGGAGTGGGCAGGGCTTAGTTGAGGAGGGGAGCCTCCGGGGAGGGGTACCTCAGGGGAGGTAGGTGTTCTCTGCTGAGGTGGGAAGGTGGCCTCTGCAGGTTTGGGAAGGGAGGGGGGGGCAGGCCGAGCCTCGGAGAGGCGAAATGGGAGAGGAAAGAGAAGAAGTGGGACCTTGATTTGTTGCTGTTGGCGTTTAGGTCAAGAGAAAAGGTGGCAGGGGTGCAGCTGCTTGGTTGGGGCTTGTGAGGATTAGCATGGCTCCGTAGATGGAGGCAGGGTCCGAGCAGATGTAGTTTCGGTAGGGCTCAGATGACCAACGGCCAAATGTCTGGATTTGGTCAGGTGAGAGGCCTTTTTTGGCTGCCGAGATGGCTGCGCCTATCCTAAAAGAGTGAGAAGGGAATATTTCTGTGGAGAAAGATATTTTCTAGGTGCTTTTGGAACCAGAACATGGACACGGGGCGATTTAATTTGTCTACGAACAGAGGTTCCGAAGGGGAGGATGCGAAAGACCTTCTGAAGGTTAAGAAGGTTTGCATACTGTAGTTTGGAAGGGCTGGATAGGGAATGGTAGTTTAAATATATAAATGAAATGACCTTGGTTGAGTTGTTCGGTTTTACGTCTTTCTATGAAGAAGGTGGCAGTTTCACTGTTGGGACTGGATAGATCTGAAATAGAGGGGTGGATGAGGGGACTGTAGGGAGAGTTAACTGTAATCTCCAAACAGCGCAGGAAGGGAAAGAAAGCCAGGGTAAACAAGGCGTCAAGGGTGCGGGCAATTAAAGGGGTGGCATAACCTCTGTGGAGAATATGAATACAGTGAGTCAAGATTTCCAAAGTAATAGGAAGTTTTAGGTCAGGGGGGAGGGTTTTCTCTTTGTATACCCTTCAGTAAGAGGGAGGTTTGGGCATTTGAGATGGTGGGGGAGATGGCTCCGTGTTGTAGTTTGTGGAAAAACTGGATGGCGCTTAGATACCCCTTGATGGACCTTGCTTGGAGGGTTTTTACTGAATTAAGATAAGAGCTGAAGGAAGTTATAGCTAACGAGATGCAGAAGGGAAAGAGACGGGTGTATTTATTGTGGATATATTTGGTCTGGATTGGCTAACGAGATGATTGGAAAGTGGAGCCAGCTGCGATTCTTTCGAACGCGCTCCTTCCGAAACTTAGTTTAACAACATCACTAAATGGTTAATGGTAAATTCCTCTAAAATTTACAGAGAAAACCCACAAACTGACATTCCCAGAATTCCCTGCATTGCATTTCAAATTTAGCTTGAATTGAATAGTTTTTTTCTTATCAGTGATGTGAGGGTTGTATGTTACATGTAATGTTGTTAAATGAATGTTTATTGCATATTTGAGTTTAATGAGTCTCACCATGATGGTGTTTAGTATTTGTGTGAATGGCACTGATCTCCTTTTATATATGTTCATATTTAAAAGCTGCTTGAGATGGGCTTTGGTTCATCATGTGACTTCCTCATTATCATCCGCATTTGGTGCTTATCAGTGTATTTCAAAGCTACAAAACAGATTTCAGTACTTTAATAGTTTGGTATATTACCATTATATCGCTTAATGAAATTACGGTATTTAACTGTACAGCAACTTAAAACCGTGAAATCAAAAATGTTGTTACTGTATTTTTTATGAACAAATTCCAGAAACCACAGCTGCAGTTTTTGGGGTTTTTTTTTACTGTAAATTCTACAGATTTTCTTTAGCAGTGTTGTACCTCAGCTAGATGAGAAATCATTAATGTGAGCAATTAAGGCTGAACTATTATACAGACACATTCTGTCCCGTATAACTCTAACTTCCAGCTCTGTAAAATGCAAAATCTCAAGGTTTCCTCTCCAACTGTTAGCTGCTATAAAAGCAGATTTGAGAATGGCAGGTGCGCTTCTGAAAAAAACAGACAGAAAGTTGGATTGTGAGCCGTATTTCATGTATAAACACACACACACACCTGTACTGTGGAGCCAAGTTCTGCTAAACCTAACCTAAATGACGTCCAAACTCTGATTAACAGCATTTGCTCACAGAAAAACCTTTAGTGTTCTGAGGACACTCAGATGCACACGTTTAGCACAGATTTTTAAGGAAAATCTGCACAATTATGTACATGAGGCATTTGTATTGGTAATGTGATTCTTTTATTAAGGTCAACTAATCAAATGCCATCAGCATGCTTTTCCTTGTAGGAAAAAAACAGACAAACAAATAAGAAGAAGGCAGGGAGGATTGAAGAGTCCACCAAATTCAATAAGCAAGAGAATAAAAGAGCTTGAGAGAAATGAATTCTTCCAATCCCTTAAGGTTTCTTAAAGCCCTTATCATGTGAGAGAGATGAGAGACGGCAACATGAAAGCAGGGTGGGGTGGAGGAAATGGAGGGATGTGGAGAAAGAGGGAGAGAGATGGATGAGAGACAGAGAGCCGGAGAACAGGGGCCCTATGTTTTTGAGATTCAAAGCACAATGTGCTCTTTGAGGACTGCAGAGAATAACATTTAGATAGAGAGCCATCAGTCCAGCCCTCGCTCTCTCTCTCTCTGCTTTCTTTTCTTACTACATCACATTTTCACTAAATATTTTCACAGCCTGGCTATACAGTACATTTGGAAGTGCAGACTGAACTTTTAGCACATAGTACTTCTCAGATGTTTACAAACCACCTATAAAGTCAAGATTAATTAGAAGGCAAAAATTATGCATTGTTAAATAATTATTAATTATTAATTTATGCATAATTAAATTAGTAAAATACATATAATGTTTTGAATAAATTAAAGTCAAGTAAGTCATGGGTTAAAATGTTTACTGAACAATTCATGTACATTTAAAGCTCATTATTTAAAAAAAAAAAAAAATAGGTTCCTGGACCTCGTCTAGGCCACTCTCTCCTTCCGGAGCATCAGCAGGCTTGAGCAAAGAGACATGGAACGTGGGTGAGATACAGTATTGAGCAGGGAGTTCTAGTCTGAATGAAACTGGTGATATTTGTCTGAGTATTTTGAATGGACCCACGTACCTTTGATTAAATTTCTTGCATGGCTGCCGCAGGCGAAGATCTCAGGTGGAGAGCCAGACCCAATGCCCTGGTTCGTACAGCGGATGAGGACGACGATGGCGATCTGCTTGGTCCGTGAACCTCCGAACGGCCCATGCTATGTGGACGTGGGCCCGATTCCAGGTTTCTTCACTCCGGTGAAGCCAGTGATCCAGTGCAGGTAGGTTCGTGGGTTCTCCAGACCAGGGGATTAGAGGCGGTTGAAATCCTAGCACGCATTGAAATGGGGTCATTCCAGTAGCTGGTTTGCGGAGTGAGTTCTGAGCGTATTCGGCCCATATTAGGAAACGACTCCATTCGTGTTGGTTTTGGTAACAGTAGCTGCGGAGGAATCGGGTTAGTTCCTGGTTCATACGTTCGACTTGTCCATTGGCTTGGGGATGATATCCAGAGGTGAGACTGACATTAATGTTCATTTTTTCACAGAAGGCTTTCCAGAGGCGAGAAGTGAATTGTGGTCCCCGGTGCAAAAACTATATCCTCTGGTAGACCGTAAAACCCGAAGACTTGATTCATTATGATCTCTGCTGTCTCCCAGGCGGTAGGTAATTTGGTAAGTGGTATTAATTTGCAGGTTTTTGAGAAAAGCTCAATGACGGTGAGTATGGTAGTGTAGGTGTTGGATACCGGCAGGTCAGCAACGAAGTCCAGAGTGATGTGGGACCAGGGATGTTGGGGCACAGGAAGAGGATGGAGTAAGCAGGCAGGTTTTTGATGGCTGACCTTGGTGATATGACATGTAGTGCAGTGCTGGACGAAGTGTGTGACATCAGTGTTGAGGGTTGGCCACCAGAAGCGGTTGGTAAGAAGTTCTGCTGTAGCGTGGATACCGGGGAGTCCTGAAATAGGGGTATCATGGACCAGATGTAGGAGTCGTGTTCGGGCACATATTCTTTGCCTTCTGGACATTCTGCTGGAGGAGGGTCGGTGGTCTGAACTTCCTGAATCTCTGCTATTATGTCCCAAAGAACTGGAGCCACTATGAGCATGTGAGGTAGGATTGGTTCTGGTGTACGTGGAGTGATGTTTTGGTCTAACTGATGGGATAGGGCATCGGCCTTTCCATTCTTGGATCCGGATCGGTAAGTGATTTTGAATTTGAAGAAGGTGAAGAAGAGAGACCATCGGGCCTGTCTGGCATTCAGGCATTTGGCTGACTGGATGTATTTGAGGTTACGATGGTCCGTTAAAACCAGGAATGGATTAGAGGAGCCTTCAAGCCAGTGTCGCCACTCCTCCAAAGCACACTTCAAGGCCAGCAGTTCTCTATCCCCAACATCATAATTTCATTCAGCAGAGGTGAGTTTCCGTGAATAGTACGCACATGAGAATAACTTAGGTGGACTGCCATGACGTTGAGATAGGACGGCCCCAATACCAGTGTTGGATGCATCTACCTCAACGGTGAATTCAATTTCTTGATCAGGGTGCTTAAGAATGGGAGCTGACGTGAAGCGATTCTTGAGGTCATGGAAGGCCTGTTCACCTTCGGGGGACCATCGAAGCACCGTGGGTCCTTTTCGTGTCACAGAGGTGAGTTGGGTGGCGACCTGGCTGAAATTACGTATGAACCGTCAGGGCCAGTTGAGGACTGCTGCTACCTTCTGTTCATCCATCGTGACCCAGTCGGTGCTGATGAAGTAGCCTTGGAATGCTATAAGGGTTTGATGGAATTCACACTTAGGAAGTTTGGTGTAGAGCTGGTGTTGGATCAGCCGTTGCAGAAACGCCCGCACATGTTGCACGTATGAAGGGAAATACTCAGAGTATACTAAGATGTCGTTGATATAGACTATGACTTGTTTGTTGAGCATATCTCTGAACACATCATTTATCAGGGCCTGGAAGATAGAGGGACTGTTGGCAAGTCCGAAGGGCACAACCCAATACTCATAGTGCCCGGTAGTTGTGGAGAAAGCCGTCTTCCACTCATCACCTTGTCAAATACGGATCAAGTTGTAGGCACTTCTCAGGTCGAGTTTTGAGAAAACTCAGTGGGTCTTGATTAATATATAATGAGCATTGTAGCACGAAACCCTGGCATTTACCTGCAGTCCCGTCGAATTTCTCAGGTAGAGAAATGGAAATGGAGCTGTTCACGGCGGCCATGGGATGAGATGGAGCTGGAGACAAAGCAGATACAGACGCTGAGAGAGAATGTAGCATTTGCGTGATCTCTTCGTCAAAAGATTCAGCTTAGCCTATTCCTGCTGGTGAGAGGCGATCATGGCTCCTTGACGGGAAAGTTAATCAGAGAACTGATTCACAGCTGCTGGATTCATGGGGGGCGAAGTTTTCTGTAACTCAGGCTCAGAGTCAGTTGAATCCATTTGCAAGCTTTTATTAAATACAGCGTCAAACAGGCGGAAGTCAAACACAGACATAAGGCACAACGAAGGCAAGGCAAAGACAGTACCAGAATCAGGCAGGAGGTCGGGGAATCAAGCAGAGTTCAGAGATCGGTATCCAGGCAGAGGTTCGGGGTATGTGACAGCATGTGAGCAAGAAGACCGGTTAGTGCCGGCTTGCTGCGGCACTCCTACGGGATCCGTGTGCTATTTTCTCTCAGTGTTCCCTTAACTGTGCGTAACCTGAGTCCTCCCTGCCCCGCAGTTGGACCTAGAGTTGAGTAGCTCCGGCTGTGCTTACTCTGGTCTCCTTCGCCAGAGGTGTGGCAATAAAACATATCCACATGTAAAAATTTGTGTTATTTATGTGCTCCGCCCTCAACCACTTGCTTCAGCACCACTGAAAGCAACTCTGTCGCCCCCCTTCTTGGGCCGCAGAGGGTTGGGAAGGTTGCATGCAGATCCTCTGTTTGCGAACTTGAAAAGTAGAACTTTTCAGATCTCTGCGTAACGCGGCCCCAGAGTCGTGGCCTTTTCCATGGGTGTTATGTAACGTCGAAGTGATTCGGCTGAAGGGGTAACGTCTAGGTTACGAATGTAACTCACGTTCCCTGAAGGAGGGAACGGAGATGTTACACTTTCTCCTGCCACGACTCTGAGGTCGAGCTGACGTCAGCTCGGCTCTTCAGCGGTGCTCGTGCCCTCTTATACTCACACAGTGATGAAGTGCACCTGAGCGCAATCAGTGAACGCCAATGTTTCATTGGCTTTTAGTAAAGGGCTCAAAGGCAATTGGTCTTTCTGGCTAGTTCCCATATGTAACGTCTCCGTTCCCTCCTTCAGGTAACGTGGGTTACATTCGTAACCTAGACTTGTCTTGAAAAGTATTTTTTTGCAGTGTAGGTATCCTAGTGGATGCTCAGATTTCTAGACAAATACATTTATACCACTTGCAAAATCTCCAATATATTATTCATCAGAAAAATAAACAATTGATCAAATTGTACAAAATAAATTATGATAATATTATGAATGTTATAAATGTACAAAAAAAGAGTAAAAGTAATGTAAAATCTCATTAATGTATTACTGTGTTTTTTTGTGTGTTTTTGTTGTTGTTTTTTAATTACCCTTAAATGATTAAATGACATTTAAATAATGATACTGACTTTATTTTTATATTCATAAGCTGATTTATGCATTTATAATACCGGTAACAACAACAACGATAATAGTAAAAATAATAATAAAAATAATAATAGATTTTTTAAATAAAAGACCATTCATATAATAAAATGTAAATAATATAATTTTGCATAACAAAGTAAGGCATTTTACTTTTATTACACACATCTTTTATTAACCGCGATATGATCCTTAAACTCAACAGCTGTAAACACAGTTTCCCATAGACAAAAACATTTCAAGCAACAACAACCTGAATAATACAAGAAGTACAAGATGGGAAATATCGGACAAAAAAACAAGCTCTATAGCCGACTTATTCCTGATGGATTTGGAGGGAAAGAAAACAAGAAGCATTTCCATCACAAACCACAAAAACAATGTTTGTTTAGCAGCACATACGTTCACTGAATTCAGCGCAGTGTTGGGAAAGCACAAATATATATTTGGAGACCTACTGTAAAGAAGAAATGGAAAGAAATATGTAATATTCATCAGTGACAAACAAGAGAGGCGATGAGAAAGACACTGACATATGAAGCGTGACGAGGATTTCCAGAAAAATCACAACACTACTTATTTAGTCAAAAGAAACTTGACTCGTGATCCCAAAGAGACGCTGGAGATGAATGATGGGGACATTAGTGTTCATTATTCTGAAAGAATTCATCAAATGGGAAAACATTGTAGAAAATAGGAGTATGATATATGAGAAGGACATAGAGAAGAAAACGATTTCATAAGCAGTATTAAAATGAATCATACAGTAAATGCAGGCTTCATTTGTTTGAAGAGGGCATGAACTTCATCCTTAATTGCATCATGTTTGCACCAAAGTCTCCTAAAGGCAAATCAGCCCATTACTACCCAGGCAACAGACACGTCAAAACAATGATAAACAGTTTCATAGATTGTGCTTCTTTAGCTCAAATGTCAGACTGCACTAATACAGATTAAAAAGCAACTCACATGAAGTATAAATAAAACAGGGACTTGTGTTTGAGACGTGTACATGCAATACACCCTAATACATCTATTAACTTTAGATGTTATCTAGTGCATCTAACAGTCCTTAAATAAATAAATAATACAATAATAAAAGTGCACAATACCATTTTGTCAGTGTTTATCATTAATTAAGGTCATACTGAGGAGAACAAACGATCAGAAACAGAATCAATGTTTTCTTTTATAATAAATGAAAAGAAAGAAAAAATAATAGGGAAAGTATAGTATAAAAAAAGAGAATGAGTAGAAAGAACAGAAAAAGAATTGAAAGTGCTAGTATTAAAGAGTCAAGCATTAGATGAAGAGATGTGTTTTTTAGTTTCCAATGCCTTATATTAATAGGCTATACATAGAATCGAACAGTTCTCAAATGAAGAAAAATAAACTCAGGACTACGGAGTGGAAATCAACATTTTTTAAGAGTCAGCTTTAATGAAAAACAAACAAACTTTAAATATCATGTATCATCTGAAGCATCCTGGAGCAGATGACTGTGAGGAACTGAAGCATAAAACTCTTATCAGATGAGTATTAAATGAAGAAACACAACTCAATCTAATGCGCTGTGCTTCATTAAAGAGACACAGTATACATCAGCGAGACCAACCCGGGGCAAGACATAAATATAACCATCCAGCCTAAAGATCAGGAGAAAGAGCAGGAGAAGCACATCCATCCACACTAACTCACACTGAAACCAACAGATAAAGCCAGAAGATGCCCATCTCAATTCAACAAGAAATCCATCTGGAAGTGTTTCGGTCTTGGCTGACAAGCTGTTTATGATTTTTTGCGAAGGTCCATTGTACGGCAGATTCCTGTCAGCATGTGTGTTTGGTTAAACCCACTCACAGGACTAGTAAACACAGCGCCACAGTTTAACGCAAAAAACTCCAAACGCTGCTAGATCCGCTCCAAAAAACGTATGAAAAGACTTTTGAGCATAAACTGTGATGGAAATGTGTGCTATAAATGTTCACCACAGCCTCTCTCACCAAGTAGATCCAACTAGCTTTAAAACAAATGTACAATAAGCTGTAATTTAACCGTAAAAGACTGATAAATGCTACAGGAAAAACATGTTAATTGGTTAACGGTAAGTTACCTACTGTACATGGTGAAAAAAAACTGTATTGACTTTACATTTAATTTAATGGTAGTATACCGTTTTTGGAAGTAGAAAAAGAATGTATAATTTACAGTAAATACCTGTAATTTGTTGTTGTTGAAATAATGTTGATTCTTAGCTTTTGTTATTATTTTAAACATTCGTTTTTTCCTCATGTTGTTAAATTGATGTTTATTGCATTATTTCAGTTTCATGTAATGTATGTTACCATGATGTTATCTACTGTAATGTTTACAGTACCAAATGTACAATACACTGTAAAAAACAGTGAATTTAACAGTAAAAGACTGTATAAATGCTACAGTAAAAACCTGTTAAATGCTTAACGGCAAGTTCCCCTACGACACAGTAAAATAAACACTACCTTTAATTTTACAGTAGTGTACTGTTTTTGAAAATTAAAAAAATAAAAATAAAAAATAAAAAAATAAACAATCACAGTACGTTTTGGGACTTTTATTCTATTTCCGCGG
>JAUYWG010000046.1:1425774-1455602 GCA_034779775.1 Enteromius afrohamiltoni | reverse complement strand
TAATCTGACATCCCCAGCATTATATTTACATTTGATGTTTTTTGTTTCTTTTTTGTGATTGAAATAACTACATTTCTTCTAAGATTTTCCTTTAGTATTCTACATTAGGGTTGTATGTTACACCTATCGTTGTTAAATTAATTGTTTATTGTATTATTTCAGTTTCATTTGTGTTACCACGTGCTTAACTACTGTTTTGTTTTTTTTTTACAATAAAATTCTTGCAACCACAGCTAACACTTTTTCGTAAATTAAAACATCTAATAATAACAACCACTTTAGATATTAAACAGTGCAGACATCAGTAATGTAATATTCCCAGACAAACAATTCAATAATGGCTTGATATTAAATGAATTATTATTATCCATTTATCCATTCTTAATCAATTAACAGACCCACTTTGTATTAATATTTTGCAAACATGTTAATTCTGTTAAATTATTTATTCACAAGTCCATTTGCATATTTTCCTCTCTAACCTTCATCATTTAAATTTTTTCATGAGCACATCTGAAGAAAATTGGCTTGCTCTGAAGCAAAAAGCCTGCATAAGATCTATTTCTATTAAAACCAATTTGTGACACTTTATTATAATTTGTGTGTGGACTGATGTTAGTATGATTCAGGGTTTGAGAAACACCTCCAGCAGAGAAGCAGATGGGAAACTGTTATTCCAGCTGAGTTCGTCACATTTAGGTAGAAATAATATCAACTTGCTGTAAAATGTTTTGACAGCTCCGAGGTCACGTCACCTCCACTGCTGACCGCCATGAGAAGTGACTTCACTTACATCACACTTCTCCAGCCAGGATTAGTTAGTTAGCTAAAAATAAACTATTAAAAATACGATAAAATGTTCACTAAAATGAATAAATCTGTGACTGAATGAACAAACGAACAAATAAATAATACATGATTTTATTTTAGCTATAGTTACCATGGCATTACTTTTTATTTTAAGTACTAATACTACATAAACTAAACCCGAAAAATAAAAAAATAATAAAGATTTAGATTGATGGACGGATAGATTATTAAAAAAATTATAAAACACAACAAATTACTGAAAGTAACTACTTTCACTAAGTCCTACTAAATTTACTAAGTAACGTTTAACCACTAAAAGGAAAATATAAAAATAACTGAGACAAAATAAACTAAAACAATAAATAATAAATAGTATGCAGAGATCAATAGCAAAATGGCAAAAGCACAACAAAATGACTAAATAGTATAATAATTATTAGAAAAATAACTAAAACTATTAAAAATAAATAAATAAATATCATGAATTAATGTATTTGCCACAAAACTACTTTAAGTAGAATAGTAAAATGTAAAATACACTAAAATAAAATCTAATTCAAAATATTGGCAAAAGCAAAGATATTAATATTGCGACTAAAATAACTGTGATCCTAACTTCCACCAGGCTCTGCTCGTCTGGGCCAGTGGGCTTCAGTGGGTCCGGTCAGAAACATATGCTCTGTACCTTCAAACGCTGCCTACTCTGGAGCTACAAAAACTCGTCCCCGTTTCTTTGAAGAGCCTCTGAGCATCTGGTTTTAACAGTCCACTTGAGTATGTGGGTACTGGGGAATGCTTTGACTAGGAGAAGAGCTCTGGGAAAGAGGGAAGAAACAGAAGAGTGGCTTTCCCTGGAAAACAAACAGACTTTTGTTTCCGAGCTCAGAGTGAGACAGAGACAGAGAGAGAGAGAGAGAGAGAGAGAGAAGACTGTCTGTCTGCCTTCAGCGGCTCACGACGGAGAATGAGACAGACTCCAACAGACTCCAACAGAGCTCTGAGGCCGTGACGAAGTCAGGTCAAGACGTCCAGACGCCAGAGTCAAGGTGAAACAATGTTAGCAGAAGCACTTCAGCACTGTGTATACCTGTCCAATCTGGACAGTCTCAAGCATCCCACACCACATTCAGCAGCATGAGGAAGTTCAGTAACATCCAAAAAAAAGGCTGCAATTCTTGGTTAACTAACATCATGCTTCACAAACTGAACTGAAGAGTCACCGCTGACTGAACGCTCTATAATGGCCATTATGATCATTTGTAGAGTTTTTTTTGATGTTTTGGAAGGTTTTATTTGTTTAATGAATGGAAAGCATGATCTGACAAGGTTTTCCTGTGATGCTCAGCCAGCTTACCTTAATTACCAAAAACTAATCACGCTTTCTCTTCCCAGAAATCCCTTAAAAGAGGGCTGGGATTCTCCTGGATCTTCAAAACAACTAACTGAAGGACTTTACAATCATTGCTGTAACTAGAAAGAACAGAGAGAAGGATAAAGGGAAACAGAATATAGTGCAGTATTATAAAACTACTGTAAGAATTTGTGAGATATACCATAAACTCAGAATTCTGTTTATATCTCGCAATTCTGAGAATTTTCTTTCTTTCTTTTGCTCTGAGGCAACACAATATATACAACACTTATAGCATTCATTAACACGTGTGTAATGAATGCTAGATTTCATGCTAAGATTTGAATCATCCTCCCCCCAAAAAAAACAATTATATATATATATATATATATATATTTTATAAGTTATAATCTCTAAATTCGGATAAAAAAGTCATAATTGAACACCACACACACACACATATATATACAATTCGTTGTATTTAGTTTTGTTTAATTTAGTCTATTATGAGAAAAAAACTGAATCCATTTGTAATCTTTTATTTTATATGAGTTTGTCCAGTTTTATCCTCTTTAATACATTGCTTTTATTAAGAGATAAGAGCATAATGTAACTACACTGTCATCCAGTTTTAATCTGTTAAATGCAACACTAGGACATTACAAACATCAATATCACGGTTTCTTGTCAAGCTGAAATGACGTGCATTGTGAAAAGCGCTATAGAAATGAAGCGGTTTTCAGGCTGACAAAGGCCTCTTTCTTAAGCCGTATCATGAGCTGCTGCCTGTGTTTACTTACTGAACAAACCATGTATCTATTGGTCTTTTAATCAGGAGCAAACAGAAAGCACAAGCCCTCAGCTGTCAGAGCGGATGTAGAGAGATTACATGATCGCAAGACTAATGCAGAACAGCTTTCCCAGCGGAGAAACACAGACGGTACGACGCAAACACTAAATAAAGACACGTATTCTGTCTCAACATCTGCAAGCTTGAGCTCACATCTGGATGGCGGTCTCTCTCACACACACAGGACCTCATTGAGACACATAGTGGAGTCCAGGTGCTTCAGCGCTTACAATGCGGCTCTGATTCTCAGCGACGGCTAATAGATTCCAGCTGGAGCTGCGATGTGAACACTTGTTAGCCGCTTTCCTTCTCGCTCTGTCTGCCAGGATTCTCCCGCTTAAAACACACTCTCTCGATCACAGCAGTGTGTGTGTGTGTGTGCAGAGATCTCACAATACCACCTTTGTCCACTTGGTGACAGCAGCACACAATACTGTCAGAAAACTCTGCATGCGCCCTTTAAAGAAAGAATTCACCCTGAAATGAAACCTCTGTCATCCTCCGGTCCTTCTGGCCCAGTATTAGTTTGACAGAGAACAATTAAGCAGACGCTGTTCTGTTCCGAAATATGCCTGACCGAGCTCTTTACAAGAGAAGAACCTCAGCATTTCACTTGCACTCATTAAATCAGCTCCGTCCTCTGTATTTTTCTGTTTTCCAATAAAAATATCTGCTATTCTTAAATCCAGATATGGTTACTCAGAAGCACAATGGTTTCAGGTATTCCGCTTTGCTTTGTTAGAAATGTATCGTTTTTTTTGTTGTTGTTTCTAGCACAGGATTAAAAAGAGAATATAAAAAAGGGTTCAAATAAATAATAAAAATGGCTAAAAGGGTAAAAAGAAAGATGATTGTGATTTTTTTTTTATCTTGCAATTCATTTTTCTAATTTTTTTTGCATAGAATTGCATAGTATAAACATGAAACTGTGAAACACACTACCAAGATGCAAACTCACTATTGTCAGAAAACCTACAAACTAAATCTGAACTGATATGAACTCACAATTGCAAAATAAAATCAAATAAAAGTTACCATGGAAAAAACAAAACTAACAGAACTGCTGGATGTAAAGTGTGAGGGAACAAAAGTCAGAATTATGGGTTTATATTATAAGAAAATATTAACTTTCAGATATAATTTTATTATTTATTTATTTTAATTTTGGGCTTTATTGATTTTTTTAATTGCCTTTCCTTTTTTATCTTGTGCTTATGTTTAAGGCTTCCAATATGAATTTCCGTTCACTTTTTCAAAATGAAGACATTTATATATAGGAATGTTTTTATATTTGACTAAATATAGACATATATATAGACACACACACACACACACACACATATATACATATATATATATACACACAGTGGGGCAAAAAAGTATTAAGTCAGCCACCAATTGTGCAAGTTCTCCCACTTAAAAGGTAGTCATTTTCATCATAGGAATACCTCAACTTTGAGAGACAAAGAAAATCCAGAAAATCACATTGTAGGAATTCTAATGAATTTATTGGTAAATTCCTGGGTAATGTAAGTATTTGGTCAAGATTTCTGCCTCTCACAGACCTATAACTTCTTCTTTAATAGGCTCCTCTGTCCTCCACTCGTTACCTGTATTAATGGCATCAGTTTGAACTCGTTATCAAGACACCTGTCCACAACCTCAAACTCCACTATGGCCACGACCAAAGAGCTGTCAAAGGACTCCAGAAACAAACTTGTAGACCTGAAGCAGGCTGGGAAGACTGAACCTGCAATAGGTAAGCAGCTCGGTGTGAAGAAATCCCCTGTGGGAGCAATTATTAGAAAACAGAAGACATACAAGACCACTAATAATCTCTCTCAATCTGGGGCTGCACGAAAGATCTCACCCCGTGGGGTCAAAATGATCACAAGAACTGTGAGCAACGATCCCAGAACCACACGGGGGAGCTAGTGAATGACCTGCAGAGAGCTGGGACCAAAGAGCCTCTGGATCATCCAGAAGAGGATTGGGAGAACGTCATGTGGTCAGATGAAACCAAAACAGAACTTTTTTTGATAAAAACTCAACTTGTCGTGTTTGAAGGAGAAAGAACGCTGAGTTGCGTTCAAAGAACTCCATACCTACTGTGAAGCATGGACGACTGATCCGTGTAAACCAAAGAATGAATGTATCGTGAGATTTTGAGTGAAATCCTCCTTCCATCAGCAGGGCATTGGAGATGAAACGTGACTGGGTCTTTCAGCATGACCATGATCCCAAACACACCGCCTGGGCAACGAAGGAGTGGCTTCATAAGAAGCATTTCAAGGTCCTGGAGTGGCCTAGCCAGTCTCCAGATCTCCAGATAGAAAGATTACCGCTCTAGAGGAGATCTGCTGGAGGAATGAGCCACCTAACACCTGGTGAAGACTTACAGAAAACCTTTGACCTCTGTCATTGCCAACAAAGGATAGATAAAGTATTGAGATCAAATATTGCTATTGACCAAAGACTTATTTTCCACCGCAAATAAACTCATTAAAAATCCTACGATGTGATTTTCTGGATTTTGTCTCTCATAGTTGATGTATACCTGTGATTAAAAATGACAGGCCTCTCATCTTTTTAAGTGGGAAAATTTGCACTATTGGTGGCTGACTAAATACTTTTTTGCCCCACTGTATGTATATAAATACATATGTTTATTATTATTATTATTATTATTTAATTAAAGCCATTACCTTCAATCTAGCACAGGACAATCCAGGTCATTTTTAAAAGCATTAGCACATATTTACCATTACATCATTAATTTTTTTCCCCCTTCAATCCAATGTTTTTCTGACCTCATATTAGATTTAATTCAATTTATCTTTGAAACACAAAGCGAGATGTTCAGAACGTCTAAGAGGCTCTTCTTCAAACAACAAAAGAGAAAGTGATTTAAGAAGGCTACTCTCAAAAAAGCACTATGAGAGCATAATGAAATTATTACTTTGTGAGGACATGCTCCACATTTATTTTGTCTTTCGATTCGCTTGCAGACAACAGAAGCTCAGATGTTCTGCTTTTGTGTTTTGCGAAAGACAAAGGATTGATATATAAATGCGATTAAAGGTTCATGTCTCACCTGGCACTTTCAAACGTAGCTGAGGGAGTTTTACCGACCGCTCCAAAGCCCACGCCAACAGCCAGACCCTCTGAAACACACAGAACACACAGAACACACACACACCTGGTCACGCTTTTTACACACCAAGACGAGAAGTGATCATACAGAATCCCATCATTCCTGCACTGCACTCCATATACAGTCATCGATGAGCTCTGAGGGCATTCATCCACTGTTATCTTTCACAGTAACTGTCCAGTTCTCAGGTCACTGTGACTTCGAAACCAATCTGCAGGCTTACTAAAGAGACTCCTTTCTGTTTTAGAGACAACAGCCATTAAAGGGATTGTTCTGTGTTCACAAACAGATTTTTATTTATTGTTTCATAGAATCAAAGCCAACGGGGTCCAAAGTTGCTCAGACCCCAACAATCAAAACCCCAAAAATATTCTTTTGGGCTTCATGGTTTTTTTAATTTTAATTTTCAGATTCCTTTTAAAAATTGATGTGGCATTAAATAAAATTATGATCAAAACTGAAAGATTTTTTTGGATGAAAAACGGAAAAATTAAAAGTTAAATTGATATTTACATTACTTTAGTAGTTTAGCATTCAGTACATTTTTCATGCGTTTCTAAAAAAAATATTAATTATTATTTCTTCATAAATAAGAGGACAGAACAGTAAAAGAATGGTCATCTTGCTTCTTTGACCTTTTAATAAATTTTGTCTTTTTTTTTTGCTTACCTTTTATAAATTAATTCATTTATTTATTTATATATATTTTGTTTGTTTCTTTTATGAAAGAAATAAATGTAAATAAAAAATAAACTAAATAAAAAATAAAAATACAATTAATAAAATTAAAATAAAATTTAACATTAAAATAAATGTAAACTCATTTTAATTAAATTAATATATTTAAATTTAATTAAATTAAAATAAAAAAGAAAAGAAAATACAACACAATATTAAATTATATTAAATCGTTTAATTGCGATGTGTCCAAATTTATAAGATATACACTCAAATCTGTTCGATTTAACTAAGAATTAAAAGATATTGTAATTTTAAGAAGACATAATTGTGAGATATCAAGTCACAATTGCCTTTGTTGTTAAATGCTGTTTAATTAATGCTGTTAATTTAAGGTTTATCACATTGTTTAAGTGTATTTTACTGTAATATCGTGATTAGTAATTTGGTATAGTACTATTATTTGAGTTTATGTCATTAAGTCCTGTTTATAGAAATAAATGATATTTCAACAAATATTAACATACAAAACAGTTAGTTTATAAATTGCAATAATATTCAAAATATTAGTATTAGTCTTAGTAATGTCTATATATAAGTTTCTCTTTTTTAAGTATCTTATGTATATTTTATTTGTATATATTTTTTTATTTATATGCATTTAATTTACTGATATTTACTTGTTTTAGTACTTTTGATTAGTAATTTGGCATATTAACATTATTTATGACAAAACGTAAGATGTTAAGCTACTGTAAAGAAGCCATATGCTTCCCAACATTCATCAATGCTTTGTGAGTTTGAACTCAGACGAAAGGTCATGTTCAAAATCACTTTCCAAACTTGCTTCTGTGTATTCAGTTCTCAATTTCCTGTTATCAGCGAGTCATCGGTGTCTGTTTGGGGCTGGATTAGTCTTGATCTCCTGTGGTTTGTTCTGCTATTTGAGTTTAGCTTTCAAACATCTCTGGCAGCACTGAGACACACACGCTTTTTCAGTCCAGCAGCATCTGATAAACTCACATCCAATCAGAGTCCAATTCAACTCCCGTCATCCTCTACAGCGACACACACCTCCGGACACATCCCAGTGTGTGTGAGAGTGTGTTTATGTAAATATTTTCATTCAAAGCCATCACTTCAGATTAATCAGGTCAATCTTATCTTTAGCCAGGAAAATTCATTCTGGGCTCAGAGGAAATTAAGGATATGTAAATGCACTGGATATCAAATCAAGCTGACATGAAATCAGATAAAAGTCTGAAGTAAACACTTGTGCGGCGGTTCAGGTAGTCGTTCTGAACCTAAACGCTCATCAGCAAAGCATCTGAGGTCAACCTGCAGCTTTTACATCGTTTCAACAAGAAGAGATCATGTGAAGAGGCTTTAAGGAAACCACCTGCTGGTTTGGGGACTGGTTTTTGTTTTTTTTTTCAAATAAATAAAAACATTTTTGCAAAGAATGAAAGTAAAGACACATACGTTAAAAAAATCAATTTAAATAAATCACAGTTTACACAAAAAACATTGGTCAGCATGTCAGTTAATCAGTATATTACAATGATTTCTAATATTCAAAATATTACTTTTTATTTATTAAATAAATGCAGCCTTAGAAATGTGTATATATATATATATATATATATATATATATTAGGGGTGTAACGGTTCACAAAAATCACGGTTTGGTTCGATACGATACAGTAGTGTCACGGTTTCGATACGGCAAAAATACAATAAAAAAAGAGAATTTCTTCGATTTTTTTCCCCACATTTGTATTTATTAAAACTAACATAATATGACCTCGTTTCCCCCCCTTTTCTTTTACTTTGAACAACAATGGAGCTATACTTCACATCTTCTGGGGTTTCTTCTTAGCAGCAAATAAAGAAGTGTTTTGGAAAAGTCAGTCTTGGATGGTATTTATTTATTAATTAAAATTTAATAAAAAGTAGATTTGAGCCGTTTCAAATCGTGAAAGCCGAGCGTCTGTTCGGGGGTGGGAGGACTTTTTAAGTATTTTATGTATATTTATTGTATATGTAAATATTTATTTATTTATGTATTTAGTTTAGTTTTATTTATTATTTATTTTAGTACTTTTTATTTTATTTCAGTTAATGTATGTATGTTTGCTTATTTAAAGCAACATTTCTTTTGGTAAATAATAACCCTAGCATGAAGCATCTTAAATATTAGATTTTTTCCCCCCCACATTAGCATTACCACCATATGGTTTATTTTAACTTAATACACTTTACTACATACATTATATATTTTATACATTTTTTAATGATTTTTTTTTTTTATGCATTCGATTCCTGCAGTTTTTTTTTTTACCCAAAATCAGCTGAAAATGTTCAAAACTAAAGGTTCAGGTCAGAACAGCAGGTTGAACACACATCTTCATCGCTGCTGCTCGTATCACACACGGTGTAATCACATTCAGAGATTGATTACAAACATCCCCTCCAGCTGATCTATACTCCACCTCCATCCATAAAACATGATCCTCCCTCGTTCAGCCTCCTCCTTATCCCTCACGCGCTCCATAAGAGAGGAATGAAGACGTCTTACCTCTCCATCCACATAACACTCAATCTCCAGCGCAAAACAGACATTTCAGGACTTGAAGAACAGAGAAAGGCCTGACTTGAAATCAATAATTAAAAAGCAGGATGAACGAGGCCTAATGCTGATTGAGTTGAGTATTAAAGTGTATTCAGTAAAAGCAGAGGCTAATAAAAACATCATGACCATATCAAGTTCTTCTGCTGCTTCCTGTATTTTTGATCAAATAAATGCAGCCTGGACCAATAAAAGAACCATCTTTTTAAAATCTTGCTTTTTCCAAACCTTTGACTGACTGGTAGTGTGTGTATAACAGACAAAGAAAATCGAAGAATGTCTAAAATAGTCAAATAAACTAAATAAACAGTTTATTTAAAAATATTTAACTCTCACGACCACCTTGATAAGAATTGATCACGCTTTATTTGAGGTTTATTTATTGTGCAAATTTTAGTCTAACTTGTTGTAGATTTTATATGAATTCATCTGTAAAGGGAATAGATTTTACTACAACTGTGGCGTGTTGTTGTAAATGTGCAGGCGGTGGTTTCTTCATAACAAATGCTATATTGATTCATTTAAAAAAGTCACTACTGCCCTGGTAATGATTAATAGACTAGTCATGTTATAACAAATGCCACAATTAAGAACTATGATACATGGCCTGCAGGTTTTCCTACATATGGCATAGATTAAATCATTAAGAGCCCGATGAACTTTGTAAGAAATAAACAATATCAATATAAGAAAAGGTTAAGTTAGATTCTCATGGCATGTTGAATTAGAACATTCGGTCAAACTAAAATTCCCTAGAATTTCCTTAAATTAAAATAAAAACCTCAAACCTTTTAACAGTAATGTTTCATTTTAGAAGGAAAAAAATATATTTTTAAAAAATAAATGCTCTTCTTTCGAACTTTTTACTCAAAGAAACCTGAAAAATAAATATCACAGGTTCCAAAAATGTGTATTAAAATAGATAAAATTACAAATATTACAAGGCAGTCTTGATGAGGATAAGAAACCATTTTACAAGGTCTGATCCCAAACTGTAGTCAATATACAAAACAACTAGGCTATATTGTTTATAAAACATATTTTGTTGCACAAGTCTCGCTGTGTCTCTTTATATCAGATCTATATAGGAATATTGCATTGAAATTGTATTTATATATAAAAAATATAAGAATATCATAATAATTTATCAAATATGCAAATATCAATTTCAGTGTTACTAAAAAATATTTTCCATACCTTTGATTGTGAATCAGATGGAACGCGAGTATATTGTATTAAAAAGTTGCAATAATGGCTATAAGTCTATATGCAAAAAACAAACAAATATATATATCATTGATTTTCTTACACATATAATTTTTTATATATATATATATATATATATATATTTAAAAAAAAACAAACAAAAAAAAAAACAATCTTCCAGCTCACTGTAGGGCATAAGATCAACAGCATGATTAACATGGCCCTACAGTCTCACACCCATCAGATATCCCTGACGGATTCCTCAAATAAATCTAAGAGCAATGACAGCAGCAGAACACTCAGAGTGATTAAACTCTGCTCAATAAAACACTGCTTCAAATGCACATTCATCATCTATCATAATGTTGTCTTTGAAACGCACGTCTGCAGCCTACACAAAACTACAACGTCTAACCACCATTGGACAAAAACCAGATGCAGTCAATGCGCATGATCAATATATGATCAGTTACAAAGACTCTTTCACACATCGGCATAATAAAGTGTGTGGCAGTCAAACAGCAACAGTGTGTGTTTAATTGAACTCTGGGATGCACAGTCATACTAGAGGCTTCACGCATGCATGCTAGAGATTAGAGAGCAATGCTTGATTATACTCCAGAGACACCACTGCAAATAACTCAACACTTTATGACCATCTCACCTGTGTTCGGCTCTGACAGCAAACCAATGGGGAACAGAGAGTAAAGATCGGGGGTAATTTCGCCTGCAGCTAAAAGAGCAAATATAATTTTCTTTTCCCTGACTGCAATCTATATATTGAATCAGGGTGGGTTCGCATCTGTTTGCTTTCAGATTAGTTGCGATATCTTTTTTTATGCTTTGTTCGTAGAATGCCTCTGAAAGAAGTTCTCAGACGGGAAGTGCTGAGAAAACCTCCAGCCAAATGAGCGTATTTCACAAGGTCATTCACCGCGTTTAGCTGCACTTAACTTAATGCACTGCAGGCGCATATGAAAAAGAGCCAAGTGTTTCCCACAGGACATGGAAACCACAAGCAAACACACACACAAAGGCATTATTAGAATTTCAAAAAAACTGATTTATAAGCGTTTGGAAAAGTGGGGACATGGGGTAGTGTCCTGGGAAGTCACCTTCTCCTTGTAATACTTACTGTACTGTATGTCATTATCTTATATTGTCACAAAAACATGCACACACAGACCTCACAGAAAGACTTAAGGCCATTGATCTTCAAGCTTACACAGAGACAGAGATGCACAACCAACACACACACAGAGAAAGACTTAAGGCCATTGGTCTTCAAACTTACAAAGAGACACACAACCAACATGCACACACTTACAGACAGACACACACACACACACATTAAAATACTTTGATCTCCATGCTTAAACTAATAATGTAGATGTAGCAATGAATGCGCTGGACCATATGAGACTATGTCACCCGCATTAGATCCTCTCACAACGCCTGTGTGTTTGCGTGCATGACACAACGCCAAGCTTGTGTTAAAGATTCACTGCATATGACTCACATGCGCATTTTTTTTTTCAGACTTCGCACGATTAAAAAAATGATCTGTGGAGTCAAAACAATTCATGCATATTCCAAAAAACCAAGATTACATCTGAAACATTTCTTTACTGCTTGATCCCTTGAGTCCGGTGTGACGCTGATGAAACGCAGCAGAAAGAGAGCAGAGAGCATCTTGGGAGATGCAATTTATGCATGCATGCATTCAAACCTAAGCTCAGAATCGAATCTTAATTCTAGGTCAGGATGAAGCATGAGACGGTCACATTAGAATCAAAGAATGGATGTACCGTGAGGAGGAGTTAACACAAGTGAGCAGTGCAGCTTTAGAGATGCACTCAAAAATGTGACTAAACACAAATGCACTACACTTTACTTGGTTAAATGGGTCAAGAGATTGTCTAAAATTATTTTAAAATAAGGCTTACAAGACTTGCCAAGTTAGTGTATTAGTGTTGGTGTCGTATGGTTTTGTCGCATCCAAAATAAGAGTTTTTGTTCAATATATCTTAGTGTGTACTGAGTATATTTATTATGTACATATACACATGCATGTATAAAAAATGGTACGTTTATATATTAAATATATTTATAGATAACACAACATATATGAATTTAAATGTAAATATTTTCTAAATATATGCTGTATGTGAGTGTATTTATGGTTACACGCATATATTATGTAAACAAAAACTTTTATTTTGGATGCAATTAATCATTTAACAGCACTAGTTTTTAAACGTATTTCTTCCAAACTTAATGAAATATTTCTTTTTCATAGTCGCACCGCATAATTTACAGCCCGAGCATGTGTTTGTAAATTTTAAATCTACGATTTATTTAAATTGCATTTATTGCGCCATGCATTTGGATGACACAATTTAAACATAAGATAACTAATAAATGTAATGTGATGCATATTTGTCAGTCATATATAAATTATATCAAGTAAGATTTCTATAATAGTACTAATAAACCATATTTGTCATCAGTTGTAGCTACATGAACGAACATCATATGATATTTAACCATATCCATATATATCAGTACATGTGTTTTAAAAGTACTGAAGAACAGGAATGGCCCATTTATGCCAGCTATTATTATCTTTCCCATGTGTTTATTTCTGCTTAAGAGCAAAAACACTGTCATTATATTTTAAACAGAAAAATAAATTAATTGTTAAAGTACTTGCTTTAAGCGGTTTCAAATCCCGAGCGTGCCATTATAAGTCATCTCTCAGACTCGTACATCTGCCCTCCGTTCCACTCGCTGCTCCCAGCCAAAATCATTTCTGACACAGTGGTCAACTTTCTCCATGAGCTTTACTTCACTTCAGCTGCTATCTGTCTGCACACAATCAGGATAAGCGACCGGCTTTCGGGTGGAAAAGCGTTTTTACCTGCTTAAAGCTATTTTCAAAAAGTACACCAAAACTCTATATGTCAAAGCAGTAGTTTACCCAAATCTAAAAATGTGCAGATAAGAGTTGTTCCTTCATCAGATTTAGAGAAATGTAGCATTACATCAGTGTCTCAGCAGCGGATGCCCTGCAGTGAATGGGTGCCGTCAGAGTCCAAACAGCTGATAAAAACATCACAATAATCCACAGATGAAAAACAAACTGAGGTGATCTGAGGGTGTGCACATTTTTTTTGCAAATGATGAACTATTCCTTTCAGCGGTTCAGACTGATTTAATTGCATGTTGAACACATTTTTTCCAGAATGTACTTTATGAGGAATATCAAAAGAGCGCTGCACTGCAAACACTGTAATTATGTCCTGACAAAAGCAGCAGAAGCTCAGCATCAGCAGCTGACAGAGGTTACAGCAGGGCTCCAGAGCAGACAAAAGCACGCTCATAGACGTTATTTTCTGTCTTCTTCATTTCAGTGACATTTAACACGAAGGCAATTTTGCTCGGCAGACATTTGACCTCAACACTGTGAATAAAAGTCTGCAGATGTTTTGTACCAACATGAAAACCACAATCTTCTCCAGGACTTTAGTAATGGTAATACAAGACTAAAGTGTCCGTACCATGTAACCAGGACAGCAGAGACGGGAAAAAAAGGTTTTGAGTCATTTGTATTACACGGTTGTATTAACTTAATGTGAATAATACTTGTCATGCTGCATATAAATGAAGACAGGTCAGATTTCTGTAATAAACTGAATGCGTCAAGTGTTTAACAGAAATATAAAAAGCTTAAGAATTACAAGCATTTTCAAACACATTTATCCCCATTTACCCTACATTTACGCATAGATGACTGAACTGAACGATTGCATTTCGGAAAATGAGTCACACTTTAGAATAGGTAACACTTATTAACTATTAACTACAACTTTTCTCTCAATAAATTCTTAATTTGCTGCTTATTAATAGTTAGCGCAGTAGTTGTTAGGTTTAGGTATTCAGTAGGGATTTAGAATAAGGTCATGTTGAATAATGCATTAATATGTATTTAATTACAACTATTAAATGGCAAATATTATATTAGGTAAAACTTTATTTGAAGGTGTCCCTAATACAAGGTAATTATATAGTGAGTAGTAGCTGTTGTACTTACATGAAATAAAATGTACGTGTCATGTAACTAAGTTATGGAACAGTTTGTAATTATGTAGATGTAACAGACTGTTACACATTTGTTACAGACCGAGTCTGTTACACAGATACTCATGTAACCAAAAGATTGTCACATGTGTGTTTCAGACTTTGTACAACATAATTATAAATGTAAGTACACAGACATGAGCTACTTAAAATAAAGTGTATCAAGATTGTACTTAAGCGTAAGCATCTGTGTAACAGACTCTGTGTAACAAATGTGTAACACTAGCTGTCTGTTACATCTACATCATTACAAACTGTTCCATAACTTAGTCACTATAGAAGTACATTTTATTTCATACAAGTACAATGGATACTGCTAAGTACTTAATCAGGCACTTACTCTGTATTATAACACCTTAAAATAAAGTGTTACCAAGTAATATGTATGCATATAAGCAACTAATAGGTGTAACCTTAAAAAAAAGTTACCAAAATTTTTACCAAATGCAAATAGTTAATAAAAAACAATGGCAACAACAATGTTGCAACTGTGTAATCCTAATGGATGAATATTTTAAATGCAATTCAAATACACAAACCTTAAATGTTTGTTTATATGTTTGGCTACGATGCTTCATTCAAATGTTTCGGATACAGTTGAAACAGCAGAAGCACAGAAACTCAGTTCAAAGTGGCACGCTTCACTTTCCCTAGCACAGACTTCTAGGAGAGAAAAGCAGCAGAAAGAGACAGAAAAAGCATTTGGAAACAATATACAGAAACAGCGTGGCTCTTCAACTCCTGTGGGGCTTCAGAACCAGCAAAAGAACCTAATGAATCCACCGTAGGAATCAGGCGAGAAGAGCCCAGCAGAAAGCAACACTCAACTCAACCTTATTAAACATCCAGACTGTGGCAGAAAGCACATCCACTTGTGTTATTTCCCCCAAAGTGTATCGGTTCATCTCTCTCAGAGCTTCATTAACATGTCAGTAGAGCCTTGTGGCTTTGCAATCAACATCTGAGGTTAGAAAAGGCCACAAAGAGCTGAGGTAGAGCTCAGCCATCCAAAACTCCAGAATGTCTCTTTCTGAGCCTAAAGCACATCCCGGGATTATTCAAGGAGATGCTGCTCTTTTCGGTTCTCTTCCGAGTGCTTCCTATCTTTGATGTGACAAAGAAGAAGATGAAAGCTGGTGCTAATGAGGAAGTAGTGAGTGTACTCATGTTTTCGCACACGCTCAGAAGCTGACAAGAAACGGTTGTGCATTCAACAATCAAACCTTTATTGGAGAAAGGTCCTGATATCATGGGCTCTGGTCCATGTCGGTAATGATGATGTTCCTGAAGGCATATTTTCAAAATCAATAATTCGAAGGAAGCACTAAATAAAAGAGGCTAAAAGTCAAAATCTAAGAGGGATGCAAGATAACTTCAACATTAAAATACAAATTAAAAAATAAAATAACTAGTGCCGTTAAACGATTAACTGTGACCAATCACATCTAACATAAAGGGGTTTTTTTTTGTTTTTTGTTTATCTTCATCGAAGACAAGATCATCTAGATGAGCTCCGTGGTCAGATCACCGGAACCAGATGCACACAAACACACTATAAGTCCTTTACACAATCTGACATGTTTAAAATTGAACTAGAAATTAGGTCCTGGGCGTCCGGACAGAGGAGAACTGTTTTTTTCCCCCATTCTCTCATGGATGGGGTTTTGGTTCCTTGCCGCTGTCTCTGGCTTGCTTAGTTGGGGACACCTGATTTCTACTGATTATCGTCGTCTTGACTAAAGAGACCGTCTCTGCATTTAATAAATAAATAGCTTAATTCTTGTCATTATACATTGCTGTTCTCCTATTTGATAATGTTCAGTGCTACAATTTTTAAAAGCTCTATATAAGAAGTGAACAACCACACACACACCCGGAGCAGTGGGCAGCCATTGCTGCAGCGCCCAGGTAGCGGTTGGAGGAACAGTGCCTTGCTCAAGGGTCACACCTCAGTCATGGTATTGAAGGTGGAGCGAGCGCTGGTTATTCACTCCAACCACCTACAATCCCTGCCGGACCTGGGACTCGAACCCACAACCTTTAGGTTACAAGTCAAACTCCCTACCCATTAGGCCACGACTATCTATATTTATATACAATATAAAATATAATATGAATATATAAATGTATAAACATGTAAATATCTTCTTAATATATACTGTATGTGTGTGTACATAATACATATACACTGTACACATACAAAATATGAATAAAAACTTTCATTTTGGTTGTGATTAATCATTTGACAACACAAAAAAACAACATAAAAATTATTTTTAAAAAAATGTTGTGACAATTGTTTTTACTTAGTAGATCATAACGTCCAAAATACTACCTCAAAGCATCCGTGAGTTAGTGAAAATGTTGTACAAGCCTTTTCTGCCGGACCCAATTAGTTCAATTTCTTAAACTGGGACAGCAGTCTAAGCAGTGACGCCCAGACTTTCCTATTCCCAGACACTTCCTCCAGCTCTTCCGGGGGAACACAGAGGCGTACCCAGGCCAGCCAAGAGACATAGTCCCTCCAGTGTGTCCTAGGTCTTCCCCGGGGCCTCCTCCCAGTGGGACATGCCCGGAACAACTCCCCAGGGAGGCGTCCAGAACAGATGCCCGAGCCACCTCAGCTGGCCTTTCTCGATGTGGAGGAGCAGCGGTTCTACTCCGAGCTCTTCCCGAGTGACCGAACTCCTCACCCTATCTCTAAGGGAGCGCCCAGCCACCCTGTGGAGGAAACTCATTTCGGCCGCCTGTATCCGGGATCTCGTTATTCGGTTCATGACCCAAAGCTCATAGCCATAGGTGAGAGTAGGAACGTAGATCGACCAGTAAATCGAGAGCTTCGCCTTGCAGCTCAGCTCCTTCTTCACCTCGACAGACCGGTACATCGACCACATTACAGCAGATGCTGCCATGATCCGTCTGTCAATCTCTCGCTCCATCCTTCCGTCAATCGTGAACAATTTTTACCTCTTAACCTCCCGTACAAATCTTCGGCTCTTTCCCCCCAGCGAGGTGACATTCCATGTTCCAAGAGTCAGATTCTGTGTCCGAGGATTGGGTCGTTGAGGACCGCTGCCCAACCCACAAAGCACCGGCCCCTTATGGTCCCTCCTGCTGGTGGTGGGCCAACAGGAGGGCGGCCCCACGTCTCTCCTTCGGTCTTCACAGCCGGGCCCTGTGGGGTAAGACCCGGCCACCAGGCGCTCACATATGAGCCTCAACCCCAGGCCTGGCTCCAGGGTGGCGACCTCACAGTTTTAGTTGAGTTCCTCTCCATTTGGAGTTTTGGGAGCGCTCTGTCTGGCCTGTCACCTAGGACCTTTTTGCCTTGGAAGACCCTACCAGGGGCAAAAAACCCCCCAGAGAACATAGCTTCTAGGATCATACAGGCACTCAAATCCCTCCACCACAGTAAGGTGGCGATCCAAGGAGAGGCTTATTGTACATTTAGACAAATTTCCAATTATCATATTGTGCTGTTGAGTATCATATTTGATTTTATAGCTCATACAGTATGATACAGTGATAATATGAAGGAAAAAAACAGTAAGCAAAAATGATGCTAATATTTATGATCAAGAAACTGTGATGCGAGATCTTTACAACAGCGCAGCTTCCATAAAATGATCTAAATATCAGTTGTCACTCTATATCTCCAATAATATGCCTCAGTAAGAGCAGACTGAAATGATCCAAACGTATAATTCAATGCTGACTGAGAGATGAAGACGTTCCTCCGAAGATGTGAGATGTTTTGGAGGCTTGTGAAGATCTGAGGAACAGTGAAAGTAAAGCTCCTCAAAAGATCCTGAAGATCATATATGAGACGCACTTGAGTATCAAGTTAAGCTGAGCTGCTTCAATCCAGTAAAAGCTCATCTGGAGATATCACTACAGTTATTCTGACACTTACTTGATAAAAATCAGAGAGGATTTTACAACTTAAAGACACATGAAGCAGCAGCTGAAGCTGGACATTACTGCAATTACACTAAAAATAAAAAACTAAACTATCAGACAGAAGGCATGGAGTAGATTGAGAGCAACAGTTTTAACCTCAAAGTTTTGATCGTTTAGAGACTTTAATAATATATGTAATAAATGATACAGCAGACTTTATAGGGTTAAGGGTTGTTCACGTTACCCTTTTAGAAGATAGAACAAGAAAAAACAGAAAAGAAAGCAGGCATTTTTAACTTGTCACAACACTTGACAAAATGGAAAAAGCACAAAAAAAGGGTTTATTTCTGAGAGCAGGAACACGACGGACAATTTGGAGTCAGACAGTAATTATCCTGAAATCTCTTGATAAAAGCAGTGAGCGTGTTCCACAAGCGCCGCTGTCACCGAGGTAGTGCTGCTTTATAAAGGAGATGAACAGAGAAATCTTTACCGAGCTGATGATTGTGAAGGTGACGGAAGGACCGTGATCAGGCAGCGACTCGTTGTGCTCCCGTTTGAGGGAAGCGGGCACATGGCAACAAATCGATTCACAGAAAAATCTAGATTCTCATTTGCAACTATTCAGAATCGATCTGAAATGTCCAAGAATCGATTTAATAAATAAATAAAATCAGCTGGCTGTTCACTAAAACAAAGAGGAAGCAAATATGGATCAGCCCCGTCTTCACTTAAAGCTTAAGTTTGGCGTCATTTCGGTTTTTACCGAATGCCTGGAAGCACTGCTCTGGACAAGACACACACACGACACACAGTGTGCAAGCTTTGCAAAACGAAGACCAAGTACTTCGGCAGCACAACAAATGTGCGTGCTCATATTACTAGGCTTCACCCGGAGCTCAGCGACACGGAGCAGAGTCAGCCGCCAGCTGCAGACCGACGCTCACTGCAGTGCTTCACCAAACTCCCCGCTGACTCCGAGAGAGCAAAACAAAATAACTCGGTCTATCGCTTGCTTCATTGCCAAAGACCTAAGGCACTTCCCTGAGAGTTTAACTTAATAAATTTGAAAAAGACACTTTAATGTCTCCGTTTGTCATTCTGTATAGCAAAGCAGATGAGAGCAGAGCATGATCAGAAACCCGATTAGAAATCATTATGAATAAAATCGAATCATTTAGAATCGAAAAATAGATTTTGAATCGAATCATGGCCTCAAGAATCGTGAGATGGTAAAAGATTCCCACCCCTAGCAACAAAAATGTTAACAGTGAAAAAACCCTTATTTGTGTGTTCTGGTGGTCTAGCGGTAGAATACGTGATGAGTGTTTTGAGGATGGCGGTTGTAATCCACCCTCGTAAAGGTCTTTTTGTTTCAAATTAAACCCAAAGCGGTGTGCATTGAAGTGATTGTATATCAAGAGCAAGGGCACGTTCGTGTAAATGTTTTTTTGTGCTTTTACCAGAACGAAGAGCTGGATCCTCTGTGTGAAGCACTGTGCAGGAGCACTGGTCATAACTCATTCCTGCTATTTAACACACACCAACCAATTTATTATCACATTGAAACGTTTCTTTCTTTTAGGCACATTGAAGCAAAGTTGTTTGTTTTTATTGTGAGTGTAGAGTGTAAAAGTAAATCCACGCGATCCCGCCGGAGCATCTTGTGGAAACAATGTTATTCGTGCTGAATAGACTTATGTTGCGTTTCAGTTTCATTTAAATACATTCGTTTTGGCAAGACTTTTATAATCTTTATAATGAACGCCATTAGTCTATAATTTGTGTTTTATTTCATGATTTGTAGTTTTATGTAGCCTAGTTGTTGGAATTTGAAATTAAAAGGATTTAATTGCGAGACATATTCTCAATGCATATATTTTTGACTAATTTTTATCCGATCCATTGAGCGCTACTTGTTGCAATTTTGAGAGAAAACCTTTCTATTTAAATTTTAAACAGATATGGCAAAAGTCAACAGATCATCAAAGACTACTGGTTTAATATAGAATTGGATTGATTTAAACAATAACTATAGGTTGTTTTTGTTTTGGTGAATGTCTATTTCTGAGATCATAAAGAGTGCCCCCCCTGGCGACGGCCCTGACTTTGATCCCTGAAGAAGCAGAATCTGGATTCCTTGTATTAGATCAGATCTCACTTTAGGATACTTGTAATCAGGTTACAGCTAGCTTTTTTTTATCATTTACATGATTACATATTCACACAACGCTAGTAATTATTCATCATTTATTAATTTTGCACAAATTATTATTTCTTTCCATAAAATGTAAATATATTACTCTTTTTACTTTACGTTTTTTTACTACTACGTTATAGTAGTTTAATTCAAATTTTTAATGATTCAAGTAAATAATTGTTGAAGGCTCATCAATTAACTGTGCCATAGGAATAATAAATGATATGACGATCTTCAATAAAATGGGGCAAACTATTCCTTTTTATTTTAACCACAGTAGCTCTTACACCACAAGACATAGCTCTGATTTTTGTTTCTAAGGTTTTTTATGTCATGTACTCTTCCCTTCAGATGCTTTTGTGCGCCTGTCCTGGATGTTGTGCAGAAACACACATGCAATTTTGTTCAGATTCGACTTTTAAAGGAGAAAACTGCATGAAATTACTTGAAAACGGTGGACTACAATGGAAATATGCCACGGACAACAGATCGCTACCACTTTTAACCGGCAGCAGCTCAAACTGGCACAAAATGAGTCTGATTACCTGCTGACGTGATTTTGTTCATGCTCTGAGGGACATTTAACGTCACAGGACCAGCAAGACTAATGTAGATCAATAAAAACTCATTTTGTTAATGACAAAAAGAAGTATTCTATACTTATACTGTAAGATGCAAAAAAATTATAAATGTGTGTATAGATTTGCATTTTCACATCTATGAATGTCTTCAGACTCATTCATTAAAGTTGAAAATAGATTGAGACACGGCCTTTAAAAATATGCTTTGTAATGGAAATCTACTGGCACAAATAGATAAAGTGTTATAAAAGAAACACTTAACAGTGTCCTTTGGATATTTTCTTTGCACTAGTTTGAAAAAAAAAAACACTTTATGAAAAACCTAAAAGCTCAAACTTGCAAAGACAGATGCATGAAAAAGCAGTGTTTTTACCTGCAGAGTTTGCTCTTAACAATTGGCTGTTGAAAGCACAAATGTTTAAAATGCATCATATGTAAGACAGATGCTTGAGCGAAATGAACTAGTTTAAGAAACAGCAATCCAAAATGATTTAGAAACAAGCACTGAATTTCAATTAGCAATTATGACGCAGGGCAGCATATCCTGAGCATTTAACAAAAAAAACTGATAAAATATGCCATATTGCATGCAATGTTTTTTTTGCATCAAATAAAAATAAGGAGCCAAAAGAGGTGAAAGTAAGTGTAGGACACGTATTAAAAGAGGTGAGTGTCTATACAGGTGAAGATACTAATGTATATATCTGGACATTACAAAACATTTAAAACCTTTTGGAGCTGGATTGTACAGCTCACGTCACTCGAGAGACAGAGCTAACACACTTTTAACACTTTTTTTAAAACTATAGCTACAAATGAAGGGACTCAAAGGTGTACTCTGGACAATGGCTTTGTTCGTCTGTTATACTGACCTTTTCAAGATCTAATAGGCCCACAGCACTTTAGATCATACATCAGAGACCTGAGGCAAAGGTCAGCTCATCATCACGTCAGGGGAGTACAGGGGAATACAACTGCACTCAACTCTATGCAGAGACCTTATATCAGAGACCCATACTCATATAATGGGTTTACATCAATGTATTACTCTGTTGAACATGTGAACAAATCGTTTTTAAGTAATTTTCTGAGTGACCTTGTGCTGTACCTTCCTCTCAAACCCATGCTAAAGCACAGCACACTATTGATCTTGTCTCGTTCGGATGATTCATTCTGACAAACGCTTGTCTTGCTGACAATGTGTCTGTTTGAGAGTCTGCTAATCCAGTCTGAAAAGAGTCGCTGTGTAATTAAACTGCGACTTACACGCTTTCGCTTTTGAAAGCGCAGCTAGCGGTCACTTTGCAGGTCATCCATCAGCAGTCACGACATCTGGAAGAAGGGCAGTGAGACGCACACTTCGAACAGACTACGCATGATAAGAAACAGCTTCTCGGAGCTGTGATCAAGCGCTGCCTAAAGCACTGTCGATAAAGAGGAAAATACAGGCAGCATGGTGCAAAGCAGGAGAAAAGAAACTTTATAAATGTCAAAAAAGCAGCAGAGTTCCAGCAGAGATCAGCCGGCGGGAGCCGACGCTCAGCTACAGATAATCATTATCTGTCACTCTGACTGACTCGTTGTTCATTTTCAGTTTTATTTTAGGCCATTTCATTTTTAAATGCAGATTTTATTTTGATTTAGCTGATATTAACTAACTGCAAACACTGAAAATGCAAAAAATATATTCATTATTTTTAAGGATGCACAACATTATCGGACATTCATTTGCTTTATATACATTTAAAAATAACTTATTAAATGATTCTTTTCTCAATGGTTTTGTGCTAAAATTTAGAGATGCAAGATATTGGATTTTGCCGATATCCGATATGACGATATTCTCTTTTTTGGCTGATTTCTCATGCAGTTACTGGTATATTATCGGACCGATATTATCGGACGGAATTAGCCGCTAATGGTTACAATGTGAATATCGGCATCGGCCAAATATGACAAATAAGATGATATATCTTGCCGATAACAGGATTATCTTAAACGTGCTCAAGGTATGATGGTGATAAGATCAAGTCATCAGTGTGATCGTATTTTTGGAGCAAACTTTTAGCTGAATGATTGGATTGCATTTGATAAGAGAATGCATGTAAAAAACAATGTGATGTAAAAGATGATGAAACTCCCCTTGGTTCAAATGCCTGTCCTGTCAAGTGTTTCATTTATTTAGTAAAATACTCAAATATCACTAAGAAACTTGTGTTTCTAAATAAATAAAGCTGTACCGATGGCATAAAATCAAAAGTGTTTCCTGTTTACACAGGGGGGAATATGGCATATGTAAATACTTTTATACATAAAGATTGAATCATTCATGTGTAATATCTTTTGCCTCAGACCATCTTCAAATATTAAAACTTAAAATAATATTTTAACTGCTGTTTCTTTCTGGAATAAAAAAAAAAAAAAAGTTGATTTATTATTATTTTCTAAGCTTTTAATGCAATCTCATTATCTTCATCAATGTTTATTTAATTCTTTCTAATTAAAAATAATTTGTTTATCATTTCTGCACAGGACAGACTTCCAAACAAAAGAAAATATACCAGTAACTGCATGAGAAATCAGCCAAAAAAGAGAATATCGTCATATCGGATATCGGCAAAATCCAATATCTTGCATCTCTAAATTTTTGCACGAAACCATTGAGAAAATAATCATTTAATAAGTTATTTTTAAATGTATATAAAGCAAATGAATGTAGTGCACATATAAAATGTATGATATGTACACTATATTCACGGTATGTACAGTGTAAATGCATTTTGTATTAAATCATGTGTTTGTGATACTGAATTTTAAATGAGTCCTGGTTCACCTGTCCATAAATGTAGAAAGTGTCCTGTGTTTCTCACAGGTGTCGCGATCGAAAGCCTGTCGCTTCATCAGCATAGTGAGGAAACACCTGTGTCTTTGCAGTGTGCAAATAAACATATGCAACTCATGTTTCAGTACGGGATCAAATCATCGCTTGAAGCACCAGTCATTGGGAAAGGTCAGATATGAATAATGATGCGACAGCGCCTTCTTATAGGATTAAACCACACAGACTCATGAATAACAGTGAGACGGATAACGTGGAGTCAAACCCGAAAGAAAAGCAATATTTTCTCTTAAAATAAATAATAATGAATGCTTAGGTTAAAAAGCTGAGAGAGATGCACTATAGCTAGTGACAAGTGTCTTGAATAATGCAAGAACAGTATTTGAGACGAGGAGAGGAGAGACTCACCCGGAATGTTATGTATAGTGATGGCCAGGATCAGCAGAACGATTCTCCTCCAGCTACTTCCTGTTTGACCGCTCACTTCCTGTGCTTTAGGACTTACGTCCTGCTCCTCCATGTGGCCGGGGTTGGGACCCCTGCGTCTCTGATACACCTCTCCATTCTCGATTTTATCTAAAGGAGGAACAGAAAATGTCATCTTCTGGAGAACAGCACATTTGAATTATGCACTGAAAGAATCAATACAACAGCAATTTATTAGTCAGTGTCACTTAATCACACAAATCAGGGTTTAAATGTATTTAGAGACGCTGTGAACAGGGCTGTAAACCTGAGACATTAAAATGCCTCGTAAAAGTTGACCTCTCGAGGTTAACCATTAACATTTTCTGAAGAAATTTCTTTCACTGACCATTTGTTGAAGTCACATTTATTTCAGATAGTTTTATGCAATAGGCAATAATAGTGATAAAATATATATATATATATATATATATATATATATAAACATAAATTTGCATATACATAGTGCACACTGTGTATATATATTTACATGTACATATAAAGAGAAAAAGTTTATTTGCAAAAAAAAAATATATATATATATTTTTTTTTAAATATAACTTTAATTTTAAATTATATTTTAAAATTTAATTTATTATGTTTCATTTAAATAGTGTATATAATAAGTTATATTATTTTGACATTTGAATTTATTTTTCTATTTTATTTTTCCTATTGTAGTTCAATTAAGATTAATTGAAGTTATATGTTTTTTTTTTTTTTTTTCAAATTAATATTTTATTTATTTATTTTTGCACCAGTGTTACGGTATAAAAATTTATTATTCTTATTATTATTATTATTATTATTATTATTGTTATTATTATTTTAATTAAGAAACAAATTCAGTTTTATCTCTTTTTCTACAGTACACAAATGGCATTATTCAGCTCATATTAATTAAATTTTGATAGTATTTAAAACACATACAGGTATGTGACTCTGGACAACAAAACCAGTCTTCAGTTTTAATTTGTACATCTCCTGAAAGCTGAATAAATATTATTTCCTTTGATGTATGGTTTGATCGGACAATATTTGACTGAGATACAACTATTTGAAAATATAGAATCTGAGGGTGCAAAAAAATCTAAATACTGAGAAAATTGCTTTTAAAGTTATCCAAATGAAGTCCTGTATATAGTATAAAGTTAGTATAGAAATGTATATATAGTATAAAGTTTTTTTTTTTTAATATTTAAAGTAGGACATTTACTAAATATATTTATGGAGCATGGTCTACTTCATATCCTTATGATTTTTGGCATAAAAGAAAAATGTAACTGTTGTTTTTGTTATTCATGATAAGTGCCAATGAATTGATCAAATCAAACACAAAGTGCAAAATAAATGATTAACCAATCAGTTGTTTGGTCTTGGATGCTGATTTCAGTACAGCCAATGAATCAACCTCATGCTTCATTACTGTGAATCAATGAAGACACTGTTAATAATCAACAGAAGGAACGGCTCTTTTCAAACCTCGCACTGTATTCATCCCTACTTAAACGCCAATAGTCAAATCCTTTCTTACCTTTAACCATTATAAAAAGGAGGAAAAATGATATCCGTAGCACATCTGAAAGTCACACCACCAATAACCCGCCTCTTTAGAGCGCAATTATGAATGCATGCAGTGAAAATGAACAAATAGAAAAGATTGACACGGATGACCCTCACTGAAACACGTCTGTCTCAGCGCACAGGAAAACACATAATCGATGCAGATTACTTGGGCTGAAAAGCCATGAAGAGCACATCCGTCATGTGTGATCACCGCAGCACACGCACTGAAAGACCGCTCAGATGAGTTCTCATGTGAAATATGAAATATCATTTCAGTTTGGTGACCCAAGGATGGCATGTGACTTAATTATGAGGCATGGATACCCTGTTGACCACCTGATGCAAGCAGATCCAGCAGACGTAAGGTGCGTTTGACTTCATACGGCACAGCAAGAAATCAGCTGCCGCCTTATAGAACAATGCATTCTGGTAAGAACACTTGTCCGACTTTGCCATCAAAGTACCGCGAGAGCAAAACGAGAGCAGTCGCACAGGTCAGGCGCTGCAGTTGCTCAAAATCGGCTGCGAAAGCCTTGATGACGACACACTTTATTCTTATTGGTCAGATTATGTGACGACAAGCATGTTTTTTCTTTAAAAAGTTCCTGTATGTAATCAATCTTTATATGGAATATCTGATATGCAAACAAAACATTAACGATGAAGATGAAGATTAGGGGATTTGGTAAATATATACCAAATATATATTTGGCTGCTCTCGTCAGCCGGCGACAGGCTAGTGTAGTGCATCTCGAACGCACCTACAGTCACAGGACAGCTTGCGACATTAACACAAAAGAACACATATTAAGAATCCCAACTCAGGAAGGAGATGGCCAAATACACAGCACATCATTATCATTACATGGGTTAAATAATTAAAGGTTTTGTTGGATGGATCTCCATCCCCTAACTTTACCTTTACCGACCTTCAACCCCTGGTCGTTACAAAAACAACCCTCCCACTCACAAAAAATGGCACAAAACTGCTTTTTCATGCCTATCCAGGCTCAAAAGACAATAAACCGGACTTAACTATCACGTGTTAATCATTGTATATGTATTTGAATAATATTGAATGGATGATAGTTTAATATCTGTGTTTAGTATGGTTTTGCTTAAATCTTCTTGCTTGAAATGTTTCTTCCCACCATTTCTCAGTCAAATGTATCAAAATCATCTTATAGAAATCATGTCCAAAATTATATTCTGCAAGAGCAGGAATATTCTAACCATGTGACTGATAAAATAGAGGAGGAGAAATATCACCACACCCTGAGCTAGAATGATATCTATTGGTTAAACCTTGATTTTAGGATGTGGCCAAAGACGAGTTTAAAAGCTCAAGACACTATTCAAATTACTCTCTTAGCCTCAGCTTAGTCAAGTTTCAACTGGCTTTTAGTCATGATTTTCATCCCGTTTTGCATTCTTTAAGAGCTGTTCCAGCATAAGAAAACCCATCTATTATTTCTTTACTTTCTTTTACTGTTTCCTTTCCGTGAGAGTTAAGTTTTGCCTGCCGTGTCTCCAAGTCTTCAACTTCAAACGGACCGCGACTCGCTTCTCCTTCAGCCAGCGCCCATCATCGGCCTCCCAAGATTTCCATGACTACTGACAATACATAATAATGTATCTGTTTGAATTTTTCGTCTAACATGTTTGAAAAAAATAAATAAATACATGTTGCATAGCCATGAAATATTACAAACCATGTGGATTTAATGAATATTCAATGAGAATTATGGAAATTATTACAGGTGCAATTTCAGCCATTGTAAGGCTTAATACTCTGTTTATTAATGAGATGCAAGGCCATTATCATTAATGGGAGCAAATAAATAAATAATTAATAGTGACACAGCACATCTGGATGCATTTTATTTGACTGGAGCGTGAAGCATGCCACAGATGAGCGATAGAGAAGATATCCACACTGACAGCTGAATTAATTGCAGATGAAAGCCTGAGAGACTCCAAATGTCAATAATGTGCTGTAAATTTTTCAGGTTGGCAGCCACAATATCTCTCAAAAAAACTAATAACACCCTAAATAGTCAAAAAACGCTGCTTGGATGTTGCAATGAAATACTAGATTTTGATTTGATTTATGCATCACAAAGATGCTAAAGTAGGTTGTTATGTGTTTGTCTGAGTCATTTCTTCTTAACGGTGTCTAAATATGACTCTGCACTTCCTTTAACACAAGTACTTTTCATCTTCTTCCCTTGTTTTATCATCAGCCAGGCAAAAATAGTTTAGAAAAGTAATGGCACACCCTTCACAAACTCAGCAAATTGAGATATCATTCATGTCCACAGCTTGCCTTTGCAATAATTAGTTGCTTCATGAATTGTATGGAACAGAATGCACTCAGAAAAATAAAAACGCTGCTGTCTCTCAGAGGACACTGAGTCATAGCAGCATAGCTTAATAAGCATCCAGTGACTCCATGCAAACACAGGCCTGATACTGTCCACATCACTTAAACATCAGTGTGTGGCAAAAACCAAAAAATAAAAAACATGTCTTCATCTCAAACATATGATTACTTAAAGGTCAGAACAGCAAGTCTATGAAGACCAAGCAGCTATTTGTGTCGATCAAGCCGTCTCCACGGGTGTCCGCTTTTCTGTTGATTACTGCTTGTTTGCTGGTTTTCTTGACAATATGCTAATGTTTTTTTTCTGCAGCTACATCCCATATCACCCACTGATTTGCATATACGCTCGGCTTGGCACCAGGAGGCTCAACCTGTCTCCAGCAATCAGTCATATGACATTCTCAAAATAAATTATATGTGGCATAAAGAAAAAACACAAGTACGTGATATTAATAACTTGTTGGCCTTGAAAACTTTGTGATAAGTCTCTTAGGCTCACGTTTTTCACATTTATTTAAGCAAAAACTACAGTAGCAATTGTGATTCAATATAGGTGAATTCTGTGGGATTACATGTTGAACTGGAATTTATTTCTGTGATCAAAGCTGGATTTTCAAATCTTTACTCCAGTCTTCAGTGTCACATGATCCTTCAGAAATCATTCTAATATGCTGAATTGACGCTCAAGAAACATTTATGATTATGATCAATGTTGAAAAAAGTTGTGTTGCTAAATTTTTTTGTGGAAAGTGTGATACATTTTTTTTTTTAGAATTTTTACGGATGAGTAGAAAGTTCAAAAGAACTAAAAGTCTTAAGTAACACAAATGTCTTTACTGTCACTTTTGATCTATCTAATATAGAAGCCCGTGTCCACAGTATAAAAAATAAATAATGTTATTTCGTCTTTTTTTCTCACAGAATTGTGAGATATAAACTCGCAATGGAAAGTTATAAAGATTAAATTGTGAGATAAAGTCAGAAATGCGAGATATAGTCAGAATTGTGATATATAAAGTCATAATTGCGAGATATAGCCAGAATTGCGATATATAAAGTCAGAATTGCGATATATA
>JAUYWG010000046.1:1415573-1425674 GCA_034779775.1 Enteromius afrohamiltoni | reverse complement strand
AGTCTAATGTTTATCAGTACATTACAGAAAATAATGAACTTTATCACAATATGCTCATTTTTTGAAAAGGACCTGTAGGTTTGGAACGACATGAGGGTGAGTAATTAATGACACAATTTTCATTTCTGGGTGAACTAACCCTAATTTGCTTGTCTTATTTCTGCTAGGACACTTGTATTCTTCCTGGCACTACCCCTTGAAACCAGCAAGTAGAACGAATTTATCATATTTTAAATGCACAAACATTTTGAATGCATAAATAAACATTTAAAAGTATCATATAAGTATCAATGCTTTATTTGCCATTTAACATATTTAAAAAAAATAAATAACCAGATAACTCATCAAATGGGAGAAATCAGCAAACTTCTGCCTAAAACACAAGATGGCCAACGGCAAAGACAAGCAAAGGCAAATGTTGCTTTTATCCCCAAGACATTACAGTAAGTGCAGCTACGTGCATGCAGCAGATTTCTGGGAGCAGATAAAGCACAGCGTGTGTGAGTCGTGCTCGCAGGGCCCTTCCAGCACTGCATCTCAATCAACAATAGAAATGTGCAGTGCTGCGAAACACCGGCCACAGCTAAACCTGCAACAATTCACACACACAACAAAATGGCAAAGCGACATCTTCACTTACACACCCCACGTTTCTCTCTCAGTTCTGATCGTGTACGAAGGATGATGTGTACAATGATGGCTGGAAAGGAAAAGCACCCGAAGAAATCACACGAGAAGAAGCAGTTTTATGCAAACACTTTCTATAAAGCCTCTATATGAAGATCCATTATATCTTGATGTATACATATATGTGTGTGTGTGTGTGTGTGTGTTCTAAGGTATTTTGAATACCTTTCTAAAACACTGCATATATAGGCTTCATGGAAACTGTTAGAACTGTTAGTAGACTTTTTCCTGTTTGAAATCAATCAAGCAGAGCAGATTTGGGAGAAAGCAGTCAATCACGCTCTTGCAATAGCAGCACAGAAGATAAGAAAGCTTTGTCAGATGCTTAGCTTTCCCTCGGACCCTTTGTGTGATCGTGGGCAAACACAGAATATTTGCAAAGCTGAGGGGGAATTTACAAGCGGTCCTAGCCAACAGATAACGAAGAAACAACACACACACACACACAGAGCTCTGTGTAAGTCACATTCACTGAGACACACACACCTGAGATTCTCCCTCGCACACACACACACACACAGACTTCAGCACATACTGTACGCACAAAAATATTATAAAGCACCATTAAGTAAAACATGCCTACAGTTTTATATGACTTAATATATAAATATAGACTGTATGCATCGATTTGAACGATAAAATCCATGGACTTTTTAATATTTCTGTTTAATAAAACCATTCAAGAGCAAATTATATGTTTAGATTTTGTCAAATTGTGCACTCATGATTTTTCTAGCTGCTAAATTATCCACTAACCTAGTTTATAATAGTATTTCTGTCATAGATTATGATTATATATATATATATATATTTTGATATAATTAGTTCTTTTTCATTCAAATTAAGTTGTCTATATTTAGTAGATTGTGTTTAACACACAAAAGAGAAATTCTACATTGACAAAACTGCACTGGTATCAGATCGGATCAGAATCGAACCGATACTCTGAATCAGACTGGATCTTTTTTTTGCTCATGCAACCTTTTTACCAAAGTTTTAGACATGCACTGTAAAAATATGTATAAAACATGATTTCTGTGTTATTTTCGACTGGGCTGGACTTTCTAGCAACATAATGCAATAAAATACCGTGTATAAAAGTAATAAATACTTCATGCAAACTAAGCAATGACTAGCTAACTTAGGATGTTTGTGTGTGAGTGTGCAGGTTTATGTGGACACAAATTTCTATAATAACATGGGTATTACAATATGAAGGTGATTTATGAGGTTTTTTTTAAATTGGACTTTCAGTGACCATAATGAATTATTGAAATGAACATTAATTTACATTTACAAATTCAAATTTGTTGTGCATGCATCACTTTATAAAAAATTATAATATTTTATCAATTTTAATAAATTAATAAATCAAGTCATTTATTGTTTTGATGTCGATACCGAAAGGATTAAATAACTAGCGTGTTCCCGCAGGCCTGCTTTTAGCAATCCTGTGTGAATTTAACTGTGCGCAATAATTGCAGATAATCATGATATTCATAAAAAAGCCCAGTGTGAGTAATGTTAATCCTGCGTGAAAATGGTTTAATGCAGCGGCTGATCATAATCATTCAATTATGAGAGCAATAATGCCATTAACCATAGCAAAAAAAGTCATAATTACACCCAACTGCCATTGATTTATTAATTTCGCTCATTTATTCAAACAATCTTTATATTGTATGTAGAGAAAACTTTTCTTTATGTATCTGTGGTGTTCAGGAGCTGTCTGAGCTTCCGGCCGTTTCACAGACTGCACTTTCACTTGTTCATCGTGTAATCTTCTCACACTCGTTTAGCTGGGTTAATTAGTCTGCCTCAGGAATTACAGCTGCATGCATTTAACCACGTTCTCAAGGCCAGAGAAGTCCAGCTACAGGCTTTTCTCTCTCTAAAATCAAGCAAACAACTATTTTCTTTGTAGTTTAGTGGGTTTCTTGTCACCACATGATCTAGATGACCACGGGTTTTGCAGCCCCCACAATGGAAAGAAATCAATAAATATTTTCTTATTGTACATGAAATATTTTTTTAATGTTTAACATTCACTTTTTTTAAACACATGGCACATTTTATTGTATTCTACTAATTTTTAAATATAAATATTTATACATATATATATATATATATATATATATATATATAAATACACATATGTATACAAACATACATGTGCTCTTTTTGTGTTCAATTGCAAAAGCTACACTGCAATACTTCCATAAATATAGCATTAAGCACCACTTGAGAAAACCAAACGAACCTCTCTGTGCTCTATGCATGCCAAAGCAAATGAAACAGGCCCGCCACCAGCCCTTTATAGTGCACACTACAGTAAAGAGACTTGTCTCCTGTCTCGGAAAAAGAGCAGATAAACAATAAATGACAGACAGGGAACACGGGGCCCTGATTCAACCCTCAGAGAGTGTGTAAGACCTGCTAGCAGACCAGAATACATAGGAAAAGAGAAGAAAAAATAAGTGCTTTTCTGTCACTGTCATAAAACCTAGTGAGCTTCCTCTTCAAAAGAGCATCGTTATGACACACAGTTCATTCACTCGAATCAAGGAATAATTCATCTGGAAATCCAAATTCTGCCTTTGCTCTCATTTCAAACTACATAAGACACTGGAACACAAATGAGAGATTTTATTCATTTTCTATCCTAATTTTTTTTTAGCACTTCACGCTTGAAAAAACACTCAATAATCAAACACTGCTGGAGTCATATTTGATCCGAGAGCATAACAGAGTAATTCCAGTCCTCAGAAGCATAAGCGGTTTATAGAGCTTTATGATGCACGTTTTAATTTGATTCTTTTTACTTTATTATTTTGTTAGATTTTATTTTTCTGCAAATTAAAATGAACTACAAAATAGCGGTGCAATTCTCAAATGCACACTGTGTGCTCTACACATAACATACAACATAAACTGAAGATAATGTCTGGAATGAAGGTCAAAGTTTCATTTTGGGGGTAAATGATCTCATTAAAGGGATATTTCCTACAGTATATACTGTCTTTCTCAGATTCAGCTCTTCTAGAGACTGCAATGCATTTCTTTATACTATTTATGCAACACTAGGTTTCAGGACAGAAGAAAAAAGTGAGAAGGAGCCAGAGAAAGCCATCAGTACAGCTGTGAGAGAGCAGACTGTGGGTCGGTGAAGAAGAGCTTGCCTGAGTGAACTCCTGCTCTACCTATCCTGATGGACAGCTCCTCGTCCTCCGACAGGCCCGCCATCGAGCTCTTCTTCTTCTCTTTGGCCAGTTTGGTATCAGACGGCAGCCCCAGAGCCATGTGAGGGTCCATGCCAACACCCTGAGGAAAACAACCAACGTGGACAGATATAAACACACTGAACCGAGGGATACATCTCAAAGGATTTCAGTCTTCTGCCAGTCAAATAATAGTTATGCATTTCATTAATTTATTTAATTAACCATCATTTGTGACAGAATTTGGCTGAGAAACGAGTATTTGCAATCTGAGAGCACAAAACAATTAAATAATTGAGAAAAATCTCCTTTAGCAATGCATATTATTAAGCAAAAATAAGTTTCAATACATTTATGGTAGGAGGTTTACAACATATCTTCATGGAACATGATCTTTACTTGCTTTTTGGCATTTCATTATCATTTTGACCCATACAATGTACTGCCACTGATGACTGATGGGTCACATACATATTCACGTATTTTCAGTTTAGTTTAGTATTGCTGGATGTTCACGTACACTTACATAAAGAAATAAATACTGATCATTTTTCTAGTTAATTATTATATTTATTCATTCATTTGTTTTTAATGAAGAAATTAATTAATAATAAAAATGTGTTACTTAATAATCGAAAGCAATCATTAATATAGTAATGTATTTTAGTATCGTTTTGAAGCTTACCCATGCATCCTTAAATCAATAAAAAAATTATCATAATTCTATGAATTAATCAATTAACACATTTTTATATTTACATATTTACTTAAAGTAGCAGTCATTTATTTGGTGAAATTATTTAATGATATATTTTTGTATTGTTTTGATGTACAGTTCCTTTAATAAACAAATATATCATTTATTAAATTTAGTAAATATATACTACATTTATTTAGTAAATAACGATAATTTATCAATTAAATTACACTAATAAATTAATACATTTCTTTTAGCATTGTTTTGATGTTCATACATGGTTAAAAAACAATAATTAAATAAAACTGTATTTATTTTATTTATTTTTTAACGGTTTCGTGCACAAAATAAATTACACAATAAATAAACAAACAAATAACTTGATGTACAAAATCACGCTGCATAGGAGAAAATACAGTTTCAAATATATGCGTAATAATTCAAAAGTATTTGACTGCTCAATCTAACCAATCAGAAATCAAGTATAGAGAGAGCCATTTAATAACAGAAAACCATCAACTGAGCCAACACAGTCTCACAAGCAATTCGGACATATTCGTACGATTTGTCTAAAACCACGTAATGGGTAGGTTTAGGAGCGGGGTTATGTTTAGGTCATTTACACGTGCAAATTCATACAAATTGGCATCTCGTAAAATACGTACGATGTAAAATAAATCGTACGAATTCGTACGAATTAGCCACCTCGTAAAATATGTAGGAATTGCCGTGAGATCAGGTTGACTGAGCGGCTGCATTTACATGAGCGTGATCTCATCTTTAATAAAGCTCAAAATCTGCTGCATCAGGCACACAGTGAAAGCCTTTAAAAGCCTTGCAGCTTGTGTTTGTCATTTAGAAACGTTATTAAAGATGTAGCCCTACACGACTGGTCTAGAAAATATCTACCTACACAAAGCAAATGCCAATGGGCTTCAGTCACTGATATCGACCCATACATTCCTCCTTCTTTAAAAAAACACATCAGCGTTTGACAACACAAGCTCGGTGAAATTGCGCGCATCTATTTCAGAGCTGCCATTAATAAAGTTCCTGGGGCTGTTGCCTTCTCTCTGAATAAGTAAACACAGAGAGAAAGAGAGATGTGACATTACCACAGGCTAAAATCCATTACAAAACAAAAATACAGGCTAATACATGTTTACCGAGTATAGGTTAACTAACCTTGAGTATTAAAATCAACTTAATTATAATAACTAGTGATGTCAATCCATAAAAAAAAAAAGTAATATAAAAAGTTATGAATGAATCGCGATTGACGTCATTGACTATAGCCATTCAGCATTACAGCAATTAAGAGCAATCGATTTTAACATTTAAAGACTTCTTCACATAAACCCATTCTCATAAAGGTTATATATGCCCTTTAGCAGAAGTTATTAGACATATTCTAAATTAAATACAGATTAAGTTAGGTTATTTCTTTATGAGCTGCTGAATGCTTTTATGCCTTTGAATGCCTTTTCTGACCCTCTTCAGGTCTTAAAATCTCTATTAATGAGCTACCTGACGTTCTGCGACTGAATAAATACACTTCTTGTCAAGAGAACAGTGACAGAAGCAGCAGCTGTGAGTGGGGTGGCCAACTCTAGCCCCGCCCCTGCATTAATTGTGTTAATTGCATTAATCTAAAAAATGAATGGCATGCATTAACGCGCTAATTTTGACACCACTGACAATAACTCATCGCACTGTACAGATGATCGAGCATGATTTTAGTGACACAAACAGTGTAAGATTGTTCTCCTCAAATAGTGTTGTCACGGTACCAACATTTCTGTATTTGGTACCGATGCCAGTAAAAATTCACAGTTCTTGGTACCAATTTTGGACCCAAAGCAAAACACAAAAGCATTAAAAAACACACAATTTTTATTAATAAAGTAAAACTAAAATAAAATATTCAAAAATCAACTAATAAATGTATGAAAAACTTAAAAATTGAATTCGTCTTTTAATTAATTACATTTAAGCACATTTTATTTTTTGGTAAATTAGGATTTACTATTAAAATGAAAGATAAATATTATCTGGTTATTTCTTAAATAAACTTTTAAAGGAGTCATCCGGTGCCACATGCAATGATTAACGTTACGTTTGGTTCTGAAGGGAAACGCGCCCTTGATCAACCGAACTGCGTTTATGTTGCACGAATCATTCATGATCCAGCCTCACCTACAGAAGCAGTGAGTATAATGTCTTTTAATGAATCTTTCCTAATAATGGGCTAATTAGCGAGCTTCACTATGCATACAGCTAAAAAAAGATCCTTCGAGAGCGCCTCGGAAAAGAGGGGCGGAGTCACCGGAGCTTGTGAAGATTTAAAGGGGAAGTACACAGAACAGAGTGATTTCTAAAGAGCTGTTTTTGACAGGGAACAATTCTCTAAGAAATTTTAAAACAAACTATATTACAAAAAGAGTCATATTAGCCTGTAGAAAATCGGCTTTGTATGACTCCTTTAAACATTAGTGGTATTAGTAGCCTATCACATACACTATTCTAAACAATAGTAATATATTTCTGGCACAATGTCTAAACCCTACTTTTATTTTGACGGGTTGCAGTGAATAACTTTACATTTCTGCGTGTATATGATATGCTGGTTTACTCAAGTGAAACTAATCTCAGAGCAGGAGATGTTGTTTAGGTATTCATGTCCTCATTGAGACAGGCTTGTAGTAAACAAAACTTTCATTAACACAGAGACGCACAGAACAAACAGGACTATTTGAATGGACTTTTGCGACTTTGTACTTCCAGATACTAGTCCATGCAGCGAACTGTAGGCTACATTCCGTTTTTGAACTGGATTCCAAGATTCCATCTGCATTTTCTACACTGTGGAAATCATGAAGGTGGTACCACTGGTACTTCAAAAATACTGGTACCGTGGCGTTTACATTTTTTTTAGTACCGACTTGGTACCAAAGTACCGGGTCTTTTGACAACACTATCTGCAAACATTCTAAACTTACATCCCTGCTGAACGTACTACTCTTGAACAGCACTACTAGTCTGATTCAGCTCAAACAGTCTGAAGCACGTCGAGAGCAGAAAGAGGCACTTTTATCTTCCATTAAAGCCGTGGGAGGCGCTGTTTCACTGATGGTTTGCTCTTTATAGATAAGAGTTACCTGGGATCTCCTAAAGGCATTAGAAAAGTGGGCTGTTTTTCTTCGACAGTCTCATCTGGTTATCTGCTCACTCAGACCTGGTCAGACTGACCTCAGCATGAATTTAGTGCCGTTTTTGACCGGTCAGACTGCAGCTTAGCAAGAAGTGCCAAAACAATCAAACGTTAACATTACATTTTATTTCTTTAATTTAGTAACCGTATTTTACTGAAGTCATTTATTTTTAATATTGTTCTTACGTTCAATATTTTTTCTTAATAGAATACATGCATGTGTGTGTTTTTATATATATATAATAAATACACGCAGCACACACACATTTATTATGTAAACAAAAACTTATTCTGGATGCAATTAATCATGATTAATCATTAAACAGCACTAAATAAAATATAAACCTGTCACTTAAACTCCAGTAATATTTCACAAAATATTTCATTTAAGAAAATACTTCTGATCAAATAAATGCAGCCTCGAGGAGCATGAAGAACTCTAAAATCTTTTTTGAACAACATGTATTGTTTTCGGTTTGACTTTTATATTTCTCTTTTATTTCTCTTTTACATTTACATTATATCCATTATCTGTATGCTTTTCCTTGATCTGTCAACAACATCATATACGAAGATAATATTCACAATATTAATCGCAATCATATTCCGATTTATTATAAATACTGACATTGATTGCATAAACTGAAACTTCAGACACGGTGACTTTAGAGCTCACCCCACCTTGCACTCGTTCAAAAAAAAAAAAGAAAAAAGAAATCAATAACAGCTCTTTCAAGCAATCCGGGAAATAGATTCCATCAACTAAACTAACAGGCATTTTTATGAAGAAAATGGCAAAGCCACAACCACAGGTGAAAAATATCAGAAATTCACTAAAAGCAAAGTTCTGCATTAAACACAAAACACTAAAGAGCTTTACACAGAATAATCACTATAATCCAAACACATCAAAAGAACGACTCATGACTTTTACAAAGTTTAAAGTTCAAAATATGTGAATATTCCTCTGACTGACGATGAAAAATATACACGGCGCAATCACGCAGCATCAATCAAACATAATCAGTCGCCTCGACGCAGATCATCTGTGAGCTTTTGCCTCGGGAAACAAATGTTTGTGCAATAATTCAGGAGCAAATGCATTAAATGTTCATACAGTACATCGATTCAACTGATGAGATCAGAAGCATCTGTATTTATATCAGCAAAGCAGCATTGGTCATCACCAGAGATTGATGGCAAAGAAATACTTCACGTGCTCTCATAAGGAAGTGAAATGCACTGTTCCTTGTCCCAGACGTAACATGATTGTAAACACCGATGTATTTGTCTTAGAGAAGCTATTAACCTCTCTCACTTTAGAGGTGAGATCGAGCCAATCTCATCTGCTCAGACCCTCCAAACACACACACACACACACTTTTAGATGAAGGGCACTAAGGCAAAGGAGCGAGACAAGGGAGCACTGGTTTTACTACAGATATGATATCAGTCTGTGCTTGAAAACACAAAGCACCTGAGCAAGAGAAACACAAGAGTGTTAGGTTTATTTAATTCAATAAATATATCACTGCTGATTTTTTTTTTTTCCTTTTTTGTTTTTTGAGTAAGTAATTAATACTTTAATTCACACAAGATGCATTCAATTGTTAAAAAGTGTCAGTAAAACATAAATAAGAAAAGAAAAATAACATTTATTAATAACTGAGAACCAATTATAATAAAAAGGCAGCAAATCAGTAAATTAGAATGATGAAAATTCAGCTGGGCTTCACAGAAATCATTACATTCTAACAGATATTGAAAAATGCTGTTTTGAATAGTAAACATTATTTAACAATATTAATGTTTTAAATTGTATGTTTTAGCAAATATATTTCATCATGGCAAGCAAAAGAGAAATTCAGAAGCATAAAAAAAACCTTTAATAATTCCAAGCAATTGAGCAGGAGTGTACACTCTTAAAAATAAATCTGCTTCACAATACCATAGAAGAACCTTTTTTGTCTAATTGGTTCCATATTTCACCTTTACAGGGGTCATATGATGTGATTTCAGGTTTTCTTGTCTCTGTGGAGTGTTACGAGCTGTTAGAGCATTGATAAGATCCCTGAAGTTGCATGGATTAAAGTTTCATGGCCAAAGAGATATTCTTTATTAAAGTTATGACTTGTCCACGCCCTCCTATAACAACTCGTTTAAATACTTCTCCACTTTTCTCCGTCACAGAGTGGGTTTATTTTTTCACCGCCCAAATGTTTCCACAAAGAAAGAAGGCGGAGCTATTATTCTGGCTGTAGTGTTGCTGCGGGCGCCATGTTCTGGAG
>JAUYWG010000046.1:1403387-1415354 GCA_034779775.1 Enteromius afrohamiltoni | reverse complement strand
CTGCTGACCACTCACAACCTTTAAGATAGGGAGCTTTTCTTATTAAAAGAAGCTGCTGCTTACTATTCAAACGGGAGAAACAACCCTTCACTGCTCAAATCACCCATCACGAATGCATTTATTGTTTTGGTTTAATTGCGCCAAATCACGTTATGGTAAGGGGCGTAACATTTCCACCAAATGCTTGCTGTATTCCGCCAATCACAATGCACTGGATAGCTGGCCAATCAGAGCACACCTCACTTTTTTAGAACTATCAGTTTTGTACAAACCGATTTGTTTCAGGAGGCGGGGCTTAGAGGAGAAACAGTAATATACAGTATGTGGAAAATGTGTTTTTTTTTTTTTTACTTAAACCACATAAACACATTGCATTACACCAAATACACAAAATAATTCTCTTTTTAGCAACATAATGTTATAAACAGATAAGAAAGAGATGGTTCTGTGAAGAATTGTGGCATTGCTGTGAAGAACCTCTTAAGCACTTTTATTTTTAGAGTGTAGAGTGTTTAAAACGTCAAATCTACAGAACCCTGATACATTTGTATATGCATGTTAGACATGGTTTTATACCTGCAATATATTGCTCGTATCTAACCTCCTCACAATCTCAGAGCGTTTATGATATTACCAATGCATTGTCAAATGAAATGCACACCATGTTCTCAAACAAAATCAATCGACTAATGCGAATATATGCTCAATATGGCATCGAATGATATTAATGCATGCGAGCGAAGCCCATAAAGACCAATGTTCAGTGTTTTAGAGCAACTCGCGTGCTTTCCTGAGGAACAGAATGAGCGCCCGGCTTCATCACAGGCCGTGCATCTGTGCATGTATCAGCGTGCAAGAAATGCATCATGTCTCTCATCCTCTGTCCTTTGTATGTGGGTAAGCTACGAGTGCTGACGTATGGAATTAATCCAAATGAGCAAGCCATTAACAGGATTTATGGAGGAAGGACACATGGGTGATATATGACCACCGAGGGCTCTTTTCAGTGCTCTGTACACCAGATGACACACAGCAGCTCCCGCAGGGACAATTTACACGCTTACTGCTGCTCATCTCCCTGGAGTACAAGATACAATCATCCTTTAAGGCACATATTATGAAAAAATGATCATATTAATTGATCTTTTAAAATAAAATGGTTTCTTATAATACATAATATATAAAAATTACTATGATTTGCGTTTGTCTAATATTATTGGATCACGTTCTGTGTTGAACAAACACACATCACTAAAATCATTGGTTAAAAAGCAATTGCATGCTTGAGTTACATTGTTATGTAAATAAGTGGTGACAAATGGCTGTCTGTGAGTGAGTCATCGAATCATTAATTCTCTTTTCATTTACTAATTCATTCAGGAGCTAAATAAGTTTGAGTGAACACGAGTGAGTTATTAGTTAAAAAACAAGTGACTCATTGAATCATTCACTCTGTTATAAAGAAATTCGGTTTTCATTTGGGAACAACACAAGTTAGTCATTATGACTGAGTCATTGAATTGTTCACTCAACCAATTTGTTCAAAAACACTAATTCAATCAGGAACAAAACAACTGACTGACTATACAAACACGTTTTTAGGACTCAATTTATTCATTCAAAGCAATTATATATTCAGGTACAAAAGAATCCTTAGGAGCAAGTCATTGAATCATTCACTCAAACTGTTGATAGTTCCATTTTTACACCAGTAGGTGGCAATGAGTGAGTAACTAAATCATTAATTAATTTAGGATCAAAATAAGTTTTTGTCAAAACAAGTGATTCCTTATGAAGGAGTCATTGAATCATTCACCAAGATTATTTCAGGAACAAATTAATAGTCATTAATTCAACCAATTTGTTCAAAAACTTTTTTCAATCAAGAACAGAACAACTGACTGGCTTTATCAGCAAGTTATTAGAACAATTACTCAAATTATTCATTCAAAACATATGAGTAAGTCGTCAAATTGATCGAACTGTCAATAGGTACATTTTTACACTAGCAGTTGGCAACAAATGGCTCTCAATGAGTGAGTCATCGAATCATTAATTCACTAATTTATTCAGGAACAAAACCGTGTTCGTCTTCATGAGTGAGTCACTGAATCATTCACTATTCACTTAAAAATTGCTGATTCATTCATGGGTTTATCTTCATTCATTTTATTTATTCAATCGTTTTATTCAACCGGAATCAATACTGTGTCTAGAATTTAATATACTTTACTTTCTAACTGTTGCTTAAAAGTAATTTCACTCTGTTGGTCTGAATGTTAAGATGGTTATAATTGTGGTCTCTGAATCACAGCATGATGTGAACTGAAATTCAGATTCATCACTTAAAATTCTACCTTCACTGTGGTGTGAAGAAAGCAGACTCAGAGACCGCTGGAAAACTAGAAAACTCTGTCAATGATTGAAAAAGCACAGCAGCAAAGAGCATGTGTGTGTGACCTGGGATTTCACAAGCTCTTCAGCTGATCCGCCGAAGAAGATACACTTGAGAGCATGACTGCAGCGCTGTTTTATGCTTTTTACTGAACAACGGTCATCTGTTTTCAGAAGCACTTCCATCCACTTCAATACGTGAATCCAGACCGGCCTATAATGGAAATAACATCTCACCGCAGCGTCCTAAACCAATCAGCTCACAGTCTCATTCATTAACTGTGCATAATGAGATCTGCTTGATTAGAAAGAGTCCACAGCTGGACTCCTGAACACTGACAGATGTGGGCAGGAGTATGAGCTCAGATTTGCGTGTGACTTATGAGAGCTTCAGAGAGAGAGACCCAACAAAATTGAGATGGATTTCACATTGTTATGGATCATTACTGGTGCTCAGAATACCTGTTATGCATTACGGGGGGGGGGGGTATCTTTCCAGTTAAAAGATATTTTATTAAATAATAATTGCTTATTATTTGAAAATCCAAATGCCGTTTTGGCTTTAAGCTATGTGAGGTGAATGTAAAAATTTAGGCATTATTTAAATTTATACTAAAAATAATTTCGACTAAAACCAAAAACCTTTTCTTCAGGTTTTAAATCACATCATCATTTTAATTCCACCTTTGAATGCCATTGCACTTCATGTCAAAAACTAAAATCAATGATTATTTTATGATTAATGATTAACATTTTTTTATTTTAAGATGTAAATGAATTTGAAATGTCAGATTTTTTTCTTTTTTTAATCTTTGGACGACATTGCATTAGTGCCAGTAATACCAAAAATTAAAAAGTAGTACCAAAATCAAAAATAACCAAAAAAATGATCATTTCATTTGGGTGAATAGATACGCATAAGAAATCTGAAGTCTTTATCCCTTATTCTGACACCATCATAGGGTCCTAAGGTATACAGAACACTAGAAATCATCCAATAACATGAGAGCAGAGAGCACCATGACCCATTCAGACTACATAGAGTACGTCAGATCTTCAAGATCTTTCATCCACAAGCCTGATATTAACCTCCAACCCATCTCACCACATCACATTTCCAATCTCAAATTGAACATGCCGTCCATCCGTCCTCATTTCCAGGACTCCTCTCAACCTCAGAAATCTATTTCAGCGTCTACTTTTAAGTTAAAAAAAATCTGCAGCCTAAAATGACTGAAGACACACATTTCTCAGATTTGGAAGGACTTCTAATGGATTCTGGTGACCAGGGAGACACACAACCCAGATACCATTCCTCTAATCCTCACAACCGCGAACGTCACACGACACACGGAGATGAACAGATGCATCCATCGATGATTAGCTCCTTCCTTCAGTTCTCGTTCTCTCGCTCCACCACCTGTGGAGAGAACATGATTTCTCTCTGACCCTGAGCCAGTAAAACTCGCTCCTGCAGGCCCTTCTGTCAAAACACTCGCTGAATGAATGAAAGCCGCGGAGGAGAAATGGAATTAAATGTAAGACACCACCTCTTCTTTTCATGATAACACAGCTAGACGATTTCAAAAAGGGATCATTGATTCACGACATGAAAAGGCCTTTCATATCGACAATCTTAACAATCTGCATGATCAGACGCCTCCTCTTACAACCCTTGCATTATTCAGATTCCCAGACGGTTGATAGTGAAGCCAGTGAAGAGTGCAAAGAGGAACCAGCAGATGCACTTTCAGCCATCTGTGAATGTAAATACACCATCATGCAAACAAAACTCGTTTTCATCTCTCTGCAGAATTAATTCAATTGCTGTCCGAGATATAGAGAGGAATATGGCAAAAGGTGATATTTTAAGATAAGCAGTTTGTATTCCCTATTAAATGGTGATATATGTAGATGTTTAATGCACAATTCATATATTAAAGAAAGCAAATGAAAGCATTGGATAATTTAGTTATAACAATATTTTAAAATATGGATACCTTTATAATAATATATGGCTGTAATAATTATTATTTATATAATTATGTCAAAACATATATATCAAATATATTATGCAAATTTATATATTATGTTATAAAATATATTTAGCAAATAATTTTGTCAATTTAATTGAATCATATCAATTAAATCCAATAATCGCAGAATTATATATACAGGTCTACATTTTTAATTGAAGAGATTTCATAATATAAAAAAACTAAAACTATGAACGATGATTAAATAACTCCACTCATTTGCATTGCATTATGTTTAAATATAATGAATGGAATCATCAAATAAAAATATCATCAATTTGAACTTCCTTAACTAAGTACAATCTATTATTAGTTAATACTTTTTAAACTAGAAATTGATTTATTAAATGCAACTGGGACCTTTCTTGAACTTCCCCCTTCAAAATATAATCAACTTTAAGTTAAATTATATTATTATGAGTCATATGTTATTATAAAAGTCTAATAATAGCAATACATTTCAACAATAAATCAGATAACCTCAAAGCCTTTCAGGTAAAAGGTCAAGACTAATAAAAGCACAGAATGCATGTGCTGAGATGACATCCAAAGGAAAATTAAAGGTCAAAAGGGGCATCGTTCCTCATCTTACACTGCTATAGAGGACAGCATGTTAAATATAGCAGCAATATGTGCAATTCTCATAAATCTAGATGCTTTTTTTGCCTGACCTCTCCACATTAAGATGGTCTTAAGTGTGTCTATCAAAGCAGCGGCTGACAAAGTGCTTTAAAAACTAACCACATCTCAAGAGGAATCTGTCACTGCAAAAAACTTCGTACACACTATCAGTTTGCAATAGAGAGTCATTTCGAGTACTGTACGAGAGAGAGAGAGAGAGAGAGCAGCTGAGCTCAGATCAATGTCTTCAAAAAGTAAAAGAGACATGGTCACAAAGCCAAAGGTACGGCACAGAAGCCTCGTGACGCACTGTTTTCTGCTGTTTGCATGCGTCTGTGCTGCCATTTTCATGGAAATATATTCAGGAAGGCCAGCTCTGCTTCGTGAATCATCTGTCTGCTTGAAAAGCTCTGGCCGAAGCTCCTGGCAGAGGCTCTGCTCACCGCAATGTTAACCATTCAAAAGACAAAAATAATAATAAAAGCAGACAATTACGGGATGCGCACCAGATCAAGCCCCGCAGCAACACTGTTTCCCTGTAATTATGTAAATATATGCACCAGAGAATGAAACAAACAGAAATTGAGTGTATAATCTTTGTTTTGTGTGTATGTTGCCAGAGCTCTTTTGTCCATTTCATCAGTAAACAGAAGGTGGTAATGCAGTTAATTAAATAGAACATCTACGAATTTAAATATGAAACTCATTGCATTGAATAATTTGTTTCTAAAATTTGAAATTAAATACTAAATAATTTAAGATCATTTATATTAAAAATCAAATAAAATATGCGTGGTTCAAAAGAGTTTAAGCCTAAAAACTACTTTTAATATTGCTTTAAACTGCTGTGGTTCCCTCCCGTGTAACAGTGTAACAATTTTCTCAGGCATACTTTACAACAAAAAAATATTTATAACATATTAAATACTCATTACTTTCACCCCAGATACTATTTAACTGCCCATTTGCCCATTTTTTTTTTTACTAACTTAAAACCAAAAAGTTTATATGCTCCCTTACTCTTTTATATATTTCAATATTTACAAGTCAGAATAAGCACGTTGGTTGAATTGTTACATAAATATTACGTTACACTGAATGACAACCTAACATTATTTTAACCAAATTTCTTAAAAAACCTTAAAAGTAGACACTTTACTTACATTTAAATGTGCTTTCTATGGACATAAAACCCCATTTCTTTTGATGCAGACATCTTGATATTATTGACCCATGTCTATTTGTATATATACACATGTACATATGCACTTCTGTCCTTACACATCCAACCCTGTTCTTCAATTCTAGCGGAGCGAGAGCTGAAACTGAAAGCAGAGGATTGTTGCTGCAGGCGACAGCAGATGAGCTTCATCTGATGAGGTGTCCGACCCTTCTGAGCTCTGAACTTATTGTGTCATATAAACAGGGTGAGACTGGGTCAAGCAGACCTACGGCTAATGCTGCCTATCACTGATGCATGATGAAGCTCAACTCAGTCAAACGAGCCGCAGCCAATGATGTTCGTGATCAGCTTGACCTCTGACCCCAGGCAACCTACAGCATGAAATAGAGCTCCAATAAGCCTGTGCGCAATTGAGGGGAAAACGGCAGTCAATCACACGGAAAAAATCCTCAGAGACCGACAGCCACGCCGTTACTAATATCTGACTGATGAGTACCGCACACAAAAAAAACACGAGGAGAGATATTCCCCATTTTCAAGTGTTTTACTTCAATGAACGATGCTGGACAGGTGATGAGCAGTGCCTGGTTTTCTCCACACATGCCGGTTAGAATTAAGGCCAAATATTCTGTCTTGGTCCAGAATAATCACACGCTCGACCTGCTCCATATGATGTGAAATCAGGCAGTGATGAAGGAGCGGAGTGTTTCATTAATCAGCGCAGGACAGACTCTCTCGGGTCCGCCTTAAATATGAGCGTCAGGACAACAAACCACGTCTGGAGCGTGCCAGCGTGAGTCAGCTGGAGGTCTGAGAACCACAGGACATCTGCACACATCCAGCCGTCTAACCACAGTCCAGCACGTGTGTCCATGCTCCATCCCTGACAAACGCTCGCGGCAAATCTGCCCAGAAAACCAGCAATTTTCCCACTTTCCTGCAGCTATTTTTAGCCCTGTGTGAATGAGGATTTATGAGGGTCTCAGCGCTCCTGTGGCGACAGAACAGAGTTTTGAAGATATGCAAATGAACACGCAGTTATCGCCGCACGACATTTCAGTTCTAAACGCTACAATTTATGTCTGTCAAAGAATGTTTAAAGGGCCAGTGCAACCCCAAAATATTTTTTTTTGTATTTAGTTTCATCTTTCTTCAAATATACTACAAATCTAGAGATGTTCGCCACCAAAATATGAATTGATTCTTAGAAATCGTCAGTGAATAACGAGTTCAATTTCTGTTTGTTTGTCACACAAAGCCTTGGAGGACTTGAAATACAAAGCGCAAATGAACATGACGCAGTCCCTACTCACTTCCGTTTTCTTTTATTACAGACAAAGCGCAGAAGTGTGTTGCACAGGAAAAAAAAAAGTCATCTGAGGACAGAACAAAATTACTGTTTTAGATAGGAACGCACTGATATTCAAAATCTGTCTTTTATTTTTCCATGTTATGGTTGAGCCAATAAAAGCAGGTATTAACTAAATGCTATGCTGTCATACATTTTAAAAAGGCATTAAAAAATTATGCTTTTTAAAAAGTGCATTTTGGCATCAAAACAATATTACTTGCTGCATTAAATCAGATATTGTTTTATGATTTGCTAAATGGTTATATAATCATTAAATGATCAGGGTATTTAAGATTGGCTTAAAGTGAGTGTTAAATGTAAGTCAAGGTAATTTAAATGTAAAAAATAGGGGAATAAATAAATACATTTAGATTTTCAATATTGGTATATATATCCAGTAGACCAACATTTATACACTAATATAAAGCCTTAAAAATAAATTGTAAAAAAATAAAATAAAATAAAATATTTAATTTATTTAAATAATATAATATTTGTTTATTAAATATGTAATTTATGCAACAATAAAAAATATATAAACTGTTTTATAGCTGAAATTCCTGAGAAAAAAAAACAAAAGACCTTGCTAATAGCTGAATTAAACATACAGTATATTCAATATAGACCGATTTTGATTAAAATAATTAAATATAATATTATTAAAATAAGATAAAACATCAAACACTATAAAATAAAATATTAAAGCAATTATAAAATAAAATAAAATAAAAGCTATTTTTGAACAAGAAATTTGTATAACAGCAGTAAGTAACATCACACTAAGACATACGTGTCTCAGCATAGAGAGGACTTCAGTCTGCTTGAACAGATTGAATATGATTTTAGTCATGTCCAAACAGTCAAGAAGGACTGTGTTTCTCTCTCCAGCACACATCTGTCCCCCCACCGTGAGCCATGAAGACATCAGAGGACAGCTGGGAGTGAACAAGATCAATGACTGGTCTTAAAAGTGCTTCATGTCATTTCATTGAGAAGAGACATATCAACACTGGCAGAAATGTGTGCAGAAAGCAAAGAAACTGCATAATAATACAGAATGTGCTGTAGTGGAGACATCAGTGTATAGCTATGCTATCAAACATTTGCCATGCAGATGCCTCGCAGGCCCGTCAGAATGAATCAATGTAAAACAATTCAAATCAAAGCGTTTCCGTCACGTCTGACATAGAAACCGATGACTGTGGGCTGTTTGACATCAGAAATCCCAACTCACATGTAAATACAGCGCAAAACAGGATCTGCAGAACAAACCGAGGAAATGTGCTGGAAGAGGCTCAGCTTCAGTCTGAACACATTAGATTTCTGTCAAATATTATCCAGGTATGTATGGCTTTTACTAGGCAATGGAAACATTCACTTTACTTAAAATTAATTATATATATATATATATATTAAATATATAGCAGTCATGTCATTCATACATATAAGGGGTGTAACGATACGTTGTATCGCATTGAACCGTTCGGTACGAGGCTTTCGGTTTGGTACTCATACGAACCGAACGATTCAGAGGAAAAAATAAATTAAAAAGAGAGAGTAAACTGTGTAAAATATAATGTTTTCAGTGCTACACTCAACAAGGCAGTGCAAACCACGGGACAGGGAAGCCGCTGTCTGCTCCTCCCACCCCCGAACAGACGAGAACCAGAAACGCACACATTACAAACCATCCCCGCGGCGTTCAGGGAACGTTAGGCATTTCAACCCAGCATCAGCTGTTTAACCAGAGCTGCATCTTTCTGCTCTAACACACTAAAATAATGCTTGTATTGGCGTTAACCTTACTTTAGCTTTAAATGTAACATAAGGGTACGTTCACGAAGCGTCTAAAACGAGTGGAAAACGCGAGGCGTGTCACTTCCTCCACTGATTTCAAAGCGCATCTGTAGCAGCTGCTGTTACTAGGCAACCATGAAAGTGCCTTCAGTTACAGAATGGTTTCTGCTTTGGATTTTAAACTGCGCGGCTCTGTTGAGAATAAAGAGCTTGTGTGCACAAAATGCACTACATGTGAACGACCCCTACGCCTTTGGTGACACATACACCACAAAATTAAATAGTGGGTCCCCCGTAGGAAGAAACGGCGCGCTGGATGTCAGTGGATGGCGCGCACGGTCCAGTTCACAATATATTCAAATAGAAAACAGCTATTTTACTGTATTTTTAATCAGACAGATGCAACCTTGTGGAGCAGAAGAGAAAGAAATCCTAATCATTACCAGCTTTTGACTGGCAGTATATATTGATTTTTGTTACTAATAAATGGATTGAAGTGATAAAGACAACTTTTTTTCCTATTCTTTGATAAAACACAAAAAGCCAGACTGAAACACAGAGGAAGGTGACGAGCAGATCAACAGCTGCAATAGACTCATAGTCTGGTTAATTAGTGCATCGTTGAGACTCACTCAAATGTGTTACTGATTAACGCTTCAACGCGCCACACTTCCTGTGCTCACACTGGCCCGAACTGAGAGAACGGACACCAGTTAATGAGGCCACACACACACACCACCGTTAATAATGTTAATGCTGGCAGACTCTCATGGCATTTCTCAACAACAATTACAGACTATATTCTGCATCATTGGGGTTCTTGTGGGGCAGTTATTAATAAAGAGCAATTAATGAGATGGAACATGGTACAGAGTTTGAAGGAAAGTCACTTCAGTCGTCTGCGTGTTTATGGTTTAGTTGGATCCTGTAAGCCAGCAGTGCTCAGTCTGCGGGAAGCCAAGGTACTGTAACGAGTCTTAGAGACTATCCCAGTTCTGCAATCCCTGCCACTTTCACACATTCAGATCTGACACAGAGTACAAATATGAGAGAAAACAACGCAGCCTTCTTGCAGAAAAGCAACTGCACGACTCTAGAAGACACAATTTCTTTGTGCTATTTTTATGATACTTTTGTGAGCTTCCACTCATTCCTCATCCACTTTTATTCAGCAAGCTTGCAATGAACTGTTTAAAAGTGAACGTAAAGTCATGTTAATTAAGATTTTTATTCCAAGTTTAAGTTCACTGATGAATCCTTAAAAATCCTTAAATAATCCTTAATAAAATGCATCGGTTTTAGCAAAAAAAATATTAATAAAATCAACATGTTTCAACATTTATAATGATAATAAAAACTGTTTCGAGCTAAAAATGAGTATATTAGAATGATTTCTGAAAGATCATGTGACCCTGAAGACTGGAGTAATGATGCTGAAAATTCAGCTTTGATCACAGAAATAAATTAGAGTTTACAATATATTCAAATACAAAGCAGCAGTTTCAAACTGCAATAATATTTCACATTTTTTTAAGTATTTTTGACCAAATAAATGCAGCACAAAACCACGCCAACCCTAGTGTTTTACAGTATACATGTTTACAACAAGTAAATCAAAGCTATCCCTTTAATTATCTAATAAAACAAGTTGTATAAATTTACTTTTTGATTTCTTAAGGATGCAACAACACAAATTCTCAGGAAAAAAAAATCAATACCAGCAAGCAAAGTCTCTAAAATCTGTAAGTAACCAAATATACAGTGTGACTAGCTGTGGAACACATGACTTTCAGTTGTTTATAAATTGATATTAGCTTTATTTAGTAACCTATAAAATATATTAAGCATTTAGTGAAAATAAAATGTACACATTTTGCATGTACATCTGAGATGGTCTCAGCTGATTCTGGGTTTATATTTCTAGCAAAACCCCCTGAAACCAATCAAGTGCCGCCCACAGGTTTTGCATCATTTATAACAATGCAGAGAGCCTGAATCTGGCATCAGAAATGCTTTAGTTTCACACCCAGATCATCTCAACTGCTTGGATATTCTCTCCGCTCACACAGCGCTGGACATGCCAGAAACAGCAAAGCGCTGATGCTGTGTGATTAAAAGAATCATTTCAGAGCACTAAATACCGGCCTGCCAACTAAGACAGTCTCTGAACCACTAGTCCAGTGGCATAAATCAAAAACGAAAAAGTTATGCAAGCATTGGAAGCATTACAGTTTGATGGACACACACTGTGTCACACTTTCACCTACGCCACTGGACTGTCCATTTCCAACAAGCCTGGAGCTGCATAAATATGAAAGAGGAAATGCATGGCATGTTCAGTAAATTCCCTTAGGGTTTCTCACGCACCATACTGAAAATAACGAAATGTCACATCCTCCAGGGAACCTCACAGCTGACCGAGTGCATCGCTCCGACTTGCCCGGAGCATCACAACTAGACCCAGATCCAAAGAAGAAGGTGAGTTTGGAGTTCTGAAGAACATCATAAATTAATCAAATCCGTTAAAGGATTGTTAGGCTGCATTAATTAGATCAGCCAGAACCGGGAACACTCCCCTTAACACA
>JAUYWG010000046.1:1386371-1403185 GCA_034779775.1 Enteromius afrohamiltoni | reverse complement strand
GAACTGGACCCAACTAAGCCTGGTTCTCCCAAGGTTTTTTTCCCCATTCTCTCAAGGATGGGGTTTTGGTTCCTTGCTGCTGTCTCCTCTGTCTTCTTAGTTGGGGACACCTGATTTCTAGTGATTATCATCATTTTGATTACAGAGACCGTCTCTGCATTTGATAAATAAATAGTTTAATATGGTCATTATACATTACCATCACTCTGTTCTTCTGCTTGATAATATTCAGTGCTTTGCTACAATCTGTATTGTTAAAAGCGCTATAAAAATAAAAGTTATCGATTGATTGAAATAAGAATGATATTTGTTTGAGATTAAGTGACACAGGGTTGAGTTGATTCAATAAATATGTATGCATTAACCATGCGTTCTGTAACAAAACATTTCAAATAAATGCTGTTTAACATAAGGAATGATCTTTTATATATAACTTGATTATTATTTAAAATAAGCAAACATTCAATATTAATAAAAAAATATATTCAATTAATTAAACTATTAATAAATTAAATTATTAATTAAATAAAAAAATAACATTGTTAAACAAATACAAATAAATAAATAAATAAATAAATATATAAATAATAAAACGTGCCGATAAATTTACAAAATTTATAAAAATATTTAAAAGTATTTAAAAAATATTAAAAATTGTAAAATATTTAAGTGTCAGTAGATGCAGTCAAAGGTCATTTAAATGCAAAAATAAAGGGAAATGAGCATGTACAAATAAATAAATATCAGCCGATAAATTTACTGTTAGCAATATTATAAGGATTAAATACTCTTAAGGATTTAAGAGTCAGTAGATGCTGGCACATGACAAAGTAAAACTAGAATACTGTATCAGTCAATACATTTGTAACAATTTTAAAAGTAAAAATTGGTATCTAAGAAAAAGTGACTTTTATGAAAAACTTTTTTTTTCCAAGACTGTTTAATGTTTTCATTGTAATCAATCACCCATGATTTTGTGAAATGAATGCAAAAATGTTCAAAAAGAGGGTTAATGCAACTAGATGGTGAGTAAAAGCCCAAAAAAACGAGACGTTGAACTTTGCACGTACGTTTATTTACACAATCCAAACATCTCAATGATTCAGGCCTCGTTTGAGCACTGTCTCATGAGAACCCTAAACGTCACAGGACCGTTAGGACCTGTACACGTGGTCGAGCAGCGAGAGACGGATGAGCCACTGTCCGGTGTTTATCAGCTCCTCCAGCGAGGACAGATGGAGTACAGCTGGACCGCAGCACTGTACAAACCAGATAAGAGAGCCGTGAATCCAAGCACACTCTGAATACGCATTTATGGTAATTATCACTTTCACACAACGCTCTGCTTTCCAACTTCATCACAGAAGTGCCAAAACTGTTTTGCAGATTAATGTTACTCCTACCCGACATACCCACAGTGCATTGCATCTCCAGCCTCCACGCATCAAATACAGCATTTAGAAAAATCATGCATCTGTGAAGTAATAAACCTGCAGTGACTCCCTAGATTCACACTTCTTCAGTCGTGTCGCACCTTGCCTGCGCTACAGTAAAAGGGCTCTTAATAGCAATGCAGTGGCTCAATATAATCTTACAGTCGTGCAGACTTCAAGAACTAAAGTACATGGATGATGATGCTGCTTGTGGAGATCGCTGCATTCGGCTTATGCCATCTGCGAGAGGAAGAGGCGGTTGTCATGGAACTTGTTGCCGTGAGGCTGTCGTCAAGAGCACGAGTGCCTCTGCGGCCAAGCTAATCAGAATCAAGTCAACAAACGACCACCTGGACGAGGAAATGAAACGCTAATGGAAAGAGTGAATAGAAGTTGTTAGATGAGAAGAAGGTAAAAATACAGTAATGACATTTATAATGTTATAATAAATCTGTGAATCCTGAAAAATAAAATGCTTTTCACAAAAATATTTAGCAGTGCAACTGTTTGCAACATTGATTACAATCAGAAATGTTTCTGGAGCAGCAAACTAGAATGATTTCTGAAGGGAAATTCATATTTGATCACAGAAATAAATACCCTTTAAACAGATATCGACGTAGAAAACAGCTACTTTAAATTGTAATACATTCATTTTTAGTCTTTTTGATCAAATAAATGCAGCCTTGGGGAGAAGAAGAGGAATTATTCCAAACTTTTCTTCAGTAGTGAAGATGCTAGGTTAATTTTTCTACTGAAGAACTGGGTTGAGGTCATCTTATAGGGTTATTTTCCCAACACTTGAGGAAGTAACGCAGCGAGGGCAGAATGATGTGCTTCAGTGAAGCTGAGGATGCAGCATCTAGTTCACGGCATCCAACAGAGCGCTTCTTCTAAAGCAGAGAATGTGACTTTGGATGAATGCGGCAGCGCGATAAAAGTGCTGTCCTTTAATCTCCGCAGAATAATCTGAACGCCGCTCACAGCAGGCCATCTGACGCCTCTAAATGTACTGATGTACTGAAATGTGTTAAAGGTGTGAGTCTGTTGCACAGGAGACAAGACGTTTCAGACGTTTCAAGAGTTAAGTCTCCCTAAACACACCACTGATAGAAATATTAAACTCAAAATTCGCCCACTTTAAACATATCTTTCCCTGCATGTTTTATCTGGATGATAACCAGACCTCTTGAAACTTGAAGTCCCCTGCGTCATTATCAAGTCACAAACATAACCGATTATTGGCTGGTTGCAGAAATGATTCCTCCAAAAATGGTCATCTTTTTTGGTCAACACTTTAATTGCTACTTCTGTTTTCTGTTTGAATATACTGTAAACTGGAATTTAGTTCTGAAATTTCAGCATCACTACTCCAGTCTCCAGTGGTCCTTCAGAATTCAGTCTAACATGATGATTTGCTGCTCAGTTGTGCTGTGATACACAACCAACATCAGTCAACACTGAACACCAAAAAGCAGTCAGAATAGTTTGTTTTGCCACTTCAGGCCTTCCATATTCAGTTTATTCCAAACCCACAGCGTTATTACTCTGCAAATAATGAGGTTTCCCTTAATGCATCTGCAATCTCACATATTATTTCCTTTCCTCACAGATCATAAATCACACAAACTTCTCATTCTCATCTTCAGCATCTTCCCTTTTCCGAACTCTGAATATCAAATATGCACGGCTATCTTCGATGCTTATTTTGCATGTGAGAGATACATGATTGGCAGGAACAAACACAATTACAGAGTGTTTTGGGTGTCTGAGATTGTGTCGAGGGAATGAATCCCAAACCACTTGAACTCAAAATCAGGATTAACCTGGAAGAGTTTGCCGGATGTCTCTTGCTCTTTGAGTGTTAATTACTATTAAAGATAACAAGGAGCCGATGAGCAGCTACTTTGGTGACTAGTGGTGCAATATCTTCCTGTCATCAGAGAGAGAAAAACCCGTCTAGAGAAGAACACGGGCTTATTAACAGCCTGAGGTTTCTGCAAAACACAATCATTGATCAGGTGTGCTAAACTAACACTTATGAGCCACTCTGGGAATTTAAGAAGAAGAAAGCACAGACCGGTTTTCTTTTGTCATATTACGCATTTCTAATTTACTTTATTTTAAAATATTTATATGAATCAAAAATGCTTTTTAACCTCAAAAACTGTTTTTATAAATAATTCTGAAGATAATTCAGGTGCATATTCTTGCATGTATTTCAGGAGTAAGAAAGCATGTTATTTACTTGACACAATAAACATAAACCTCTCTTACAATTGGTATAAAATCTTTAAAAAGCATGGACATACAGAGCAGTTAGTGCATGTGTTCTTCTCTTTATCTCGCACACTTTGCAGCTGGTTTTCATTCGTCTCTCTGACCATTTTCCGGCTGTGTATGGAAGTGTGAGTCACATCAGCAGCCGAGGAGATGTGTTTCTATGCATCTATGCAGGGCACAGAGATCAAGGTGAGCCACTCTTGGATTGAAACTCCAGCACTGAAAGACTTCTCAGCGTTTCTCAATGACTTTGAATGTGCGGGTCATTCGATGACTTTAGCAGCAAACAGAGATGAAATGAAGCAGATATTGAGCGTGTGGGACGGCGCGGCTCCTCTCTAACTAATGAAGGGAGGATCCTGCTATAAATCCACCATTTACAGCATGGTATTTCAGCAGAAGATGAGTGTCGAGAGAGAAAAACATGCATGGTGGCCTTTAGATCACTGCCATATGAAGAGCAAAGATTCATCTCCATAAACAATGAATCAACATATGAATCAATCCATCAATCACTAGCTAGAAAAAAACCCGCAATATCAATTAACACAGGTTTAAACTTTTATACAGGACCTCCTTCCACCCAATCAAAAAATATAATAATATAATAATAATAACAAACTGTATATGCATGCAGACTTATTCAAATTGTTCAAGAAATAATTATTGTTTGCAAAAATTGAATGTTTTATCCGGTCATTTTACTAAAATGTACAAATCATAAATCATTGAAAAATAAATAAATAAATACATTTTACTTTTAGTTCACTCAACTGTTTGCATATTTTTATATATATTTATAATTATCTTTATTAATCCCATGCACACACTTAAATGTCGATAAAAATCAATAAAAATAATCAAAAGCATAAAATATAATCATATATATTTATATTATATATAAATGTGATATGTAGTTTTTATATATATATATATATATATATATATATATATATATATATATAAATGCCTTATTCTTTCATTTATTTATATGTATACATAATATATATATATTAGGCTGTCAAAAATAACACGTTAACGACGTTAATTATTTTTTGTCGTTAATTACGTCAATTATTTTAACGCATTTGAAGCATGTGCAGTGTGACGAAGTATTTGTCAGGAATGTGGGACAATTACCTCGGAGTAGCTGCACATTGCATCAGTGACACGTGGGAACTGAAGTCTTTTACACTCACTATAATAAAAACTGAGGAGCGTCATTTTGTGGAGGCTTGTAAAGAACAGTTCCTGTCTGTTGCATGTAAGTGGGGGCAAAACGACAACCATTGTAACTGACAGTGCACGCGACATGGTTGCCGCAATTCATCTTTACACGCTATGAACACATGAACTGTGTCGCTCACGTGCTGCAGAGAAGTGTCACAGTGAGTCTTGCTGACAGCGGCTTTGTGAATGCTTTGGTCAAGGCAGTGCCGCGCGCGATAGTTTCAGCGCCCAGTCTATTTTTGCTGGAACGCTGGAAAATATGACCGAAATAAGATGCTTGTCTATAGCCTACTGCAGTACAAACCGCGGTTCAGCTGCTCTGCATACGCACCGCTTACGCGTACAGTGTGAAAAAAATTTTCTCATTGCAAAGAAAAATATTCTGGTGTGCAGTACGTTTCAAACCACCATTATTTGGCTGTGTTAATAAACAGACATATTATGAAAATGATGTATCTGTGTCCTGTTATTTATCTTTTGGTATGCATTTCAGAAAAAAATGTTTAGGATTCAGGTGTAGTTGCAAATAGTGATTAATCTTGATTAATCCACTGAAAATCATGATTAATTTGATAAAAAAAAAAATATATATAGATATAAATATATATATAAATACACACACACACATTATAATTATTTTTACTTTTTTTTTTTAAATATAATATATAAATACTGGAGAGAGAAAAGCATAAAAATGTATTTTGAAAAGATAAAGAAATATAAATGAGAAATGATGCACTGGCAACTAATGAAAATAAACTACTAAAATTACTTGCATTAAATTTATAATAAAAAATTCTAATTATGTTATAAACTAAACATAAAATGAAAAAAATATTCTAAATATTAATGTTGTAAAAAAAAAAAAAAAAAAAAAAAAAACTTAAAGCCGATATCATTTTTAAATAATCTTCATTTGTGGGCTTTTCTCAGCAAGCGTTGATACAGCATATGTGATTAACCAAAATTAATAAATCAGCATATCACATGATTAATTTGATCTAAAATAGATTAAAACGCATAATCAGCTGGCAGGCGTTTTCATACGACTGCATCAGACACTCATCATGCGTGAGACTGAAGGCCAGCCTCAGCAGCAGGATGCCCGTCTGCTTTAAATTGCTTTCAGATTGGACAACACTTCAAAGGCCTTCAGCTGTTCTTCACAAGCACTTTATGCATTTTCCACCACCTCTTTTGGCCTCCAAACACACTTAAAGGCATCTTTGAAAGCTCCTGGTTTACTCTGTAACACAGACATATAGACAATCTCCCATGATAAACACCAGCGCCACAATTAACATCATCTCTTACATTCAGACTCCACAACTGATGCAGAATCGTGTTGAAGTCCTAGTTATGCTGTCGAGTCTTTAATTATCTCCAGAGTGATTTATAATTCACCGTTAACTAGATTAAGTCATGAAAGAAATCTGATTTACGCCACTCAACTACTTGATCTGCCTTTCACTCAGTGGATAATACACTAAATTGGTAGTTATAATAGAGATTCAGATTAAAAGGATGCATAATGTGATTGCATGTGGCTTGCATATATAGAGGTTTTAATGCTGAGGTGCTTCAAATGTGATGACTTGCCTTATTAAGATCTGCATTCTATAAATGCAAAACTATTTACATGGTGTGTGTGGAAAATCCACACCGAGTTAAAATGGAACTGTGGAAAGAGAAAATACGCCGATGTATAAATCATATTGTAGAAATAAATGTAAAGCACCAGTAAATAAAATGTTTACAAATATAGTTCATATAAAAATATGATAAATTCTGATAAAAAACAAGGAAATACATTAAGCTTGATATTGAAAGCAACATGTTCACAAAATTAATTTAAAAAAAAAAGTGTATTTATTTTTTTAATAGTTAAATATATATTTTTTAATAATTAAAATGTTCGTATGATTTATTAGAAATTTATTTTCTTAAAAAAAATAATAAATAATAAATATAATTTGCTACAATTATTTGTAAAAATTGTTTAAAAGCATTTTTTTCAATGTGGTACAATATTGCCTATGAAATATTCATAACATTTATGTAATGCATTAGAAAAGTATTTTTCATGCATTAATTATGCCTAGTAATGCACCATATAATGCATGCATAATTGAATCATATCTATCTATCTATATATATATATATATGTGTGTATAGTGGGTACGGAAAGTATTCAGACTCCCTTAAATTTTTCACTCACTGTTATATTGCAGGAAAATGCTAAAATCAATTAGGTTCATTAATGTACACACAGCACCCCATATTGACAGAATTGTTGACATTTTTGCAGATTTATTAATAAAGAAAAACTGAAATATCACATGGTCGTAAGTATTCAGACCCTTTGCTCAGTATTTAGTAGAAGCACCCTTTTGATCGAATACAGCCATGAGTCTTTTTGGGAAAGTTTTGGGGATCCTCTGCCATTCCTCCTTGTAGAGCCTCTCCGGTTCTGTCAGGTTGGATGGTAAACGTTGGTGGACAGACATTTTTAGGTCTCTCTGTCAATTGGGTTTAATTCAGGGCTCTGGCTGGTCCATTCAAGAACAGTCACAGAGTTGCTGTGAAGCCACTCCTTGGTTATTTTAGCTTTCATTTATTTATAAATGAAAAGCCCAGTCTGAGGTCCTGAGCACTCTGGAGAAGGTTTTGGTCCAGGATATCCCTTTACTATATCCCTGCATTCATCTTTCCCTCGATTGCAACCAGTCGTCCTGTCCCTGCAGCTGAAAAACACCCCCACAGCATGATGCTGCCACCACCATGCTTCACTGTTGGGACTGTACTGGACAGGTGATGAGCAGTGCCTGGTTTTCTCCACACATACCGCTTAGAATTTAGGCCAAAAAGTTCTATCTTGGTCTCATCAGACCAGAGAATCTAATTTCTCACCATCTTGGAGTCCTTCATGTGTTTTTTACCAAACTCCATGCAGGCTTTCATGTGTCTTGCACTGAGGAGAGGCTTCCATCGGGCCACTCTGCCATAAAGCCGCGACTGGTGGAGGACTGCACTGATGGTTGACTTTCTACAACTTTCTCTGCACTGCATCTCTGGAGTTCAGCCACAGTGATCTTTGGGTTCTCCTTTACCTCCCTCACCAAGACTCTTCTCCCCCGATAGCTAAATACTTTGGACCACTTTTGAACCAGTTTTTCCTTTTTAACATATCTGCAAAAATGTCAACAATTCTGTGTTTTTCTGTCAATATGGGGTAAAAATTTTAAGGGGGTCTGAATACTTTCCGTACCCACTGTATATAATGCATTATGTTAACCTACCTTTATAATGCATTATAAAGTCGTACCAAATATCAAAAACATTTATATGTTCATCCAATTACTTGATGATTAGATATTTTCTATGAAAGCTGCATGTGAAGGTTTAAAGTGCTTTAGTTTGAGAGGTGGTTCTTTGCTGGTGTTCAGGACACATTTGGGAAATATTAGCTTAAATGTGGTTTGAGTGATCGCATCACAAAGCGTTCCGGACAGCTCAAAATGTGCTCTGCTCTCTGCGGTCAGAGTAAACGAGACGAGCATGCCACCCAAACAAACCTACACCACCCTCAAACTTGAAAAATCTCCCTTCTAGAGAAGGGAAAGGCCGTTATAATATATTACAGGAACCCAGCAGATCTTCATTACTCTTTAAGGCTGAGCATCACTCTGTGGCATTTGAAACTCAGCTTATGAAACAATGACCGATGACTGAAAGTTTGCCTGAGCTCTCCATTCATTAAATATTGATTAGCTCCGTTCTGAAATGTTCAATGGCTCTGATGTATGACCAAACAAAAAGAAGTCAAACTCAAAGTTACTCCGAAGTAAAAATCTCACGTACAAGCCTTTTAAAAATTCAAGATCAATGCAATGAAACCCCTGGCAGATCCAGAATTCAAATTAAAGAACCGTTTTTCCATGTACTTTTTACCTCAGCTGCATAATTTTACATGCATCTGAGGAGAACTCTTATCAACTTACCTATAAAGATCAAAACACAGAGAAATTTCAGCACATTCAGTGATCCCCGAAGACAAAAAGCTGCACACACACACACAGCTCTCTGTTGTTCTGTGTTTTGGAGGTTCAGTAACTTATAAAGCACATAACAAGCAGAAGATCAAAGACTGGGCCAAAATGAAAAGAGCACAGAAATCTGAGGCGGATGAGTAAAAGTATCTCAAGGTCATGGGTTCGAATCCCTGGAGTGATAGTATGTGTGCTTCCACAAAGGGTTAAAAGCAAAAATAAAGAGTTTTTCAAGCCCCGCCTCCTGAAACGGATCGATCTGTACAAAGCTCATCGATCTAAAAAAGTGAGGTGTGCTCTGATTGGCCAGAATGATGCATTTATATTAATGATGTGCAGTGATTAATGGGAAGAAGTGTAATTCTTCCCATTTGTGGTTTGTTTGTGGCTCTCAAAGTTTAGCATTTTAATAATGCATGAAACATCTGATTAGTATGTCGTAAATGTTGCAGCGGTGGGAAACAGTCCAAACACAGAAAGCCTCTGCTTACGTCTCCTCCATCCAGCATCACGCCGTTATTGAGCCCGACAGACGCCAGACAGGGTTAGATAAAGTTACCGTCACACTGAAAACAAGAAGCTTTCTCCACCTCACACAACCATCCTAATCAGAGGCGCTTTAGTCTCTTGAAGGAGAGAATGGTATCCTGAGAGTCATTGTGGAAGAATATGCATGAGATGAGTGTCTGCTAGCTGTGACGCTATGCAGCCGATTCAGACGAGGACTCAAGGGTTGTTATTTTGAGGATCTCCTGCTTTGAAGCAGTCAGATGAAAGCATTTTAATTGTGCATCTGTGAGCAGGAGTGATGCCGCTACGCTACAAACAGGCCAATTCATTCCGGTCACACAGATCGAGATGCACATTAACTGCAGCTAAAAGAATGGTTCTCTCTCAAAACATGTTTGGGTCTGTCGTTTGGCTTGTAGTCATTGATTTCTCCGAAAAATCTGGCTGCCTTACAGATCCACATCTGTCAGTATTGGTTAATTACTTTTTAATTGGCAATGAAACCATAAATGCTAAATTAAATCTATTAAAATGTAATAATAACAATGGTTGTTATTATTATATTTTGAATTTATTTATTTATTATTTAAAAAAAATACCATATACATATATACGTATATCTCCATTCAGTCGCTGTGCAATCTTCCTTCATTCCTGGCCTTATGGATTAATAAAAATATGTATGGCTACCATCTATCCAGTGGCTTGAGAGAGATGAACCCAGCGTGTGTGTGTGTGTGTGTGTTTTAGGAGTGAGATTAAAAGATGAAGAGTGTCACTCTGACAGCCAATCAGCAGAAACTGAGCAGCATCACCCAGCACGCCAGCAGCAAATCAAGCGAAAAAATAATACAGTCATTTGCATTATAGTGGGACCCGTGGGGCAGACAAGAGAAAATAGCCTTTGAGACGCTAATGAGGAAAGATGAGGGCAGGTTAACACGAGGGGTAATGAGATATAGCTTGAGTCGTCCCTTCAGCGGATACCACTACCTGTCACTTATCATCCAAACCTCACCTCTGACCGAGAGAGAGAGAGAGAGAGAGAGGAACAAAGAACAAGCACAATATGAGAGGAGAAGAAGATGAGAAGGACAAGAAAGGAGGAGAAGAAAATGATATGATGACGATGAAAAAGAAGAAGGAACATAGGAAGCAAAGAAGAGGAAAGGGAAAGAGGAGAGAAACTAACAAAAATGGAAGAGGAAAGAGGAGGAGGGGAAAAAGAACAAAGGAGGAGAGGAAAGAGGAGAAGGAAAGAAGGAAGGAATTAAGGGGGGAAAAAAAGGAAGATTAAAAGGACGATGAAGAAAGAAGAACAAGAAGGAACAATGGAGTAATGTCAAGAAAGAATGGAGGAAGAGAGAGAAAGAAATAAAACGTGAGATGGTGAAGACCATAGAAAGGAAGGAGGGGAACAGACTATGAAGGAAGAAGTAAAAAAAAGACTAAGAAATCAAAACGAATCACACTTCATCTTCGTCGTCCCCCTGACTGAACAGATGCTAGTCAAACTCAACCGATCACTGCCTCTAGCTGAACATCTAGTGTTTACATTACTGTTGGAGAAGTTATTATTAAAGGTACTATTATGAACAAACACGACTCGATCACTCTGCGCTTAACATGAAAGATATGAGCTCTTGAAAACTGTAAACAGTTAGTTCACCCAAAACGGAAAATCCTGCTGTCATTGTTGTCAAATACAACAAAAATAACAACTTACTCAACCATTCAAGCATTTTAGAGAGGATCACAATGCATGCAGTGTAAATACAGTTATCACTCTCATGTGCACGCTTTGCCTCCGAATGTAAACAGCACTGATCACATCAAATACGTTAAAGTGTGTGTATGCATCGCAAAAGTGACTCACACGGACTGATGTTTTTACTGTGTTTCTGGATCTGGGTCTGGTTGCTGTCTACGGAGGGCTCTCTGATATCATCGAAAAGATCTTCATTTTTGTTCTCAAGATGAACGAAGATCTTGTGGGTTTGGAATGACATGAGGGCGAGTCATTAATGCCAGAATTTTCATTTTTGGGGTGAACTAACCCTTTTAAACAGCGCGCGCACACACACACACACACACACAAACTCCTCAGTAAACCAGAGTTTCAGACAACAGATCAGACTCAAAGCTGCTCTCAGAGCGAAACCATAAAATACCACATGAGCAAACTATACTGCAAATTCATCCAGAGTAATCAGAGAAACAGAGGACCCGAGCGGAGGACGAGGAGCGGGAAACAATAGAGATGTGTGAAAGGCTGGAGGACGAGCGGCTCTGGAGCGGAGCCATGGTAATGACTTCGCTGGGGGTCTCTGGCTTGGCATCTCACGCTCTTTCGCTCACTGTTTGCCAACAGAGCCAGTAAAAGTGACTACAGCAGCTGTCCAAACACGTCCTGAGAGAGCGCACACGTATTTCACACCGATTACTGTGTCACCGCTTTTAACCCTGAGACTACAACTACAGATGGATATTTTCAACATACTATATGTACATGCGTGTGTGTGTGTGCATACATGTATATTCCAAACATTATTTTTTTTCATTAATTGTAATAACGCAGTGATATTTATAAAAAGCAAATATATATTTAAATATTAAAAATATTTCAAATCTAAACATAAACATAAATAAATCTGTAATATGCATTTACTTTCAAAAAGCATGCACACACAAATACTATACGTGATCCTGGACCACAAAACCAGTCTTAAGTCGCTGGGGTTTATTCGTAGCAATATCCAAAAATACATTGCATGGGTCAAAATGATTCCAGGGTCACATATATTATACTGTATAATGTAAGTATTTGTGCTCCGTGCAAGATAGACATTCATATGCGTTTAGTAAATACAAATAAATAACATCATTAGGATGAGGTACTTTAAATTACTTGGGGCCACCCAGCAACCGTGCTACTATTAGTTATTCACACATGCTTAATGAAAATGAAATGTTCGCTAGTTCTCATCCTCACGTCTCACACACAACAGCGAGGGGCTAATGGGTTCACACATAAATGAATAATGGAGTAATATATGCTAGTGTGAGAGATACAAGCTGTTAACCTGAGAGCCTCGACATTAATAAAGACTCGCACGTGAGGGCCACAGAATCTGATGCCAAACCAACAACGATCTTGTTTCGTGCTCGTCAGAATCAAAATCCAGCATCATGAGAGGAGAGAAGAGCGTGCGGGAGTCAAAGATAGACATTAGTGAGACTGTGTGAAAAACGCGACTGAAGTGGAGAGGGACCATATCGATGGAAGTAAGGAAAAAGATGAAAGGACCTAACCTGTGTGGAACAGCTGAACTTTCTGAAGGGCATCTGAGTAACTGTAAGACGGCAAAAGAAACCATGAATCATCTCGAGTCCCTCCAGTCCTCGTTCACATGGACCGTACCTGCTGTACCCCGCAACTCTGTAGTGTGTGTGTGAAAACCTACCGCTAAAGAATCATTTATTTCTGTGATCAAAGCTGGATTTTCAGCATCATTACTCCAGTCTTCATCGTCACGTGATCTTCAGAAATCATTCAGCTGCTCAAGAAACATTTCTGATTGTTATTGATGTAGGAAACAGCGTTGCCCAGAATATTTCTGGTCACTGTGATTTTTCGGGATAAAAGAATCACATTTATTTGAAACGAAATTTTTTTGCAACATCATAAAATACCTTCCCTGTCGCTTTGGATTGTTTGTTTGCTTCCCTAGTAAAAAAAAATATTTCATACTAATTATAGTTGTAATCATATATTTACTGAAAGACAACTCGAGACCTACTGATATAAAATTTTAATTTAACTTTATTTGGAGTATTACTTGTGCACAGTGTCTTATTAATAAGCCTAAAATGTGTGTTAACGTCACTTTTAATGAGGATTATGTAATATTGCCCTTTAAATGCTAAATATTTAAAGTGTGCTTAAAAGTTTTCTTGCACTTTAGCACAATCAAATATACTAAGTATGTCTTTAACTGGACTTCAGCACTGCTTCTGCGCAATTAAACTGCATTAAGTGCAAAATCAGTTGTTCCAATTTAGCAGACTTTTACAGTAAGCACTTCAAAGCTGTATTTGGCTTTGGCTATAAGAGTTCAGTATCATATTTCCAGAACTATGAAGTAGGATCATGTGACACTGAAGACTGGAGTAATGGTGCTGAAAATTCATTAATTCAATAATATTTCGCAATATTCCTGTTCTTACTGTATTTTTTTTTCATCAAATGACTAAAGCCTTGGTGAGACTATGAGACTACTAACAGAAAATAAGTAAATAAAAAATCTCTTTAATTATCCCAAAGTGCATGCATCTTAAAGGAAAACTCCACCGTTGTACCATATTTCAATGAGTTCTTCCCTCAACTTGCTTGAGTTGATACATATCTGTCCCGTCTCAGTGCATGCACTTAAGTACATGTTAGCTTTAGCATAGCTCCTCCGTTCATTCCTTTCGGCACCAAACAGGCATGAATTTAGAAGCAACCAAACACTTCCATGTTTTCCCTGTTTATAGACTGTTACATGAGTGAGTACGCTGACACACAATAAAACGTGGTGACTTTTGAAGCGGATAAAAGATGATAACTATAACACATGGCGGAAGGTGCAGTAATATCATCACTCCACTGCACACAAGAACCTTAGTTATCTGCATCTTAATTATTAAGGCGATATTTCCCAAATGTCAAGTCATGAGAAACCTGAAAGAACAATCAGATTCCTAATATCCTCATCAATAACACACAACATTCATCCATCCACATTATCTCTATCAATAATAAAAGAGATACTAACAATGCATATAATCGCAATGTATATTAAACCAGCTGAAAATCAGTTAAATAAAATAAAACTTAAAAAGGGAACTGTTTTACACTCAAATAAAATGTAGCAATATACCCATTTATTGTATGTATTAGTAATAAACTATATTTACTTGCATACATATATTAAACTAAACTGATGTCTGTGAACACTTTTGATTGACTGCATCAATTATAAATAGAAGTTTGCAATATTTGATGAGAGTAATGCATGTCAGAAAGAACTGTACAACTCACCAGGACGGGCATCATCAGGTCCGCCAGATAAACGAACAGGGCCCCGAGCGCAAAACCCACAGCGACAGGGAAGAAGGCGAAATCGCCATATTTCCCAGAATCCTCAGCCATCTCGATAGCAGGAGCCAGCAGAGACCAATAAGAGGCAGCCAGCATGACCTGACGACAGAAAAGAGCTGCTGTCAGACAGAAGAGACTTCACCATCTACATCCTTAACCGTGCCGCAGCTAAACCCAATCTACGGCAGGTTTTCAATCAAGCCAGAGCTCTTTTAGTGGACTGTAGAGACATCCAGCTCCAGCTGCTGCGTCTCGTGTCTTTCCGCGATCAAGTAAATGTCATATTTTCAGCTTTACAGCAGCTGATTCTCCATCAATGTTTTTTTTTAATCTCAAATCTGATCATCAGGATCTTTTGAGGAGCGTTTCTCGTTTCCAGAAGCTTTCCTTCCACTGTTCCTCAGCGAAGCGATGATCTTCACAAGCCTCCAAAACATCTCACATCTTCTGAGGAACGTCTTCATCTCTCAGTCGGCATTGTTTGGATCACTCCAGTCTCGTATTATTGAAGATATAGAGCGATAACTGATATTTAGATCATTTTATGTCAGTCTCATTGGTTCATCAGAATGCCATCATATAAATATCAGCATCTTTCTGCTCAGTTTGAGTCTCTGAATAAAATTCAGCCGTGTATTAGACTACTTCAGCCATAAAAGGATAGATTAAATGTGATACGAAACATAAAACACACTGTATAGAGGTTCAACACGCTCCATTTCAAAAACATACATTTGTCTGACTATTATTATTTTAGATTCTCCAGAGGAGGTGCTTTTTGTTCTCGTGTGTGTCTTAATAATGTCAAAACCCTCCTGGCTCGAAAGATAAGTGAAAACGAGCTCTTTGTTGGGAACAGAGAAGAGAAAACGCAGTATTAGGACTCAAACACTTCAAAGAGAAAGACTGAACATTAGATAAAGAGAAAAGCATTATCATCTGCAGCAGATACTGAGAAACAGTGTTCGTGTGAGATCTATTTCTGAGGCTTTTATCCATTTCAACAGGCTCAATACTGATACAGTTTTATAGTTAATATTCAAATTTATATTCTATTTATGTTTTTTTTATCAAATAGATACAGCCTTGACAGGCACAAGTAACTCAACACTAAAAATCTTGCTTTTAAACAGCAGTGTGTTGATATTTAGTTATGCATGCATGCATGCTCGTTTATATTTACAGCATGCACACTACCGGAAGAGTATGTGAGATAAAAGTTAAGACACACAGAGATATGTTTCCTAATTTTCTGCTTTGATTTTGCGCATTGCCAATAAAGTCAGTTTAAGCGGTGCAAATCTTCCAAACTTCAGTCTGCATCAGGAGACGGTTTAATTATTCATGAGTGAAACTGTGATACAAAACCCTCAAGCAGGAAAGAGCCAGTTTAAAATCATCCATTTTTTTCTGTGCTGTCCAACACATTTGGACAAATCGTGATCAAAGACTCGCTCCTTTGTCCTGTAGGCATGCTGGTAATGATATCAGGACCTGAAGGAACACAGCAGCACCGAGAGGAGAGATTATTTCACACACACACACAGGTACATTCTAATGTAAAAGAGCTCAAACTCAGAGAGAAAGGGAACTATGTAAAACAACGTTACAAATGAAATCTCACGATCTCCCAGCCGTTACACTACAGCGCTAAATCATACTGGAAACAGGTTTGGTTTGGCGTAAACCCTTTATATGCATTTTATGCACAAATTTTAAAACACAATGAATAATTAAGAATGCTTTTTGTCAACCGAGCATGCTTACTTTACAAACACGGTAAATATTTTAAAGCAGCTCTGCAAAAACTCAGACATGAGTGAAGATTTCAGGAGAGATGTATTACAATGCATTCAAATATGTTACTGATGTAATATGTATAGAACAATCATTTTTTTAAAGAAAAACAATAAATCATTGTTTAATGTTGTGACTGGTTTAGCATTAGTGGTGCATCAAGTAAATTTGTGATTATACATTAAAACATAATAATATGTTTTTCTTACAGTTGTTATTACTACTAAATAATAATATTAAAACAACAGAAGAAATTTTGAAATATTTCACTGTGGATTAGTATATGTTGATCTAATGCCACATCTGAAGCATATTCTATTTTCACAAAAAAAAAAAATAATAATAATAATAATAATAATAAAAATAATA
>JAUYWG010000046.1:1353735-1363739 GCA_034779775.1 Enteromius afrohamiltoni | reverse complement strand
CTCCGCGTCTGAGTATTCCGTCACGCTACACTGGGACTAACCTCGATCATTCATCTCCTGTCTGCTTCCGTGACAGCTTTTCCCCGAACACCTGTGGGGATTTTGCACCACAGGTGTTCGCTATCTACCCCAGTATAAAAAGGACCCACGGAGTTCAGTTAGTTGCAAGGTTTTGATCATTTATCGTCAACTCTGAGCGTTTGTTGGATTATCTTTGGACTGACCTGGTATGACTTTGGATTGTTTATTTCAATGCTGATTTCTGCTTGTGACCCCGAACATTGCCTGGACCTGGTTCTTTAAATCTTGCTTGTTGCCCCGACTCCTGCCTGGACTACTGATTCCCGCCTGATACCCTGACCTTCTGCCTGTTCACGGTACTGTTTTGGATTGTCTCTGCTGTGTATGTTTGCCCCTGTTGATCCTAGCATGAATGAATATGAGTGTGACATTAAACAGTCCCAAATGGATCTGCCGTCTGCGTCACGGGGGGCGTTAATGGAGAAATATTGCTGGAATTAGGGCTGGGATAACATTAAAAATATTTAGAAACCATTACCTTGAGTTTGATACCAGTTCCTGAATGATACGTTTTTCGATACCAATTTTATGAAATCAGTTTTAACAAACATTATCTAAAAAAAAAAAATTAATCTAGTTGACATTTATACAGACTGAAAACCTCATCTCCTGAGCCACTGCATGGAAAAAAATGAATCAGTGCAAATTAGTTTTTATAAAGTTCAAATAGTTTTGAGTTTACACATATGTTATGCCACCTTTACACCAGTGCATCATTATTTTTGTAGAAGCCTCTTATGTACATTCTGTAGAACAATAGTAATATATTTCTGGTGTCATGTCCATACCCAACTTTTATTTTGACGGCTTGCCATGAATATCTTTACAGTTCTGTGTGTACATGATATGACGATAGATTTATTCAAATGAACCGGTCAAATGCTCTTGAAGTAACCCACGGAGCAGTTCTGGAGATGTTATTCGGTCGGTACCTAAAAAGTATATCAAACTTGATTCCCCGCCCAGCTGGAATAAAGAGTTTTAAAGGGTTAGTGATAAACTTGTACACTGACATTAGCATGTGTTATTCAGGTGTCAAAGTTGTGCAGAATTGAAGGAAGGAACCTCAAAGACAGTGTCAGAAGGAAGCTGAACATTGTGCTGTAAGCTATACTAATACTCAGTAAGCTACTATGCAAATCTGAAATGTAAAAAAAAATCCTTAAGCTTTTCTTATGTTTTTCCCCCCTTATTTGCCTGATGCTGCGATGATCATCTTCCTGACAACAGTAGAGCTGGACTTGAGGAATGCAGATGGGATTTTTAACAAGAAATAAAATCAATAATGAATCAATTTGTTTGAGTTCACTGTTGGTTGCTTTTATTTGTTCAAATGAGTAAACCAAGAAAGGGTTAATCTTTTTCTTTTTTATGTTGTTTTTTTTAAATTGTATTTAGAATATTTATTTTTTCATTAGTTCTTACATATTTTTATCATTTTGTATTGTTGAAAATATAATTTTTCTTAATAAAATTTTTTGGATGGATTGTTGTTTTGTTGTCTACTAGATGTTTGTAGGCGTTCATTAGCTGTCTATTTGATGTCTAGTCTATTCTGCGGCTATTAGATTTTCACTGACAGCCCAAATTTTGCCTTGTTTTAGCCTAGACGCCTGAGCTTTGTTTAAACGGCTAATAGACGTCTTTTAGACGCAAAATTGCTTGCTTTGGACTAACGCTGCTTTATTTTGTGCCTCGCGCTCCCATCCATTCACAACAGCAGGAACACCATCCTCCTTCATCTCCAAGAATGTAGGAAAGATACGATTTCTCATGATATAACTCAGTTAAAGTTTCCGAATCCAATTCCCACATGCGTTTATTTTAACCAAATCTAATTTTAAGCCTTTGACCCCTGCCATATTTCCGTATCCTTGTCAAGACCACACAGCAAAAACAACTGAATATAGTCCTTCGCGTCGTTTAGATTAATGCATCTCGCGCGCGGAGCGGGATATATCAAGAAGCGCGGGAAGCGCGCGCTCAGTGGGTCGGCGCGGGGAGCTGCACTCACGCGCACGAGGATCTCACTGACATCTTTCATCTATGACTGAAATTACCAAAGGAATTCGACCGCCGCCTTCGAAACCTCGCTTTCTTGACTTGAATCGTATCTCCTGTGAAGTTTAAGTGCGCCATTGTCTATTAGCAAATGTTTTAGATTATTTTCTACAGAAATAACGATCGTTTGTTATCTGAGGAGAACTGCCGGTGTCCTGACGCACGAACGGACACGCGCGAGCTTATCAGGAGGCGTCAAGTGCGAGCGCCGTTTATTCGTAGTTGGATATCGCACTTGCGCGCACACTTTCGCTGTAATAATGTGGTGATCCGTGGAAGCATGCGAAGCTGACATTTTCCAGGAATGGATCTCCAAAGATGCCCAAAAACTACAGGTAAAGAAGTAAAACGAAAGGAATCGGTGCGGGGTTTAAAATTGTTTATTTGTGCTACATACTAATTCACATGGCATGCAGTTGAGAGCGTCTTATGTAAAATTTAACTTTTTTATTTCAATATAAAAAGCATACGCTATAATAATGCAAATTATTAATAGACGTTTTGGACAGAAAAACAGATGCTGACTAGTCAGGAGGCAGTTTCAATTAACGCACAACTGATTTATTTTGTTTATTATCATTATTTTACATAATTTATGTCGAGTAGACAACTGTCTAAAACACAGGATATATTTAGTACATACAGAGTGGGATGTTTAATTAGCATCTTTTTAATTGCTCAATTAAATGCATTTAAGCGGACTAATCAATTGAGAGCCTTTTTAAGTGTATAGGAAACTCTAGTGTTTGATTTGATCTCAGCAGGGTTTCTGTAGTGCTGTTCTTTCTCAGTTTAAGATGCTGTGTGGGATGAAGACAGACACGATTCAGATGGATCTAAATGACTGAAGAACACTTTTATATTAATTCATTCATATAACTATCGTTGAATGAGCTGTACAGCCAAATTAAGTCTGCATCGTTTGTTAGATAATCTCTGTGAAATCAAATAGTAGTGCTGTTTGCCCAATGAAGATCAATTGAACCAATATTTGCCATTGCAAAAGTCAATGAGCTGTAGAAACCAGACAGACAAGGTAAAGTCCTTGTTTACTCAAAGTTGCAAATCAGACCTGTAAGCAGAATTGACAATCCGGCAGCGTGTGACCTTAAAATTGCAGGGCAAGTAATACGCATGAGTTCGGATTCCCAAAAGGGCTGATTAAATTTAATCACTTTATGCATTCTGTTTTCACCTATCCGTATTGCTTTTATTTGTATGTACTTTAGCAGGACACATACAAACCCAGTCTACTCTTCTCAATATGCAAACATATCAATAAAAAATATCATTTTTTCTGTTGCATGCTCCATGTAGCAATAATTGGTTGAGATTTGTGATTGCTCACTGGCATGTAGGTTGCATGTAACTTTTGTATGTGGATGTAAACCCATTTGAGGCAAGCATTTACACTTGTATTTGTCTGAAATGCATGAACTGATCAAGTGAAAACACCCATATAAATTCTGGCTACAGCTTACCATTAATGCACTCAAACACTGACTCTCACATGGTGTTTCTTTGATGAGGTTTTACTTCAACCGAGACAAAAAAGGCAGATGTAGATGTGATATTTCCAAAATGACAAGCTTGATTGTTAACTCATATTTCCTTGCACACAGGTTTTGCATTAAACTGCAGGCTCTGCCTTCATACTCCTTTTCCTGGTGAATAAACACTACAAAAAACTGCCAAAATGGACCCAAAATGGACGTTTATGCCCAATTCCAACATGTCCCTTCCTGACCGCCTGCTCAATGACAGTTTCTTCCCCGGGAACGAGTCTGACTTTGGTCTGGAGATCTACCCTACCAATACCACCCACCCTGGCTTCGACCAAACCAGCTCGGCAGTCATCACGTTTGTGTACTTTGTCGTCTGCGCGGTGGGGCTCTGCGGGAACGCCCTGGTCATTTACGTCATCCTGCGCTACGCCAAGATGAAGACCGTCACGAATATCTACATTCTGAACCTGGCCGTGGCGGATGTCCTGTGCATGCTGAGCTTGCCTTTCATCGCCATCCAGCTCTCGCTGCTCCACTGGCCCTTTGGATCGGCGATATGCCGCGTCGTGCTAACCGTGGACTCCATGAACCAGTTCACCAGCATCTTCTTTCTGACGGTCATGAGCTTCGATCGGTACTTGGCCGTGGTGCATCCGATCAAATCCACCAAGTGGCGAAAACCACGTATGGCCAGAACCATCAGTCTGGCCATGTGGGGCGTTTCTCTGCTGGTTAACCTGCCGATTATGATCTACAGCGGCGTGAACGCCAAAAGAAACGAGGCACGGACTTGTACCATGTTGTGGCCAGAGCCCCAAAACACCTACTACACCGCTTTCATCTTCTACACCTTCTTCTTGGGGTTTTTCTTACCACTGATAGTCATCTCCATGTGCTATCTGCTGATCGTAATAAAGGTGAAATCGTCCGGCATGCGAGTCGGCTCCACCAAACGCAAGCGTTCCGAGCGGAAAGTCACCCGTATGGTGTCTATCGTAGTAGTGGTGTTCGTCTTATGCTGGTTACCTTTCTATGTGTTCAATGTGACCTCTGTGACCGGAACCGTTCCCACCACACCTGTGCTGAAGAGCACCTTTGACTTCGTTGTGGTGCTGGGTTATGCCAACAGCTGCGCCAACCCCATCCTCTACGCCTTCTTGTCGGACAACTTCAAGAAGAGCTTCCAAAACGTCTTGTGTCTTAAAAGAGTCAGCGGCTTGGACGAGATCGAGCGCAGCGACAGTCGACAGGACAGGACTCGAATGGTCAACGACGTCATGACGGAAACGCATAACACCGCCCTGCTCAATGGAGACCTTCAGACCAGCATCTGAGGAGGAGATAAGAGTCTGAGACTAGACGTTACATATTTAAGAACAACAATAATGCAGCCCAAAGCACATTTGGGTGAGCTCGAGCTGACTGGTGTATTTAAGCGATGAGCAAACGAATGTCATTTACTGTAAATAACTCTAGTTGCTCTGTTTGGTGTTACTGTCTGAAGAAATTTTAAAGCTATTGTGTTTATTATGAGTATACGTTCACTGCAGTGCCAAAATAATCTTTAGACTTAAGTCGCGGCCCTCATTAGATAAACATGATTTCATTTTGTTCGTGCAAACACAAGGCCCAGCTTGTTAGGGCCTTCTTGTTATTCAAGGCTTTTTGTGATGATGAATACAAAACGAGCGAGTGATGCTCAACAAGGCCACATCGCTGAATAGTAAAGGTCTTCGAAATCTAAACAAAGATGTACATTTCGGTGGCATATTTATTTGTTGTTATGCTTAGAATATCTTGTTTATATTTAACAATCTTCCCTCGTAATATATCCCTCGCCTCCGGTTCCCAGTAGAGGTTTATTTCGGTAGAGAAAATGTACATAATGTCCAGTGGAGAGGGGGAGGAAAAGATGGGCTCTGTTACAAAACTTAATAAGCTTCCTACCTAAACAACATTTTCGTGCTGCTCCAAAAAGTGTAAACAGCAGCATTTAAGATACCTCCTTCTAAGGCAGTATTTATACAGTATCCTTTATGGAAAAGGCGACACTAAAGGGATAATAATTACAATGGACTACTTTATCCATATTATGTGTTTCTATGCTTATTAGAAGATTGTGGTTACCAGTGAACCTACTAAAGCTGAATTCCCAATCCTATCTCACAAACAATTCGTACAAATGGCTAATTTGTAAGACCTCACTTTTGTACAATTTTGTACAATTTGTCAAGACAGCAGATTTAGGAGCGGGGTTAGGGGTAAGTCATACGTGCAAACTCCGTTGGATTACTCGTAAAATGCATACACTGTAAAAAATAAAAATCTGTCAAATTTGTGGTAAAAAAACGGCAGCTGTGGTTGCCGAAATTTTGAGTTTACAGTTAATTACCGTAATTCCATTCATTGACATAATGTTAATATGCCAACCTATTAAAGTATTGAAATCTGTTATGTACCTTTGAAACCAAAGCGGCTTTTAAATATGAACATATATAGACATTTGTCATTCATGCAAACACGATCATGGTGAGACTCATTAAACTCAAATATTCCATAAACATTAATTTAACATCATTACATGTAACTTACAACCCTAATAAACATAGTTTCAAAGACAAAACATCAAATTCAAATAAAGTTTGAAATGCAACGCAATGTCAGTTTTTTACAGGAATTTACCGTTTAACAGGTTTTTACCGTAGCAGTTTCACCGTTTTTTACCGGTCATTTTTTACAGATTAGCCACCTGATGAAATATGTATGAATTATCGTGAGACGAGGTTAGAATTCTATAAGAATCAGGAGTTCTGGCTTTAAATGCGCACTAAGTTTTGAAACAGAGCTGTAGCCTAATCTTTAGTTTAGTGTAGAGCTTAATCGTTATCAGATTGATAACTGATGAATTGTGCAAATGAAGTATGAAGTAACCATATGGCTACTGGCTGTACTAAATTAACATTCATCAGCTGGCAAATGAGATGCAAAGAAATCCTCATTCCTACTGTTACACAAACAACCTCGCTCACTCACCTCAGTCATAGCAATGAGGGTCAGACGGACGGAGATGACACGGGGCGTGCAGTTCACTCCGAGAAAAGTATTCAAACAAGTGCGGAATATTCCTGTCGAAAATACCTCATTATAAAACATTAGATCCATCATTGTGATGAATGCATCCCGTCACAATGCAGAAGAATCACTGCACATGCACTGTTTTGTAGTGATGACGCCGAATAGCACCATAGCAGCCGCTCTACATCTGCATTGCTTGGAGGACTTTAAAAACAATTCTTTATTCTAGCAAGGCTGATAAAACGACGCTGCAAGTGCCTTAAATAATCAATCAAGAAGACGCAGAAACCGTGTGCATTCATTCACAGAGCTTTAACAATAAACCCTGCACCTGAATGTACAATCAGTTCATCTACTATTATATGCTTGTAAATAAGATGCGAATTAAAACTAATGTGTATGTATTGAGCTGGCATTGACAGAACGTATTCAGCTCTTGCCTGTTTGAGGGGTTTAGATCCTTTTAGCATTTGCGAAGGGCTAAAACTGAACTTTACTTTAGTCTGATTCCTACGGGCCGTTATACTGCAAGTGTTCAAAAAAGTGAACGAGTTTACGTTGGGAAGTGTACAGTTTTTTTTTCTAGGTAAGTATTGATGACAGCAAAGTGGTTATCGCAGTATTCGTCAAGTACTTTGAGTTCAGTTCAACGTGCCTTTGAGCGTCAGGCAGAATGGGCCATGTGTTAGTGTGTCATGTTTTAATGTTGTATCGTATGTCGGGTTGCCTAGAGCCCCTTGGTGTGGGTACAATATAGCATCATCTTTATTTTAGAAACAAATTTCAATGACGTCTATTATTCATCATACCAGATGTCTGTGTTATTAAAAGAATAGTTCACTCAAAAACGTGTATTTCCGAGATGTAGATGCGTTTGTTTCTTAATCGGATTAGCGTTGCAATGGATGCTCTGCAGTGAATGGGTGCCGTCAGTATGAGAGCTGATAAAAACATCACAGTGATCTCACAAATAGTCTATAATCCATTATAAATGCTTCCTCCAGTGAAAAAGTCAATCTCTTCACATCAAAATCCAACCAACTATTTGTTTAGAGTTGTTTTTGTTTGTAAACAAACAAACAAATCTCTCCTGAATCAGATCAGACCAGTTTTTAGCCGCAGGCAATGGTTAAACATTTAAATGGATTTGTTTTTAACAAATAAGCAGGTTTTGTCTTCTCAAGATGTGTTTGGTGTGGATTATTGTGACGTTTTTGGATTCTGACGGCACCCATTCACTGCAGAGCATCCACTGGTGAGGATAGGAGATGTACTTTTTCACTGTTTATTTTGAATTATGAACTAGAGCGATGACTTGTGGGATTACTGTGGTGTTTGTATCAGCTATCATTCTGACGGCACCCATTCACTGCAGAGCCACCATTGCTGAGACACTGATGCAATGCTCCAAATCTGATATACAAAACAAACTCATCCACATCTCGGTGGACCTGCGGGTGAACAAATCTTCATTTGGTATGGATGAACCACTCCGTCAAGTCTGGAAGAAAGACTCATTCCTCACCTTCTTCAGTAGTTGCTTGGATGAAGGCTGTGTACTGTGTGCTGCTTCTCTCTCTCTCAGCGTGTGTGAGTGTCATCATAAGGATGTAGCATAGCTCAATGTCAGTCTGTGCTGAGATGTGCCTGTCATTACCCTCGTTGCTAAGCTCCCACAGGCTCAATTTTCGCCCAGTTATTTATTGCAAAGATTCAATTTATTACAACCCACCCAAGCAGAATAATCCTCAGGTCTAATTAAAAGATTCCTCAAACACTCTTGCTGACAGGTCATTTGTGGAGAAAGTGCGATTGCGTTTTAATTAAATCATACAAAGGCCCAAACCCATTTTTAATGTGTCTTTCTCAAGTAGAGAACAGGAGTTAATGCATTGTCTAACATAGCCTAGTGACTTATTTATTAATATTGGTTAATGCATTGATAGAAACAGTTATTTGTGTTTGTGTCACTTGTTTGTTTGTGTTACTTAAAAACAGTAATCAACTCGAAAATCTACACGCATTTAAACATAAGATTGGCTTTTGAACGTCAGCCAAAATATAAATATTGCACATGAACAAACTGTAATGTTATTTAATTTGTGAGGTTATAATTAATATAATGAAGGTAATATATGTGTGCATTTTTCTGGTAATGATTTTCACTGGGAAATGATCATTTAAAACAACCCCCAGTTAAGACACATTACTGAGAAACCTGTGCGTCAGAGTGATTCTTCAGCACCACTGACTAACTGTAATGAAAGATCAAACATATGAGGTTATGACAAAACAAGCTCTCCTCCACGTTCTTTCTTCTAATTGTTGCGGAATGTCTCCCTCTGTTGTCCAGTTTGGGTTTTGTCTTCTAGTTAAACAGTGAAAGGCTTTGTATTTTTTTGGCTTGTACATGGATTACGCATCATGTTCAGGAGCTGTAATTATTGACAGTTGTTAAGAAACGTGATCAAGTATCCGCAAACTTTTTTCAGTGTTGTTATTGACAAAAAATGATGTTTATTTACCAAACAAATAAAGGCTAATGTGTGACCATGTTCGGTTTGATTCGAGTCTGTGTGCAGTAATCTATTATGCTAGTATTGATATACATATAAATATATGTATCATCCGACTTCACGAAAGTGTGTATAAATAGTACGTCAAATGTTGACTTTGGCGTGTAGATACTACGTAATTAGGGTTGTGGGTAGACGCGTATCATATCGTCAACAAATGTATACACGCTAAACACGTGCGTGTCATATATACGCCAAATACATTTTTGCATATCAGTACCACGAGTTTTTGTTTTTATTTGGCTTACTATTTATACGCATTTTCATAAAACCGGGAAATATTTGGTCTAATTATGAAATATCATAAGTTCAAACAGATGTTTTCTATGTGACTCTGATGTAAAAATGCAATGTAGGCTATTCCTGTGATTAAATAATTTTTCAGCATCATTACTCCAGTCTTCAGTGTCATATGATCCTTCAGAAATTATTCTAATATACTGAGTTGCTACTCAAGAAACATTTCTGATTATTATTCATGTTTAAAGAGGTTGTGTTGCCGAAAAAACAAAAAGTTAAAAATACAGTCGTCTGTAATTTAATGCACCATTGATGAATTAAAAATGATTAATAATAGGAAAAATATTTTGAATAATATTTTTGAATAATATTTTATTTTATATATATATATATATATATATATATATATATATATATAATAAAAAAAATTAATACATAAATAATATGTTATTAAAATTTTTTAAAA
>JAUYWG010000046.1:1268302-1285548 GCA_034779775.1 Enteromius afrohamiltoni | reverse complement strand
ACACACACACACTGCTGATTTTATCTTTCACTGTCTGGAGGATCAGATAAACACATGCAACCAGAATGCATCTCAGGGTCTAACAGGCCAAAATACATGCGATATAAAAAGATATATCTTTTTCTATTAAAAAACTCTTACATAAGAGTTTGCAAAGAAAGATGGATCGGCAAAGGAGCGGGAAGCAAATTGAGAACATTAATAAAAGAGGCACATATTGGAAAATCTGAAATCTGCAGAGAAAAAGGCTTCACGTTGATATTATTGAAAACATTTTTAAAAAGCAATACTATTTTAACTATCTTAACGTTTAATGGTTTGTTCATGTTAGTTTGTAACGCTTTACTAAACCCCATCATGTTGTCTAACTAAAATGAACTAACAATGAGTAATTCATTTATTACCGTATTGATTATTCTTTGTTAGTGCTAGGTAATAAAGTGTTAGTTCAGGCTCATTATATGAATGGAAACGACATCTGATTTTAATCATGTAAATAACGATAAATAAATACTTTAGAATTATTTTACACAATTCAGGTTAATGTAGATAAGTATACAAAGCCAGGCTTACTGTAAAGTGTTACTTGAAGTAATATTCTAAAAATATAAGATGAATTATTACACTTTTAGTTTGCATTATACATTGCAGCAAAAACACTATGTAAGGTTGGAAACATCCGTTTATGATTTGTGCCCATGTTTACTTATGTGTAGTTAATCAGCAAAGTAAATATGTATTCTTCTGCTGCTCCTTAAACCAGAATTACAAACACAGCTTTAAGAACCACTCCCATGACTCGTCTGTTCTCTTGCTATTGTTTTGCACATGCAGCAAAAGTCTAAGTCACAATTCCAGCCGAATTTAGTTTTTTAAGGTAATGATCAGAATAGCATAGCACATTACATTTATTATTTTACCAGATGCTTTTATCCAAAGCGAGGAAGTTGAGGAATACAATAAGCGAGTCAATATAAAGAGGCAAATACACACAGGAAGTGCTTGCAACATAAAGATTCGGGCATTGTTCTGAGCTTAATACCAGCTAGACAAGGTTTTATAGTTGTTGTTTTTTTAAATACAGTGCTTTTGTTTATGTGAACTATTTCCAACTTTTTGAATGCATGCATTACTTGGATTATTGACTGCATTTACTGAATTTTATGCTGAACAATGCAAATGTTCTTGGAGATATGTAGTATTGCATCACTTGCTCAGTGAATGGGTGCCGTCAGAATGAGAGTTCAAACAACATCACAAATAACACTCGAGAAGTCACATCTCGAGAAGACACAGGCTACACGACTGAAAAAAAGGTTTCCAAATAATCCATAATAATGCTTGGTCTGGTCTAAATCAGGAGAGAAATCTGCTCAGATTACAAGCCGGCACCCATTCACTGCAGAGGATCTATCTATCTCCAAATCTGATGAAGAAAGAAACTCATATACATCTCTGAGGGCCTTTTAAATGAACCATTTCTTTAAAAACAGCACTTATTTCAAAGCTTTCCGGATAATCACATGTTCTAAATGTATGAGAGAGAGGTTGAGATGACTCTTTTGCTCTGTCAAAGACTGGCGTGCAGGTCAAAGTGACTCTATTTAAAAAATCCATCTCCATTAGCTGATGGAGGCTTATTGTAAGCGTCCAGTTTTCTGTTGGGCAGCAGGTGTGTGCTTCAGGATGATGGTGATGGACGCAGTTGAAGGCGTTGGTTTTGTCAGTAGTAAAGACCCATCAGCTCCAGTCTCTTTTCCCTGCTGCTTTATTACAGCTAATTGCACAATTCCACATAGAAAAAACAGGGTTTGTTCAAGATGTGTTTTCATTCAGAGCATCGCATCAATGGAATTCAACACTACAGTTAATTATACAACACACATTATTCTTAAGAAATGGCTTCTTCAATGTGAGCATTGATGTTAATTAAACATTTATGAGCAAAAACCTTAATAAGCTGCTTTCTATTTTAATTTTTTAAATACATATTTCTTTATCTATTTATTGTCGGTTGTTTTTTGTTGAAACTTTTTTCCCCTCATTTTGTTCCTAATAACATCTGGTAATCAATGAAACCTTTGGGCTAGTTTGGGAACATTTACATAGACAAAAGTTGTGCACTGTCCCAATATTATAAATAAATAAATAACTAAAAGTGGCACTATTTAAAACACCCATCTGTGTATCAAGCATACAGAAAAGCACTAATTCTTGTTTATGTGATTGGTAATGTACACGTCAAGCAGGGCTCATGGAAAGATGCTGCTCTGTGACTAAAACGGGACTGAATTGCTTGGCAAGTCTCGTCATTTGACGTCCTCAGAATACGTACACATGAGTCACATGGACTGACATGCTCTCTTCGCTCGCCCCCCTCTCTCCGCTCAGAAACGCGACATCTTTAGAAACTTGATGCTGTTGATGTCATCTGCCTTGAGGATTCATTCAGACAGTGGCGAGGCCTCTAAACAATCTGATTTAATGACACTCAATAGGCCTATTTTTAGTTTGGCATGGTATTTATAGCTAAATAACTAGTGTTTAGATGCACAACCGCTCCTACTCACACAACACAAACAAAGTCAAATAAAGCAGGCAATAATCAGATTTATTTGTGATAGCATCAAAGGAGGTCTATTTCAATCAGTCTGGCCTTCCGTTTCCTCGCACATGCACTCGGTCCAACACACGTTTCAGGACCCTCCACGTGGAGACGGCAATCGAAGGAGACTAGAAACCCTGCCTCTGAACACTGTTGCATAAGAGTGTGTATAGAAAGATGGATCAGCAAAGGAGCAGGAAGCAAATTGAGAACATTAATAAAGAAGGAGGCACGTAATGAAAGAGTAACAAGACTTCAGAGTCTGAAGGCAGCGGAGAGAATTTTGCATTTTTATTATTTTTATTCCTTATTTAAAAAAAAAAAAATGTAAGCACTTTACATATTTAAAATATTAAAAATGATCAACTAAAACTTTGCTCTGAACGCGTTAGCTAATTGTTTATGTTAGTTGCATTAAGAAAGTTAACAGATACAACTGATTTAAAAATGCGTCATTAAATGTTCAAGTTTTATAAGGATTAACTAAGATTAATTATTGTTCATTGAACGTCCAAAAACGTTTATCCTCAGTCTATCTGAAATGAAGACAAGTTTGTTTCTACGTCAGGTTTGCATCAGTGTATAGATGCTCTGCAGTGAATGGGTGCCGTCAGAATGATAGCTGATATAAACATCACAATAATCCACGCCGCTTCAGTCCATCAGTCAATGCCTTGAGAAGACAAAAGCTGTGTGTTTGTAAGAAACAAATACATCATTCACACATTTAAAACTGGAAACCACTGCTTCTGGCAGTCCATAATCTATAATGATGCCTCCTCCAATAAAAAAAAAGCCGCCTGAATCAGGAGAGAAATCTGCACAGATCAAGCGCAAAGACAAAAATATAAATATGTGGCTGGATTTTGATGTGAGAGATAACATGGATGTTTTTAGGAACCTTCTAATCATCAAAGAAGCCTGAAAAATAAAATATATCATGGTTTCCACAAAAGAAATACGAAATGTTTTCAACAGAAATGTTCCTTTGAGCAGAAATTCATCATATCAGACTGATTTCTGAAGGATGATGGGACTCTGAAGACTTGAGCAATGATGCTGAAAATACAGCTTTGATCACAGAAATAAATTACATTTTGCTGTATATTCACATATAAAAAAGTATTTTAAATTGTGATCATTTTTGCACCATTTTACTGTACATTTATCAAATAAATGCAGCACTAGAGACCTATTTTAAAAGCATCTATTTTGCTATCTGGCACACGGATGATAAATACGTACCACTGTGCTTTTATTGAAAGTGAAATATTGTGTATTTTTACTGGCATTCGCTCTTTTCTGATCACAGCTACATTGTGGAGTGATTACATTTTCCATATTAATGTTTATTCATAGGCACTGCTTTGAGATTTATCTTATAGATTGTCTTCAATACAAAGTGCATAAATTACAAATTATATGTAATTTTCCTATGCAACCTAACGCTGCAAATGTATATATGCATGGTTTTATGAAGGAATTATACTTGTGTTTCATGAATCGTTCAAGTATGTTTAAACAAACAAACAAAAACAACTCCTTGCATGTATATACGTAAAGAGGGCATCGTTTGCAGATGCACACACTCACTCGAAGCAAGGAAAAACAGCAAACTATTTCTCCACCTCAGAGCCAGAAACAGAAAGTCTGCTCACGCACGTCATGGAGAAGCCAAAGCAGAGTCTGAATACAATCAGACAGTGTGTGTGCTGTGAAGGTCCTGTCTGTCACAACACAGATCCAATTTATGCACTCTTAAAGGAAATTAGAGAGAAAGCTCCGGAATCTGGCTTGGGTGAGTGAGTGTGTGAGTTATGTAACCGATGGTAATTACCCTGCTGAAAAACAGCAGTATTCAATTGAAAAACAGTAGAAGTCAGCAGTGAGTGTTGCGTTTCTACTATTTTGTGGCGTAAAAATAATATTAACCCAAAAAAAAGTTTGATGAATAAATGTCAACTTAATCAAAAATAAAATAAAATTAATAGAATAATAATTACTAGTAAAGTATAAGTAAAATATATATCCAAAGTATGCTCAAATTAAAATAGAATACAATCACTAATCACTAAAAAAAACAATGTTGCAAATAGCAAATTTTAAATATTAACTAAACTACCCATTTCTCAAACATTATCAAGAAATCCCTGCACCGCTGGTCTGAGCTGGATTGTAAGAAGGGATCCTTTGGTGCCCAGACTCAAATGAACCCGCAGTAAAGACAGCCAGACGAGAGGAAAAGTAAATAACGTGCCAGCAACGTAATACCAATTCAAGCTGAACTGTGTTATCTCATCCTCACTTACGTTACTGACGTGATCTGTGTTAGGTTCAGTGGGACAGTTCACACAGACCTTACACATGTATGACAGCCTCATTTATTAGACACATTTGGCATTTAAGACATGAAATTACTATAAAAATTTGGACAAATAAATATTATTATAGAATATATAAAAAATGTAGCTGCTCTCAGAGAAGAGAGAAAATATATAATATTTCACTTCAATAAAAGCTCACTTCTAAGTGTTTGTGTCAGGGTGCCAGATAAAAAAAAGATGCCTCATTATGTTTAGATAAAATTCTTAAGTTGCACGACTACGTTTGGGGTGTCTTTAAGATTTTGAATGTTTTATTTTTTTTATATTTTAATTTAAAAATATTAAAATTGTTTTCTATGTGTAAGATGCAATTTATTTTTGTGTTCAAAGCTGAATTTTCAGCATCATTACTCCATGATCCTTTTTTTTTATCAGTGTTGAAAACATTTGGGCTGTTCAACACTTCAATAAAACCAAGTTTCAGGATTCTCAGATGTTATATTATATATTACATATCATAAATATATTTATTAATTTATTATAAATTTTGATTTAATTCATCCTTAATGAATGAAAAAATTCAAAAATCTTACTGATCCCCAAACAAAGAAACAAAGAAACAAAGTTCAGGCTCCATTGATTTCTAAAGCACATTTAATGACAGCCACAGGTGCTGTACAATAATTACAAAAGTACACAGAAAAACATGAAGATAATCAGAAACAAACACATAAATAAATGAATTAAAGCACTGGTGATGCTACTAAAGACAATTAAGAACAATATCTATTTAAAAGTAGTACTTATATTTATACGTTATTAATATTTATATTTGAATAATTTATTCACTTCTTCACACAGGTGCTATTATGCTTTACTCACTAAGTTAGTTCCCAACATTTTAAGTTAATACAATAGTTATAACTTAAAATGGGTTGAGATAACTTAAATATCCAACACGTGATTTCGTGCCATGCTGAACTTCATGCTGGTCTGAGCTGGATTTTTCTTAGGTGCCCAGACTCAAATGAACACTCAGTAAAGACAAGAGGAAAGGTTAATAACATGCCAGTAATGTAATAACAGTTCAAGCTGAACTGTAAGATCCTGACTTACGTTAGTGACGTGATCAGACTGAATCAGAGAAAACATCTGACCTCAGTGGAATGTTGAGCTTTCACATGAGGACTATTTCTCACACTAAACCACTAAACAAGTGTTTTTGTGTTGTTCTAGGAAAGTTTAGAAAGCACGGTAAGTGAGTTGAAGAAGACTTTTGCAGCGTTTCTCTTCCTTTGGGAGATAGGACGTTTAAATGAGCTCACCACTTCTTAAGTATGTTTTATTTACATTTAAATAGATTTCTTGTTTTCTTATGTTGGTCTCTAAACAGGGTCGTAACATGGCCTTTTATCTGATGCACCTATGAATTATTCACACGTATGTTCTGTATTTTCTATTTTGTATTTACCAAGCTACGTATATAACAAGCTATAGCCTACATATATATGTCAGCAATGAAAGCTTTGGTACTTTTGTACAGGCTTTTGCAGGCCAATTCCACAAAATAACAAGGTGTTTCAAGCACTCTAACAATCTGGTGTAACTTTAGCAGTATTGAGATCAGGTAAGTTACTCTAGAAAATAATTAAATATTAGCTGTCAACCTCAACCAGTTAAACAATACCAGTTAAAAAGGCATGAAACTGCTCTTTTAATGTCTTTAAATAATTTATATGAAATTGCACATATTATCATTGGACTGACCCAAAATGCAACTGTATGTCAGAAGTAACTGTAATCCAAATAAATTACTGAACAATTTCAGAATTATCCATTACTTAACTTCTTAAGGCAAAAGTAATTAAATTAAATTACACTAATTACCTAGTAATGCATTAAACCCAAAACGATTTCACCTATATATTATATATTTTACATTTTCTATTTGTATATTAGTGCTGTCAAACTATGTATGTGTATCGTGTTTCTTTATTTTGTATATATACAGTAGAAAATATTTAAGTTGATATATTAGTAATACACAGGATGAAGATTTGACGCAAGCATGTCGCCTGGGTTTTAAACTCGCTCAAAGATTGACAGGGGTCGTTAAAGGAACAAACGGTCACTAGCGCGGTCACTGTGTTCAGCTGAGCTGTCAGCAGCTGGTTTCTGATTAAGTCAGACCAGAGCTTTCTCAGATGTACAGCATCAGGGAGCGGATGCTGCAGAGCACTGAAGTGTGAAACCGCACAGGTAAAGTGTTTCATAACCAGCTGGAGCAAAAACAATGAACAACTTATTTTTTCCCCTTGTTTCTGTCTTGACCTGACCTCGGATTCAGGCCGCTTTTAAAACTGTAAGAGTACAAGTGAAGTCTTTTTAGCTTTTTGGCAATGCGTTTCCAGCACATTCCTCATATCGCACTCAGTTATTAATATGCTTAATATTCCTTTAGTGTTGCGTAACAGTCATTTTCCAATAAATCAATTCTTTCCTCAAGGTTTACAGCATTCCTCCTGACTGTGAATTGCTCCAGTAAATTTGTCTAGGGTGGTTTCATCTAAACACAGCTCTCCAAAGTCTCTCCCTCCGTACAAAAGATCAGCGTGATGTGCTAATCTAGGCGTCAACTCCAGTGTCACTGAAGCCAGAAGAGAAGGTCGATGTCAGTACAGTACAGTCTGTTTCCTCACCTTTTCGTCTGACACACCCCTGAAGGACACGTCTGAGCTTGGTCGGCTGACTATTTTAAACTACTTCACTATTTGAAACTGTTCAGGGTGAAATATTGCATGCACATTCATGACCCTAAATAAGATTAAAAATAATAAAAGTTGTGCAGTATGGTATTTGAATGCGACTTGGTTTACTCACTTTTCAATAGCTGCATTATTATTTTACACTATTAAACTTTTTAATATTTATGGGGTTTTTTTTAAAACGTGTTTCGCGTTTTACTTTTAATATATTTTATTATTATATATTATTTAACATCTTTTAAAGGTGTTCATGTTTTTTTCAGTTTAGTTTTAAATTTTGTTGTGTGCAATTTTGAGATTTTTATTAGTTTTTAACGTCCTTGGACAGAGGTTTTTGTGTGTTTGTAATTTATGTCATAGTTATTTAATTAACATTTTAGATTGAATTGCTTTCTGTGTGCAATTTAGTATCATCAACATTAGCAGCAGCATAACACATCTATTCTGCCAAGAACAAATACATTAACATTGCCATAACCATTACCATGCAAACATTTTCTGAGCGCTGTCATGATTAAAATAAATATAAAACAAATATGTAACCATGACAGTGCAGTGAACCTTGAACCTCTAAATGTCTGCAAAAATGATAACATTTGAACTTTTTTCTTATATTAAATTACAAATTTAAATCAGCAACATTCACTTCCATAACTTTGATTTGTCTTTCTTTCTTTTAAGAAAACAAGCAGTCATTCTTCTGTACGTAACATGACAACGCACTTTAATCTCTTACAATCTCACACACACAAAGCATCATGATCGATTGTGCTTTTCTCCAGAATGGATCAGACAGAATATTGCAATGGAGAAACACAACAATGTGCTTCCATCAAAACATCCTGTTAATGACAAGCCAGTGTGAGAAGTGATGGAGGAGGCCGTCATTAATGAATAATAACTGATGAAGGAGCACGTGTTCAGAGGGTTTGCTAACCGTCACTTCAGAACAATCACGCTGTTCAACAAACACTGCAACACCTTACTGTGAGCTGACAGGATGTTCACACACACACACACACACACACACACACACGTAGTGGTTTTTGTGATTTATGGGGACTCTCCATAGGTGTAATGGTTTTTATACATGACAAGCTACACTGACGCTACACCTAAACCTACCCCTTACAGGAAACTGTGTGCATTGTTAGATTTTCAAAAAATCACCATTTAGTATGTTTTTAAAGGCTTTTGAATTACGGGGACACTGAAAATGTCCTCATAAAACACCTGTCATACCCATGTCGTTATACACATTTGTGTCCTCATAAACCACATAAACCCGCACACACACATTCTCCAGACAAAAAAACAAAAACCCTTTTAAACTAAAAGTAGATTTGTCATATGTGTTTTGTATGTTGCAATTTCTAAAAAAAAAAGCAATCGAGTATGGTTTCTGTTGATTTTTTGCTTTAATGTTTACAATTAATTTGACCATTTTAAATGTGAAATTATTTAAATTGATTATGAAAAAATATACTAATTAATCATTTTGATTTGGCATATTGTAAAATATATATATAAAATAAATTATTCATATTAACACATACTTTTAACTTGAATCTGAAGCCTCTTTGGGAACTGCTGTTTCTTGGGAGGTCTTTAATTAATATTGGAAATGCTTTAACTGTTGCGTCTACTTTGAAACTGCGTCAATTTGCCTGTTTTGTTTTTATTTAGTGTATATTTTATTGCTTTGGTGTGTGTGTATGCTGTTCAACAAACACTGCAAAACCTGTGTGTGTGTCTATCTGTCTCTCTGTGTGTGTGTGTGTGGCATCTTTTAAAGGCACTAAAAATTAAGTTATTCTTCTTATTAAAGCATCCATACCTGGAATTCCTTATTATAGCAGCTAAACAACACCGGTCACTTATAATTCCTTTCACAATATCAACTATACATTCTGTGTGATGCAAACACTCCAGAGACTAAAATTAAACTCTACTTTTTAGAATCCAGTGTTTACACTAATCACTACAGCTGAAACGTGTTTTCATTTGATGGCAAATTCAGTTTATGAGCATGACTGAATGCCTCACTTGTACCATGCTTTATAGAGCAAAACAGACTTGTCTGACATACATAACAAACTAAAGAAAACATTGTTGTCATTTTTTCATTAGTTGAGCATAATAAAAAGAAAACAAGATAATAAACAGACTTCTTTCGGTTTCTTTTTATTGTGTTTGTCTAAACTAAGCATTAGATGCTGCGTTATTTCTTATTATTTTATGTGTCATTATTATATTTTAATATTTTTTTATTATTATCATCATTTTCAGATCATTTAAAAGCATCATTTAAAATGTTTGGGAATCACAGATGTCAGAGACACGCTATCTTTTCATTAAGACATGAATTAATCATGCATTCATATTCAGTAAAAGTGAATGCACCTATTCATGGCACTGACGGAACAGAACATGCTGATCGATGCACAACACTGTGAATGGTCTGTGAAAATCTATCAAGAACTGATATGAAAAATGAAACTTTGCCAGTTTACTCGGTACAGTCCATTTATGTGGATATACTGGCACACACACAGTCACAGATCTGCCATAAGAATGTGTACACAAACTGTTGTATGATAACTTTGTCATAGCATTCATATCTGGGACACAGATTAGGAAAATCGATATTACAAGAATGCCAAAGCAAATATCTCCAAATCAAAGACGTTCAGGCCTTGATCAATTGAAGATATTCAGAACAGAAGGCTAAAGGGTTATGACAGGTCAACAAAGGACAAAAACACGTATCTATCAATGCATAGGTTTCCTGGAGATTGTTTTGTTGTGTTGGATGCATCTCAACCATAGCAGATTACCAAGACATAAATCAGCCAATAACAAGGACCCAAATACACAATCCAATAATGAGCAGTGATTGTTTCCTTTTAGACCCCAAACACTGTCTGGAACGGCAACAAAGGCTATGTGAACATTTCATGCTTACTTTTATGAATGTTTGCTCATTCTTTCATTCATTAAGTCATGTGCTGCGCGTCTCAGTTTGAGTCAATAACAACCAGATATCAGAGCAGATATTGTTTATTTTAAAATCAAATTTGATTAATTATTTAAATCAATGTTTTATTTATTTGTTTGTTTTCAAACATATAATACAACATTACATAACACAGACAGACAAACGAGTAGATATCGTTTATAAAAACAGAGGTCTCGTGACGTTGTTTACGCTGACGCGCCTTGATGACGTATACCCGCTCTGCGACAACATGGCGTCTGCTGTAGATGTGGTAGAGGAGGCTGAAGATTATTCCTTCCTGCCTATTATTCACGACATAATAAAATGGTAAGAATGAAATATTTTTCTTTTTTATGTCATAACGTGCATATCTCGATGCTGATTGTATATTTCGGCTACGTTACTTGTAAACAACGGCGTGTGTTTGACTTTTACTCGGTTTAACGGTTCTGTCTGCGTTCACCCGTCAACAGCATGGACAAAGACAGCCCAGACGTCCACCAGGAGCTGAATAAACTGAAGACGAAGATCCAGGAGGCTCGGGAGCAGATCGCGGCGATGCCGGGGATCGACATGAGTCCCGCGCTGCAGGAGAGCAAACTGCGCATGCTCAGAGAACAGGTCCGGACCAAAAACCAGCTCCTGCAGAAATACAAGAGCCTGTGCATGTTTGACATCCCCAAACCCTCCTGACACTGAAACCATCCGAACACGAACAGCTGTTTACACGCTTGCCTGTCCATGCCGGTGTGTGTAACTAACGAACCCACCGCTAGAGGCGATGCGACCCTTATTTGTAATATAACTCTATTTTTTTTATTTGTACATATTTTTTGTGCTTGTTATTAGTGACTGGATTCTGTATACATCGCCTTTGTCACAGTTGTGCATTAAATTAAATCACTTCTTTAATATGGGTTATTGCCTTTCAATATAAAATCCTATTTAACGTGTTCGGATGACCTGAACATATATTAAGGTCTTGTTGAAGCCATAGTAAATTGGTGAAATGAATTCGGGGCCTCATTTCAACAATAGCATCCAAGAAGACATTTTAATTTTCAGTGTTTCTACTCGAGATGAAACCATATTTTTTCAGAGACAATATTCCAAGCGTAGATAAATCAAGTACCAGCCCTTTTCTGTACCCAACAACAGACAATCTGAGCGTCCTATTTCCATATCGTGCAGTTTATAGGTTGTATCTGGAATATTGAAGATGAGATTTGGCGGCAAGCTTTCAGTTTTGTACAACCTTATTTTTAAAGGCCTTATTCCAAGCCATAATAGATTACTCCGTTTTCTTGGAGTAAAGTGTGTCCACACCAAACAAATAACAATCAGAGAAGATATTTTCACTTTATTCCAGTGTTTTAAAGTAATATTTATACATAAAGGTCTCATTTCAAGCCATAACAGAAGAAGGAGAAGTGTGTACACAACACAAAGACAGTAATTGAGCTTCCTAGAAGGTATTTTGATTAGCTGTGAGTTTAAATTGAACTGTTTGTAATGTATTCAATATTGGGACCTGATTCTAACCGTGGATTTAGAACAGAAATCGGTTTAATTGGCTTGGCTGGTGTATCCTAGTAGGTATTTGCAGATATATCTAGCATGTTTGTATGAGCTTTATCTGCAAGATTGGATTAAATCTTTTTTTTTTTTTTTTTTTACAACAATATTTAGGCGCCAAGTGTGTACGCAGTTTTCAGAAAAGGTGATCTTTGGCAGCATGCTTGGAAGAAATGTGGATGCTATAATGCGTGTAATTTGTATTGTTCAAAGACAACACTTCCTCATTCCAAGCAATAATTGATTTCAAGTGTGTACACAACTGAAGACAATAATTTATGAACCTAGATTATGAAATATTTTATGAATTCTGGAAGGCGTTTTCTGATTATTCTGCAGTTTTAAGGAATGTTTTGCTCAGTGGGCTTTATCTGCAAACACTCATGAAGCCATTTTTAGAGTGCTCAGAGAATAGATAAACTACCAGCTGTGTTTTATTGTATAAAAACACACTTGTCTGTAGCCTTTTTGCAAACCTTCAGATAATATTAAAAAATGAAGCCATATTCTGCTCCGTAATAGATGGAGGCGTAAAGTGCTAAACCACAATAGTCTGAGCATCCTGTTATATCCACATTAAAAGCTTATGTGTACGCTAGGTTAGATTTTGTCACTAGTTGTGGGGCACAGAAGTAACGAGGAAGCGTGCACATTCTTGAGAAAGGATTTTATTTCTGTTTTCCATGTGTCAAATTCAACAACGACATAGAAGAATAAATAGGCTATACATTCATTGACAATAAAAAAATTGTTCAAATTGCAATAAAACATTCAAGTTGCTTTCACGGTGATCGAATCTAACCAAAAATGTAAACAGCTGACACTGCGACTCGACTCCCCGCTGGTTCTCCCCTCAGGGAAGGCAAATGTTGTAAGAAAGCACGTTTGAAGCATGGGGTTGATAAGCCACATCACAGAGCGCTCTGACTGAACAGAACAAAGTCGGTATTCTGTACAGGTCTCGCGAGCATAACATGCGCTTCCACGTCGCGAGAGCTCAAGCCGATGACTCCTACCGCCGGTGCGAACGCGGTTTATCCGGAGTCACCGCAACAGGCACAACTCCCTCTGCCGAGAGACTGCAGCGAGACGGCTGCATCCCACAAGAATGACCGCAGCAGCGCTGGGAACGCCACGGTTCTTAGCTGATAACGCATCTCTCTTTGTCCTTCGCCTGGCCGCCTCCTATCGCCTTCTCTTTGATGTACATCAAGTCACTGTGCACGCTCGGGCGGCGCGCAAAAGGCGCAACGATGCCGTACGCGTCGCCGTCCTTGACCTTCTTGTTTCGGAGGGACTTCTTGTGCAGGATGTCGCAGTACTGCACGGACACCTTGCGATGGAGGTCGGGGCTCATCTCGTTGGGCAGCTTGGCGAGAGTAAAGAGTCTCTGGAACATCTGATCCACGTTAGTGTTCCTCTTGGCTGAGATCTCGAAGTACGCGCACTGCTCGTCGCCGGCGATCAGCTTCTCGATCTCCTCGCGCTGGACTTCGCGGTAAAACTCGCGGTCGCCCTTGTTCCCGCAGATGACCAGGGGCACGTCCACGTTCTCTTTGGTCTTGTTTTTAAGGCAGGACTTGGTTTCGTAGATCTGCTGCTTGAGCCGCTGGACCTCGTGGAACGACTCGCGGTTGTCCAGACTGAAAACCAGGATGAAAACATCACCTGTCGCCAAAAGAATAAAGGAAGAAGTTAGAGATGCGTTCTAGTGCTTAGTCAGAAAGTGTCTGGAAAGCGCGTGTCAGTAGCACGAATTTATATTTGGCGATATTTACCTGTGAGTATAGATAGTCTCCTCATGGCTGGGAACGGGTGATTCCCAGAAGTATCCAAAATGTCCAGCTGGTATACATCTCCTTTAATGCTGTAGAGTTTCCTGTGAAAGTCCTCTATGGTCGGCGTGTACTGCTCCTCGAAGCGTCCGTTCAAGAAGCGAGACACTATTGCCGTCTTGCCAACTTTGGTGGATCCGAGAATGACCATCCTGTAGCAGTTTTTCGCGGGGATGTCAAACTCGTTCTCCGAGGGACTCATTTTCTTAATCATGTTTCTGTGTGTGTGCCGGACGGATGAAGAATGGCTGAGCGTTTCTTTGCGCGCTGAGGCTCTCTGAAGCTGTGAGCGGCGAGGAGCGGCTATTTAAACGCGCTCGCGCCCCTCCTCCGGAGCGCGTCAGGTGCTGAGAGACTGATGCGTCAGTTCGGGTGGATGAGCGCTTTTGGGTGCAGCTAATACCAGGAAAATGTACTGAGAGGAAAAGTACTTTCACGATGTGTGTCGAATTCCCTACTGTACATTATTTACAAAAAAAAAAGAAACAATATGTCATTCTTCAGCAAAACGCGCTTTAAGCATGTTTGCGCTGTGAAATTATTATTGCAATGTAAAAAAACACCTAATAATTGATGAGTTCAAAGAATTACAGATTTCTTTGGTTATGTATACATTGGTGTGTTTGTTTAGAATAATATGTGATCCTGGCCCAGAAAATCAGCCATAAGTGTTATCCATAAGCTGAATAAATAAGCTTTTCATTGATGCATGGTTTGAAAAAAAGCGCATGTATATAAATCACATTTAAAGCTGTCCAAATGAAATTCTTAGCAATGCAATGTTTTGATATGGAAATATACATGATCTTTACTTAATATCCGAATTATTGTTTGGCATAAAAAATATTTTTTTTTATTTGGACTTTTGCTACAAATGCTACTGTCCAGGGACACATCTTTATGTTATTTAGGTCACGTCAGTATGGATATCAGACTTTTAGTGTTTGCGTGTCTTAGTGTTTGTATTGACCACATTACTGGGAAAGTCTATTCTATGGGAATTTATTTTTACTTCCATCGTGCCAGTTATTTATCCCTACATTTCACAGTAACAGTTGAGATTCAGTAGCTCAGATAGCTTGTTTATTAACATTAGGCCTGCATAATTAGGATTAAATGTAACAAACTGTTCTTGCAGGACAGTTCTAGTAAGTTCTAGCTGTTTGCTAACCTCAAACGCAACAGACTGTCCTAAACAGCATCAATTAGTGTATGCGTTAATAATGTACGCGGTTCTGGTTTGTTAATGTTTAGTCGTAAACGCACTTGGGAACGGAAAGGGACGCGTCGTTTGCGACATTATTCGTTAGTGTTTAACAGCTCCTGGATGTGTGAGTATGAGGTAAATAAAAAGAGCAGTCAGTCGACTATGGTTCAGTAGTTTTGATAGAAGCGCAGCACCGCGCGTCACCGCACCGCGGCGCGAGTGTCAATCACAGAGATGCGCTTCAGAATGCTGCATTCTGATTGGCTGACAGACGTCCTGAGGCGCTAATTAAAGTTCTAGATTTTGACAGCGTTATAGTTCCACATTTCACCCGAACTGCTGCAGAGCCTTAAAGTGAAAGTTCACTCCGAAATGAACTACTGCAGGCCTGACGGAGGTGTATGCTGTTCCCCAGATTCGGAATCAGGTGAGAGAGTGCTAATTCACAAACCAGAAATGAATTTTCGAATTTAGGATCGTTAATCATAGAACATGTATGCAGGTGGAACCCCAACTAACCAAAATTTGCGCATGCTACCGTTTATTACTACATATAGTGTTCCCCTAAAAGTTCAAAACATGCAATAATAATAATAGGCCTTATGTGAAGATTATAGAGAAACAATATTAAAGGAACCTTCTGCTTTTATGACTTTTAAAAATATTAAAGAAAAGTTAAATTTTTCATGTTTTCTGAGAGGTCGTTTCCAATTAGACAATATTTTAAAATGTAAATTAAATTATACGTTTTTAAATGATATTTATTTGTTTATTCAGTTTGGTGAACGTGGAAACAGCAAGGGAATGTTCCATTTGATTATTTTGCAAACATGCACTTTGAATGTTCTCTGAAATCACATCTCCTATTTACATTATTGGAGGAATGTTTGATTTATACCACATGATGTGCATTAAACGATCTACAATGTAAGAGTACAATATTAGATAATCATAAACATTTTATTGGACATAGACTGTTTAATGATCCTAGGCACACCTCTTAACCTTTTTTGTTTTTATCAAATGCATCCACAGGTCACAGACTTATTAAAAACAATAACAACACAACCAATCCACTTACGCATGTCCCAATATGTGCATTCAACAGTTTTGTATTCTTTCTTTGAGCAGCATTCAGAAAACACTGCATTATAGCAACACCTTCTCAAAGATGAAAGGCACCGTGAAATGATTTTTCTCCAGAGCAGCAGGAAGAGCAGGTGATTATAATGAGTTTTTCTTCGACACAAAACGTGGTTTGGAAATGCACATGGCTTCAGCTCATTACAGGAGAGAAACAGAAGTGTGGAGAAGAGAGAGAGAGAAAGAGCAGCATGCAGCTCGATCGATTCCATCGTCCTCGAAGATCTGAAACAGATCTGTTCCAAAGTACGGATAAAAGCTGATGACCCGCACGCAGAAGCAGGGGCTTAAATGAGAATGAGAGAAAGCAAGGAACTACATGGAAAATGAATGCAGGAGCTGAGCAATTCAAAACGGTGACAAGGACCTTTACCACCGGAGAGAGCATTGACTGGATTTCTACAGCTTGACATTCAAACCATGTGTCCAAAAGGCCATGGAGAGGCAGAGCTCATCACAAGCATTTCTCATTTTACTTCTCATTCCCATCGGAGAGGGTTTAGGTGTGCCATCTTTCAGACTCATGCATGAATGAATGATAGGCTCAAGATTTTTCTGTAGATTGCAGCAGCTTTTTTGACAGCCAGACCATTATCTGAACCCCTCTTCACAGGATCATTCACTCAAGTATAAAAAATTGCATCATCTACTCACCCTTATGTGGTAGAATACCAGTTCAGTTTCCTTTGAACACTAAAGTATAACTATATATATAACTATATATATATATATAATAAACCGAGAAGCAATTCAGCAAATTAGAATTTCTAAAGAATCATGTGATGTATTGATGC
>JAUYWG010000046.1:1249236-1260290 GCA_034779775.1 Enteromius afrohamiltoni | reverse complement strand
ACTGCATATGTATTAAATATATATATATATATATATATATATATATATACAGTATATCAAGTAGATTTTTTTTTTTACTAATCAGATGACAACAACAAGAAAAAACCCTAAATGTATTTATTTCTTTATTTCCATTTAAAAGTAACTAGAAGCGGAGGGTTAAGCAGCCTCACAGCAGCACTGTATAAAATACAACCAAAACAAAAAACTGAGAGACGAGTTCTGTGCGCAGAAGAGCTCTGTGAATGACAGACTAACAGCACAGTGAAAGCTGCAGATCTTTCAGTGCAGATTGCCTGTCTATCGCTCACCGTTCCTCAGAAATCACAAAGCAAACGCAGCTCACACGTCACACTCACTGATACACATCTACTGAAGGACAGACGCAATTTAACCTGCTTCACTGACAAAAAAAGTGGCCTCACAACCTGTTGTTCTTACACAAAGAAATATTGCTCTCTGTGTTTCAGATAAGAGCCTGAGCTCCTTGAGGCTGAAATCCTCCAAACACTACACAGATATCTGAGAGACCTGGTGCCTGTCATTAGATCATTTATGAGAATATTCAAGACATATGTGCTAATAGTAATGGTGTATAAATTAACAGTAGCTTATCAATGTTTTTTTTTAATGTAAGGCAAGCCAGGTATGATACTTTAAAATCTAGAAATATAATGAGTTAATGTATACAGACAAGTATTAACAATGACAGCTAAATATCTATAAAATAATATTACATTAATGATAACAAGATTAGAAAATGAAGATTTTCAGCTAATATACTATAATTTGATATAATGACATCCATATATTATCTAAAGTAATATTGAGCACTAAAGTACTAAACAAAAAAAACAAACAAACAAAAAATATATATATAAATAGTATTTCATATAACAACAGCTAAATATTATCTAAACTAATATTAAATAATACTGAATAATATAAAACCCCCTGACAACATGATTTAAAAGAAAGAAAATTATGAATTATGATTTTATGCCTAAGAAGAAATATTAATGATTCATACATTTTCTCAGATGAAGTACAAAAAAGCATTTGAATGTATTATTTTGATATAATAAATTAATTTAATTATTAATTCAAAATAATAAAAAATAACTAACATGAAATTAAATAATATTAAATATATATCCAACTCAAATCGCATGTTAGAAAAGAAAAGTGATTTAAAAAAAAGGCATACACACATAAATATTATTTGATAATAACATCCAAATATTTTCTAAAATAATATTATATGACAACAAATATTATTTAAACTCACTAGAAAAGATTCAAGACTAGACTATTAAGATTTGTTCATGATCTATCTATTTTCAAAATTCAACCTGCATAGCAAGTTAAAAAGATACATTTTTACTAATATTAATTTATTAGTTTCCCCAAACAGAATGACTGAAAAGGATATAATAGTGTGTGTGTGTGTGGGCAGTAAGAGCCACTCTCGTCTGACATTTCACAGAAAGTTACTAGTTTCTTTTCACTAATGCATGTGAAAGAAGCAGTTCAAATCTCCAGTTTAACCTAGACATGCGGACGGATAATTAGCACAGAAAATCAAGAGTACAGTGCGTTCACGGCAGAACAATGCTGAAAACAACACTGCGGACAGCCAATTATTAGAACTGAACATCACATCTAATATAAGCAGGTGATCAAACGAGATGTACAGTAGGTGTTTAGTGGCTGGTTGCTATAGTAATGATGTCAGCTTTTAGCACGAGGCCAAACTGGCCAATCAGAGCGCTGCATGTAGAGCCTTGTTTCTGCTTCATCACAGCTTAGGCCAGATCGAAGCTGAAGACATCACTACATTTACCAACTTCTTGTTACTGCTGTGTTCTCTTCTCAGCATCTATTCTTGCGCTCTCTGGCGCAGGCCGTGTGACGTCACACTCGAGTCAGGACCAGCATGATGACATACAACAGCTGCACTGCCAACCAAATCTCAGATAAACCGATTTCAAAACCCATAGAAACACGGTTCGTATGGAATTTGTGTGGTTTATTTATTATTTAAGAAGGCAATATATTGATCAAAACTGACAGTAAAGACACAAGTGCTGCACAACTGTTTTCAACATTAATAATAATCAGAAATGTTTCTTAAGGAGCAAATCTGGATATTAGAATGATTTCTGAAGGATCATGATCATGATGACTGGAGGAATAATGCTGAAAATCCAGCTTCAATCACAGGAATAAATTACATTTGAACAGATATTCACATAGAAAACAGTTATTTTGAATAGTAAAAATATTTCAGAATATTAAATCTTTTACTGCAATGGATGAGCACAAGAGGTTTCTTTTATTAACAAAATGCAAATACAGACCATCACTGAACAGAAGTGTATATTATTGCTATATATGAATTAATAGAAAATAAGCACTACAGTGTTCTTCAAACAGGAAAAGCAGATCATGATATACTGTTTGAAAGTGGCTGATGCGTGTGGATACGGCTGTGCACCTTTGTGTGATCGTGTATTAAAACTAGCATTATCACGATGCCCGATCTCCTACAGAGCAAAGGAACATTGGTCACTCTAGCAGTGAATGAAGAGTAGATGGAAAAGAGCAGAGGATGAAGGAGGAACAGCATGAGAGGTGGTTTAAGAGTGTGCTGTGTGTTGGTGTAGTGCCTACGTGGTTTTTCCTGAGAAGAGAGGTTAGACGGCATGGGAAACATTAACAGTGAGCATGTGTGTTGACGTCGATTAGTGGAAGAAAGCGCATTAGCTTTTATTCGCTGGTCACCGAGATGCACTGCTGGAGGAGGCTTTTAAACAACAGAGGCTTTGAAAAAACAGCCATCTACCTACATTTCTCCAAGAATTTACCTGCAGTACTTTTACAGCACATACAGTACTGCACATACAGCAACAACTTTTAGTCCTTATCATACAATTTGTGATTACTGGATTATTGATTAATAAAGACATATTTTAATGTGTTTTCTGCACAATGCTATTATGATCTCAAAACACTTTTACTGTAATGAAGGATTTATTTTGATATCTCATAAGCAGCTCCTAATATTTGGCTTTTCTGATGTAGTAAACTTGCTCGTTAGCGCACCCGGAACAGCATTGTACTTGTAGACTTGCAGAAACAAGATAAAATTACATGGTTTCCTAGATCTGAATGAGTTAAATATTCTCATTAATTATTCTTTACATAGTTAAATGTGCTGACAACAAAAAATAATCAATGGAAATCAAATTTAGTAACCCATGGAGGTCTGGATTTGGAGTCACACTCAAAACTGAAGTGGAAAAACACACTCCAGGCTGATCCAACTTTGATGTAATGTCAGAATGAGGCTCAGTAGTGTATGTGCCTGTATGATCTCTCTACAACACCTGGGTACGCTCCTGATGAGGTGGAGGATGGTCTCCTGAGGGATCTCCTCCCAGACCTGGACCAAAGCATCCGCCCAACTCCTGGACAGTCTGTGGAGCAATGTGGCATTGGTGGATGAAGCGAGACATGATGTCCCAGATGTGCTCAACTGGATTCAGGTCTGAGGAACGGGCGGCCAGTCCATAGCATCAATGCCTTCATCTTGCAGGAACTGCTGACACACTCCAGCCACATGAGGTCTAGCGTTGTCTTGTATTAGGAGGAACCCAAGGCCAACCGCACCAGTATATGGTCTCACAAGGGGTCTGAGGATCTCATCTTGGTACCTAATGGCAGTCAGGCTACCTCTGGCGAGCACATGGAGGGCTGTGTGACCCTCCAAAGACCAGTAATGGCCACACCATTACTGACCCACTGCCAAATCGGTCATGCTGGAGGATGTTGCAGGCAGCAGAACTTTCTCCACGGCGTCTCCAGACTCTTTCACGTCTGTCACATGTGCTCAGTGTGAACCTGCTTTCATCTGTGAAGAGCACAGGGCACCAGTGGCCAATTTGCCAATCTTGGTATTTTCTGGCAAATGCCAAACGTCCTGCACGGTGTTGGGCTGTAAGCACAACCACCACCTGTGGATGTCGGGCCCTCATACCACCCTCATGGAGTCTGTTTCTGACAGTTTGAGCAGACACATTTGTGGCCTGCTGGAGGTCATTTTGCGGGGCTCTGGAAGTGCTCCCCCTGTTCCTCCTTGCACAAAGGTGGAGGTAGTGGTCCTGCTGCTGGGTTGTTACCCTCCTCCAGCCTCCTCCACGTCTCCTGATGTACTGGCCTGTCTCCTAGCAGCACCTCCATGCTCTGGATACTATGCTGACAGACACAGAAAACCTTCTTGCCACAGCTCGCATTGATGTGTCATGTATGGGTTTTTAGACTCCGTCTCATGCTACCACTAGAGTGAAAGCACCGCCAACATTCAAAAGTGACCAAAACATCAGGCAGAAAACATAGGAACTGAGAAGTGGTCTGTGGTCTCCACCTGCAGAAGCACTCCTTTATTGGGGGTGTCTTGCTAATTGCCTATAATTTCCACCTGTTTCTATTCCATTCACACAACAGCATGTGAAAGTGATCGTCAATCAGTGTTGCTTCTTAAGCAGACAGTTTGATTTCACAGAAGTGTGATTGACTCTGAGTTACATAGTGTTGTTTAAGTGCTCCCTTTATTTTATTGAGCAGTGTATATATATATATATATATATATATATATATATGTTGTTGTTGTTTTTATGATTGTTAGTCTAATTTTTCTAAAATAGTTTTCTCAACATCTCAGTATAGCCAATAGGTAAAGCATGCTTGTATATCGAATTTTGAATATAAAACTGTGATGATAATAAAGCCAAAAGCATTTTTTTTTTTCATTTTTTGAAAAAGTAGTCAGCTCTAAAAAAAATTACTAATGTGAGAAACAACAAGAGATAAGTTTTGTGCATATCATGTGTTATTATGGATAATAGACTATTTTAGCAAAAAATGTCTTAATGATGCATTTGTTTCTCACAAACACACCAGATGTTAACTGATGGACTGCAGCGGTGTGGATTATCGTAATGTTTTAATCAGACTCTCATTCTGGCGGCACCCATTCACCGCAGAGCATCCATTACTGAGACAAACCTGATGAGGAAACAAACTCATCCACATCTCGCATGGCCTGAGGGTGAGCACATTTTTTGCGGATTTTAATTTTGGCTTGTCCTTTTAATACCAGCATACCTAACCATTACGTTTGCATGTCGATAATGTGGGATACACTAACCAGGCCTGACCAATCAGCCTTTACATCCTGATTCAACGTGTCCGGGTTTTTCAGCAGGTGGACTGGTGATTCATATCATGACGTAGCAGAAAGACGCTGGCACAGCCCTGGCACACGCATGTGAGGGTCAGTGGGCTACACGTGTCCGTATCTCTCGCTCTACGCATGGCTGGCAGCCGGTCTCTTTCATCCCCGGGGTGTCTGACTCACAAACACATGACCTGAGACTACGCTGGACCCGATCGATTTAAGAAACCAACAGAAAACCAAGACGCAGACACAACCACACACACAGTGGAGCTTTATAGTTTAGAAGACCACGGGTCGCTTGCTCCATCAACCGTTGCCTAGTGAACAAACACACCGATTCGGTCACTGTTGTCAAGGTTTTATAAAGTCCACATTCACAAATGCATAAATAAATGCACTAATTGTTCACACGTCAAACTTGGTGGCGTCAAACAGCATAAAATACACCCGACTGTGCATCATTTCAAGTCGTTTTTAAATTACTTACATTTCTTTCTCGGCATGAGGTGCTTTCAGCTTGTCTGATTGACGATAGAGAGCTTTATCAAAGTGCGAGATGGGCGAATGTGTTATTAGGAGCGAGAGCAGCCAGAAATAGCAGCGCATGGCTCCTGAGAAATCCATTAGTGCAAATAACATCTGCTTTGCTCAAACATAGAGTCTGGGCTGATGGGATCATGGAGGGATACAGACGGGCATTCTGGGGATTTTGGGAGCAGAGTGTGCTTTATAAACAAGCTCATTGTTGAGACACTCAGAGATACACGAGATGGTGATCAAATAACAGCTAATTACATGACTCTGCTGAGACTTGCACACCACGACTAGCATTTATAATATACTAATAAACTATAACTTTGATTATCTGCTAACCACAGTTGCATTTATATAATTAAAAGTACAGTAAAATTGTGAAATATTGTACAAATATGGAAATGTAATTGATTGCTGCGATCAAAGATAAATTTCAGTCTTCAGTGTCACATGATCCTTCAGAAATCATTCCAATGTGTGCTGATTTTTCTGCTCAAGAAACATTTCTGATTATTATCAGTGTTGAAAACAGTTGTGCTGCTGAATATTTTTATGGCAACCGTGATAAATTTTATTTTTCAGGTTTCACAGATGAATAAAAAGTTCACAATAGCTGCATTTGTTTTTGAAGTGGATACATTTTTAAAATGATCAATATCTTTACTGGCACTTTTGATCAATTCCATGCATGTTTGCATAATATAAAATATGACATTTATGTATACATAGGAAGTTTATTTGCAAAAACAGGCATCTTAATCTTCAAAAAGTTTTTTTTTAAATGTTATAATTTTTTTCTTGTGTTTTATTGTGTTAGTTAGCTGATTTTTTAGTTATGCATAAACTAAACCACCCCCCCCCCCAAACTAGATGAATCACCTGGAATAACATCTGTACCATACATCCAGAGAAGAGCCAGTGGTTAATTTTCACTTCAATTCATCATTCTTGGATCATGTTGGGGAAGTCGTAATAAAGTATATATATATATATATAGACTCACATTAAGGCCAGGCCCAGGTAGTTGGCAGTGCTGCCCCAGTACATGGGGTTCTCCATCACATTAAAGGGGAAACCAGTCACCTTCTGATCCATGAGGATGCCAAAATAGTCCCCTGTTTAAGAATAAAAAGAGAATTATGAATCAAATAATACCACATACATCATACACACACAAACTCCAGGGAATCAGCTGATTATAGCCCTGATCGTCACATGTTCAGCCTGAAAAACACTGCTTTCACAGACAGCATATGGAGGAAAGAAGGCATCGTGTATGTATAAATTGAGTGTCAAGACTATAAATAATCTCGTTTAACATTCCCTCCCATTACCCCTCTTACACAACATATTATACTCTGCACAGATTTTATATCATCGTCATCTCTCTCTCTCTCTCTATACATATATATTGGAATTAAATAAACTAAACAAAAATATAAATATATTAAATAAATGCTGTTGCATGCAAAACAACATGATTTTAACTTTTTATGGCTGTGGTCCTAAACTGATGAATATTCGGTTTGACTTTAAATGCAGTTTTCCTTTAAACTGCCTATTCTCTATTTTTAGTCTCTTTTCTTCTTGTATAGTGTAGTGTATATGCTCTATCAGACTCTGTATTCACTCTTTCCGCTGGCTGCCGGATCAGTGGGATCCATCTGCGCTGCATCAAATCTGGAGCAAGGTACACAAACACCGCTTTCCCAAATCTCCATGTCTGCTCAAACATGCCTGCAAATTAACTTCGGCAGGAAGACAGATTTCCAGGAACGCCTATGGTTCTCTTCTGCTCCTCGCAAATCACTTTCATGAAAATTCAGCCGTTTAATGAAGAATTAGGATTCAGCTGCGAGCGAATCAGTGATACACAGGGAGAAAAGTGATTAAGACTCAAATGTGCATGTCGACGACTCTAGCTTCTGCTCTGTTTCCAGGCCATCCTGAACAAAATGCCGGTTTGATTTTGTGATCTGGTTCCAATGGCTGCCCTTCAGAGAAGTAGAGCACCCTTTGTCATCAGGACTATGTAACCAGTGCTGCGATATCTGGGTTTTAACCCTTTCTCTCTGACCCAGTTCTGGGACAAAAGTCTGACGGTAACATGCACCTGTTCGTCCGAGTTTCTTTTATTTAGGTTTCATTTTTCAGAGTGTTATATAAGCTCATACATAAGGCAGCCCTGTCATTGCTCTTGTAAATACAGCATATACCGCTCAGCTGATATGAATGAACACTTCATTCACAAATACAAAGCAATACTAACATGATTACGCGTGCAATAATAATGCATGTCAACAGGTGAAAGAGCTAGGGCTGCCAGTCATCACTAACAATGTAAAATATTACCGAAAACTTGATTCATCTCAGAGAATGCGCATTTTAGTGTTTGCTCATGCAAAAGTTGCTGTTTTACTTCTAATTATTTAAATACTCTTATTATTTTTCAATGGACTAGGTGAATTAATCAGTTGCATTTTTTAAAATCAATGTTAAAACACAAACACTAACACTGTAACAAATGAAATGCTCATTAATGCATCATCTAACATTGACTAATAAGACCTTACTGTAAAGATTTACCCATTCATTTAACATAAAAAACAGATTTATGTAAATTAATTAGTTATCTTATAAACTATATATATATATATATATATATATATATAATTTTTTATAATAATAATAATTAATAACTAATAATTTTATTGCTACATATAACATAACAATAATGCTTCAAAAACATGTTGTCTTTTAAAATATATTTAAAATATAAACTGTATATACTAAATATTTTTATATGGCAAGGCACTTAAATGGTTAAACAAATAACCAATTGATATTTAATTTATTTATTTATTGATATTATTATTGACATTAATATTTACATGAATATTTAAATTAATATTGTTCATGAAACTTTAAATATTTTATGTAAATATTATTATATTAAAAATACATTAATATTGACATTATTTATATTTCGAGTTCATAAACCTAAAAAAGTTAACCTAAAACTTAAAAAAACTTAAAAAAAAAATTAATTACAATTCAAACAGCAATTGTGCATATCAATGCAGGAACTGAATTTACATCCAGATGCATTATTAGACTTAAAGGGATAGTTCAACCAAAAATGAAAATGATCCCGTCTTAAACTCACCTTTGAAGCATCCTAGGTGTTGCTAAGACTTTCTTACAATAAAAGTTACAATAAAAATTGTCCAGACCCCTCCGAGCCTTTGAATGGGTTTAAATGGGTGATAGCCATAACACTTCTGAAGACGTGAAATAACGTGCACGTGTTCATAATAAAACGGCCCTCACACGGCTCCTCCTGAAGGGAATCCATGAGTTTTTGTATGATAAATATTCACATTTCAAATTAATAAGCACTTTTCTCTTTTCTCTTTAGTAGACAGACGTGAGAGAAAAGTGCTCATTGGGTTTGAAAAATGGTTATTCATCATACAAAAAGCCATGGATTCACTACAGGAAGACTTTATTCACCCTCCAAGGCTAAGCGAGGGATGTTTTATTAAGAATAAAATAAAGTAACAGCTATCACACTTTTAAACCCATTCGAAGGCTTGGAGGGGCCTGGACAATTTTTATTATAACTCTGATTAGATTCATCTGAAAGAAGAAAGTCACACACCTAGGATGCTTCAGAGGTGAGTTTAAGACGGGATCATTTTCATTTTTGAGTGAACTATCCCTTTAATTGGAAACAGAACTAAATTAAGCACAACATGGGTTTTATAAACAGCAAAGGCACAATTAATGTTTCAGCTGACCCACTTTAGAGAGGCTCTAGTCTAGTGAGTGTTTGTGTGTGATTGGTCAGACGCAGGTGTCAGAAAGCTGCTGAACATGGACTAAACTGGAGGTACAGCACGGTCAGTATAGGTCAGATGTAGAGGTGTGAACTCTGATAATCACAGTGTGTTAGAACATCCTCACAGAACGTTACGTGCCTTCTAAACTTTGGCTGGAAATTAAACATGGACCAAAACCTGGAGATGTGGGAAAAAAAGATGACTGACTGTGTATACTAGTGGTTTTATTCATCGAGGATGCATTACATTGATCAAAAGAGGCAGTGAAGATATTTATAATACTTAAAAATATTTATATTTCAAAGGGATGCTGTTCTTTTGAACTTTAAATTCATCAAACAATCTCAAAAAATAAAATGCATCACAGTTTCCATAAAATTATCAAGCGGCACAGGTGTTTTTAACATTGATAATAATCAGAAATGTTTCTTGAGCAGCCAATCAGGATATTAGAATGACTTCTGAAGAATCATGTGACACTGAACAAATTCAGCTTTGATCACAGAAAGAAATTACAGTTTAACATATATTCACATAATAACAGATATTGTAAATGGTAATTATAGTTTACATTTTTACTGTATTTTTGACCAAATAAATATAGGCTTGATTAGCAAGATACTTCTTTTAAGATCTTACTGACACCAAATAAACAGTAGTGTATGCAGGAATATTAAGAACATTAACCAGATTAACATTTACCTGTTATCTTTTTCCAGGCATGAGACTGTGCGAGCTTAGCTCTCGAGCAGACAACACTCAAACTGCGTGTATTCCCAGCCCTAATGTAGTTTGGGAAGAGAACAACACGGCCCGAAATACTGCCAGCTCTCACCCTTACCTTCACTCATGATTTTTAAATAAGGAGTGATAACAGACAGACAACACCAAATAAGCCTGACACACACAGAGCGCTTGCTGAAGCCGGCTGCACTCCACGTGCTTTTATACTTCCTGGCCAATGACGTCATCTTCCTATAACGTCTCGCCCATCCATTGTACTGCTTGCACATACTATTCAGAGCCGTCACGCTGAGACGTTTCCCATAGAGTCTTGTTGACGCGGCTCGGGTTCTTCTAACCCTAAACCTATCCTAACAGTCTACAGTCCCTGACAAAAGTCTTGTCGCTTGTGTACAAATTGACCTCAAGTGTCGCTGAAATATATTTCTAATAGGGATGTAACGGTATCAAGATTTCACGGTACGGTAATACCTCGGTATGAGTGGCACGGTTCGGTATTTACTGAATCATTTACATAAAAAACAAAACTAATTAAGAGGCTCAAAAAATTGCTTCTCTGTGGTCACATAATGTTATTCAATGCACCCTAATTCTCAATTTTTAATTTTTATTTTTAATGTTGTCAGAAAAATGGAATGAATATGAAATAGTGACTGAAATGCACGCCATTATAAGGCCTACTGAACTAGCTCTAC
>JAUYWG010000046.1:1231638-1243190 GCA_034779775.1 Enteromius afrohamiltoni | reverse complement strand
GAGTGAGCCGTCATCAGACCGAGACGCAGAGACAAGCAAGACTCCTAAGAGATTGAGCTGTTTTGTTGTTGAATGTAATAATGAACAGAGCAGTGGTGATTAACCCCGACATCTGAGAGACTGAAGACGCAGAGGATTAACGTTACGTTTGGTTCATTCATGATCCAGCCTCACCTACAGAAGCAGTGAGTATAATGTCTTTTAATGAATCTTTCCTAATAATGTGCTAATTAGCAAGCTTCACTATGAATATGGCTAAAAAAAGATCCTCCGAGAGCGCCTCGGAAAAGAGGGGCGGAGTCAGCAGAGCTCGTGAAGATTTAAAGCGGAAGTACACAGTGATTTCTAAAGAGAAGTTTTTGACAATATAGATGAGAAGTTTTATTTGAATATATAATGGTATGAAATTTATAGAAACATCGTATATTACCAATATTAATTAACTGCTTTATGATAATCATTTATAATTGCTCAAAATCTGTCCAAATGTATGAAACCTACATTTATTTCTACCAAAACAACATTAAAAATACTCTGAAAAGTTGTAAGTTGAAAATTTTCTTTGCATAAACTCACTTTAGGATGTGTGATCAACAGTAACCAACTGTTCATGCTGTGTGTGTTTGGAGACAGCTAGTTAGTTGCTTGGCTTCATTTGTCTTTTTGTAACTTTTTGTGCAAATGGCTTTTAACACCTATTTCTGGAGGGCTGTGAATAAAGAAAGATGCAGTTGTTTAGTTTTGAGTATTTTTTTGCAATTCTCTCTGGTGACTCTACTAGGCCAAAATTACAAACTCCACCTTTATCTCCATCCTGAGCTCATCTACCTCAAGACAAGTCAAACCACCTCAGCGCTGCTAATTATGACTTTCAGAGGATGATTACATCTACAGACGAGTTCATCTTCAGCCCCACGCGGCTGATGGTTGTGTAATTCACCGAGGAATAGCAGAACATTCATTACACCAAAAAGAGCTGCCAAATGCCTCTCATGAGGCCTGAGGAAATCATCACTGCAGAAACACGCCGCCTACTAAAAAATACAATCATTTCAATTAACCACAATGAATTACATTTCAGTGTCTGACAACATGAACTTTAAATCTCAAAATTCATACTTTCCCCCCATTTTTTTCTTGCAATTTCAAGTTCACATTTCACAATTTGCCACTTTGTTTTCTTGCACCTGTCCTGTTATTTCTCATAGTTAAGCAATTTTGTGTTTACAAAAATATTACAATTCTGAAACTTATATATGCATGTGTATATTTATTATGTATACAGTACATAAATACGCACACATACAGTAATTATTTTGAAAATATATGCATGCATATATTTATATTCTTATATGATATATGAATATATTTAACAACATATTTTTCATAAATACATACATGCACATGTTTTCATTTATATATACATAATAAATAAACACAGTAAAAACACATATTTGAACAAAAACGCTTATTTTGGATGTGATTAATCATTTGACAGCACTAATTTGGACATATTTTAGCATAGTAATACACTTTTTTTTTTAACATCCATACAGTACACTTACATAAAGCTACGAATTTAAACATTAAAATCTGAAGCTGCAATAATCTTTATCTATAACATTTCTGCATTTTATTCTGGAGGGCTGTAACAGACAGGAACAAGCAGAATAAGAAGAAAAACAGCTTATATAATAGCATTTCACAGTATTTTCTCCTCCTTTCATCAAGTAATACAGCGCATTAACCTATTACGTTTATAATTCTTTCAGAATATGAGCTATTCTTCACCTTAAAAGACATTCATCTCTCCAGAACCTGAAGATGACCTTTTTATTCTCTCTGCTCAGGCGTTTTGTCTCCATTGCATCCTGTGTTTTATAGAGATGTGAAGCAGCGTGGTGTGCTTTCACGTCCACACTCTTACCTAACCTCAGTCTGAAGATAGCAGGAGTTTGACCTCTATAGAGCTCAGGTGACTCAGACACACTCACGTCTGCCACTATTACAGGCCGTGTGTCTGCAAATGTAGCCCATTTATTTCACTGACCTTCATTTGGCCAATTACACACCTGCGTGGACTGTCAGAGACTAATGGCTTCACCAGGCCTACTTCTGCACCCACAGGATTTCTCAGAAGAATTATGTAAGGATGATGATGTATGTACTGTTTTCGCCATTCGTTTGTGAAAAATAGTTTAGGTCCTCTTTATCTCTATCTCTGGGTTTGCTGCAGTTTTAGGGTATTTTTAGCGAAGCAACAGCAGAATTAAACGTCATTAGCACAAGTCGAATTGAAATGTTGAGATGTTTTTGACTGGATTTTAAAGCAGGGGAAACAGACTAGTTTTTGATAAAAAAAAAATAAAAAAAATCTAATACAAAATAATGTAAAATAAAAAAAAAAAAATCTAATAAAATAAAAAATAATGTAAAATATAAAAAATATTAAAATAAAAAATAAAGCAAAATATATAAATAAAATAAAATAAAAAAATAAAATAAAATAAAGTAAAATATATCAATAAAATAGTTTTTTTTCAAATCATATTTTGCTGTGTAAAAACATAATAGTATTGGCTTTCGCATGAATATAATGCAGTGAATGCACAGTTTGACACATTTACTTTAAAGAAACGCATATCCACACCTATTTATCATGTGATCACACACAGTCAGTGCATCATGGGAAAACGAAGCGCAGGAATCATCTCAGACTTTGCTCTGATATTGAGTTGTGATCAATCTCACCGCTGTCCTCGTGTCTGAAACATCTCGATGTGAAGGAAAGAGAAAGCATTAAAGCGTGACGCACAGACTCCCAGTGATCAATATAAAGCCCTGTTTGATAATAACATGCTTTTCATTTCTCTTTGTATTATTTCAGTCTGGAGAAAGTCCTCTCAGAAGTGCCACTTGAGTTTAATTCACACGAACACAATGCATCAGGAGATGATCGATATTTGTTTCCTCTGATCATAAACTATTCATTAACTCCTGAGGGTTTGAAGATGCTTGCTGTTGTAGAAGAAAGAAGGAGATTCTCGTGAACTAATAAACAAAACTATGTCATTTATGAGTCTGTACAGTGTGCAAATTGTTATTTTAATCGCCTCTCCACATATATATTGTCATGAAAATTATAAGTTAGACTCATCATTAAGTTAATAGCAACCGCTTGATTGAGTTCTAAAATATTTTGTTTGTTATATTTAAAAAGATTAGTGACCTAGAACTCTTGTTCATTTCACATTTCACTTTTCTTTGTTTCATTTTTCACAGAATTAAACAAAATACATTTTTATATGGTATCCGATGATATTAACATGCCTAAGTAGCTGATATTAACATGTGATTTAATATTATAAGCAGTAGTATTTTTATTTATTTGTTCAATACATTGTATTGTCAAAAAACTAAAAGCAAAACATAAAAAAGATGTTTTTAATTATAAACTTTAGATGACAGCAAACTCACAACTGTAAAAGAAAAAAAGCATGAATTGTGAGACCGGCAGCTTCTTTTTCTATTCTAATGAACATCTAATGAATAAAAGGGTGTCTATTAAAAATTAAAAGAGCTATCTGAATGCTTTTATCTTTATGAATGTTAGATGATGGCACAAGCAATATAAATATAGACACACACATTTACATTCAGTATATATATATATATATATATATAAATACATACATGCATGTAAATGCTACTTGTATCTCTGAGAGTGATGATACATTTTTCTCATGTTATTTGCAAATGAGTTTTTTTTTTCAACACACACGCAAATACATATGTATGATTGTTATTGTTTTGCAATAAGCCAAACAGACTCTATTTCATTGCAATGTTTGAGAAACAGCGGTTTTGAAAGGTTCCTGCATCAGAAGCGCTGGAGTTTTTAATTAAGCGCAGACACTGAAATCTCCTGTTCCTGAGTGGGTCTGAGCTGACCTCAGTATATCAACAAAACCAGCGAATTAAAGCCTGTTAAATGTGTTTACAGGCAGCGGACTGGAAATGGTTACTGAAGGATTTCTGCAGCCTTTATCATCTCAGTAAGGTGTAGTTTACCAACCCTAGACCTCTAGCATCGGTGCTCACTCAGACCTGTGGATCATCACTCTCCAGGAGAAAAGATCTGCTGCTTTCTCCTGCACGTACATACGCTTATGATAAGAACACTGAACTCGTTGCTTATGAGAGGCCTTCTGCAAAAAAAAAAAAAAAAACCCTCTTCAAGAAGCTTACTAAGACTTTTTCAGCATCGAGACAAAAGCTGAACTTTTTTGGTTCAGAATGTGATGTTTGGGAAAAAATGAATCTCATGAAGCGTGAATTCTATACCTCTGTGATACAAAAGTTACCACTACACACAAGAAAAATCCTTTTATAATAACTCCACACTATGCATCATTAATTAAGCATTAGTAAATACTCAATTCATCCTTCATAAAGCATTGTTCCAACATTATTAAGCATTAGTAAGCATCTAAAATGCCTTGTTCCTGAGCATATATACAGTACAATGTTTAATAATTGTATTTTCATACTTTATTAATGCTCAATTTATCATTTCTAAATGACTATGTTATTAACAAACCAGTTGTTTAGGAGTTGTGTTTAATATAAGTGGCAAAAGTATCTAAATCTTTGCTTTCCGAATCCTATGTGATGCATTTTTACAGCAATAACTGCATCTAAACATTTCTAAACAATGCTGATCAGTCCAGTACAACATCTTGTAGAAATCTCTGACTTGTCCGCATGATCTTTATCAAACTGCAGATGGATGTTTTTTGGAGGGCTGTGAGTCTTGAATTACCTTCATTTGCACACAATCTGTCTGACTGGAGTCCAAACTTTTAAGAGATGTTTTGTGAACTTTTCAAGCCTGAAGAGCAACAGCAAACCTTTTTCAGAGGTCTCCTTTGTTTGTGTGTCATGATTCACTTCCACAAAACATGATCAGACATTGATAGATCGTTCTTTAACTAATACAGAGCAGACCCATGACACTAAAAAACACCTCTGAACTCTGATTTCACCTTCAAATTACCAGCTAATACTAGAGGTTCACATACTTTTGCAACACACATACTGTATAGGTACTGTAACAATGGATAAAAAATGACGAAGAAAAAAATATGCATGTCTCATCTGTTTAATTCCATTCTCTTTGTCTACTTTTAGGATGTTTTGAGTCATATTTTAGCAGAAATTAAAAAAAAAATCTAAGTGTTCGCAAACCTTTAAGCACCAGCTGCATTCTGTGATAATAAACAATCCAAGCCAATATCTGATATTTGATAGTGTAATGCATGCTACTTGCTGTTTCTTTGTTAAATTTACTAACACTTTCTAAATGAAAGCGGTCTCCAAGTCCTAATCCTACAGTATTGTATTGTGTTAAAACACATTGAAATGGTAGCCACTGACTACCACACAATATCTTCAACTGTTGGTTACCAAGTAACACTCAATTGAAATATCTTCTTTTGCATTCAACAGAAAAAAAAAACATGTCTTGAACATCATACGGGGGAATAAATTATGACACAATTATAATTTTTGGGTGAATTAAAAAAATATTATTATTAAATATAATAGTGTCTCAGTGATACAAAAATAACACTGATGCTTAAAAAGTCGCATTTTAAAAAAGCTGATGCCAAACAGTGACTGAGACAGTATCACAATTGTTTTTTAATCAAAAGAAAATGTTTTCAAAAAAAAAAAGGAAAAAAAAAAAGCGAATGCACATTAACGCAAATTTAATTGCAAATTTAAACGTTAAAAGTATACTTTTTATTCATGCATTGTATCATGCCTCAGCTATTGTTTTATCAAGGCTTCTTTATTTATTTTACAAGAATAAAACAAACAATTTCTACATTGTGTGAGAACAGGGCGAAACATTTAAACTTGCAGAAATAAATTGATAAATGCTCTAAAATCCTTGAATTAAATAACTGCACAGGGAATCAGTTTGCTTAGGTGCTCAAACTTTACAGTGCAACTAACTTCATCAACCAATAATAACATCACTATGATGCTCACAGGAAAAGTTATTTGTGTCAGCAGCATGAAATCCAGCTAAGAAAGGCATCAGGCAGACGGTTTTGTTTAACTGTCAGAGGCATCGGGAACCTTCAGATCCTCCGAGACTCTATGAATAGTTTTTATCCGCTGCCTTTCAGTGCATGAGTTCTTAAAGGATTTGTGCGCAACCACAGCGTAATTAATCACTGCATGCATAATGTCTTTATTATTGTGTATGATTCATCACTAATGTAAATGTAATTATAAATGGAATGCAGCTAAATATAATAGATGTCAATCTGTATGCTAATAATGTTTGGTCTGTTTGGAGACTGGAGCAGCGCTCAGTGTACCAGTGCTCAATGAGTCCCCATAGACACACACAGAAAAATGAAAAAACGTGCTTGTGCATAATACCCTGTTTTCAAGTCGTGCCATCCAAGTGACTATAAGTGGCATAGAGTAAATCTTCTTTCAAAGAAACAGGAGTGATTGCACAGGTCTGTCTAATGCATTATGATACATTTTTAATGCATTAAAAGCAATATTTAAGTAATATTTAATCTTCAGGGATTTTTTTCTTCTCCAGATGTTAACTGATGGACTGGGGTGCTGTGGATTACTTGTTTTTAATCAGCTGTTTGGACTCTTATTCTGACGGTACCCATTCACTGCAAGGCATCCTTTGTTGAAACACTGATGCATTGCAGCATTTCTCCAAACCTGATGAAGAAACATCTGAAAACATCATGCTCTCATCTACATCTTGCATGGCCTGAGTAAATTTTTTCAATTTTCATTTTTGGGTAAACTATTTATTAAATTAAGCACATCACCCTCCATTGTTTGATCTCACGTATCTTATTTCTCTCTTTGTTATCTTTCTGTCTCAGATTTTCACAAGCTCGAGTGAACACACAGATGGCTAGTTTCCACTGGCATGGAAAAACGTCCATACAGAGACTGTGACAAAAAACCTGCTCACTAAAGTTGCATGCAGGTGGTACGCATGTAAATCACGAAGGTGGAAAAAATAGTAGCTCAAAAACACCACCTTCCTAACACAGAACAGGAAATTTCCACAGACTCCTCAGAGACTCACACTTCATACTTACACTACTGATCGTAACCGGCCCCTCATCGCAATGCAGGTGGGGTCCTGTCCAGGAGCCTGTGGCTGCTTGCCCGTTGCACATGGCACCCCAGCCGGTCAGGGAGGCATCCATGGAGAGTCACGTGCCTCGAGACCTGCCCTAAAGGCGCACCGGCCTGTAGGTATATTGGGTCTATTTAGGGGGGCTGAGGAGGCGACGACATCCCGTGCCGGACCACCAGGCCCATTTCAGGACTCTTCCGTACAACCAGTACTAAAGCAGTCTTATATGCAACAGGCAGAGAGGCAGAACTGCGGCCGCCCCAGGAGCCTCTGAAAAGGCAGCGTCATCAGACAGTTCAGCAATGATTGTGACCATTAGTGAGTGAGACAAGTGGTCATGTTGACAGAGTCCAGTTCCAAACCGAGAAAAGAGATACTCTGCACAAGGGAGAATTTGCTCTTCTCCCAGATGACTCGAACCCCAGATGGCTGAGCACCAAGTCCCTAAGCTTGCACAACTGATCTCTCGGTAGAGCCAGAATAAGCCAGTTATCGAGATAGTTGAGAATCCGAATGCCTTGTTCCCAAAGAGGAGACAGTGCCGCCTCTGCTATTTTGGTAAAGGCTCGGGGAGAGAGGGCCAGCCCAAAGCGGAGGACCTTGTACTGGTACACCTGACACGTCGAATGCAAACCCTAGAAACGGTCTGTGTCAAGGCTAGTTTGAGACTTGGAAGTGCGCGTCCTTCAGGTCTGTGGCTGCAAACCAATCCTGGGGCTGCATACATGAAACAATGCATTTCTGGGTCAACATCTTGAATGGAAGCCTGTACAGGGACCGATTCCAAACTCGCAGATCCAGGATCGGCTGTAACCCGCCGCTTCCTTTGGGTAGGATGAAATAGGGTCTGTAAAACCCCACCCCTGCTGCTCAGCTTCCTCTTCAGCAGTGACGGTCGGTAGTCCCTCGTCTGATGCAACGATAGACATCTCATCCTCTGGAGGAGCACCAAATGAGACGCTGGGATAGCTGCAGGACGATCCGGCATCGGCAACCGGAATCTCTACGGGATGCCGCTTTGAGGAATCCAGAGCCAGTTGGGATTTATCCGGCGGGTGATTCTGATTGTAACCCTAAGATCCACCATGCCGCTAGCCGATGTGGCCAAGGAGTCACTAGGATCCACAGAGCTAGAAGGGGTAGCAGGTGTGGCTAGCCTTCTAACAAAAGAAAGCCGTGATCTCAGCGACGCCATGGACATGAGGACACGATCCATCCACCACCTCAGCATGCTTGAGACCCAAACACGTAAGGCAACGATCATGACAGTCATCCAAGGTGATGAAACTACCGCACCAAGAAGCACACTGTCGTAAAGCTAATCTGGAGGATATACCTAACGATCGTGCTAGATATTTGCTCTTTTAGATAGCTGGGACTGCCAAGGGGAGGACACACCAGTGTGCAACTGAGGCGATCAGGACTTCTCCTGCAGGACATGTCAGCCAAGAGTCTAAGGTAAGCTTTCTTTTGCTCTGCTTGTTCCACGAGCGATCGGCTCCAAAGCAAGAAGCTAAATGGTGAGGCATGCCACCAGCTTAAATACCCGTATGCACTGTGAGTGGCTGGCGCACTCTCACCGGCCAATCCTGATTGGCTTGTTTTCTAAAATCAGACTGACTGAAGATACTAATGTTTTGTAAAAATCAACATCACATCAGCATCAAAAGAGACCGAATTAAACTTGAACAATTACCTGGGCAAGGGTTAATTATAATGGTGAAAACACAGCAGTACAAATATCAATAAATAATATCAATGTGTACCATTTGATTTTAGTTCTGTTTGATCAAATTAGACAAATCTGTATCATATTATAAAAAGTGTTGTTTACATTAAAAAAATAAAAATAGAAACTGTTGATTTTCAGTGCAAATGTCTAAATATTCTTATATTAAACTACATATACTGTTTTTATTAAAATGAGATGATAAATAAACAATTAAAAAAGAAACATTTTTCATATCCCACTCACAGACATTTAGTCTTGCTTTAAACAAACTCAATTTTGTTGAATAGTTTTTTCAGAAAACATATGTTTGAATCTTAAGTACATTTATTTTGATATGTGGATGCTCAGATATTTATACTGGAAAACTATACAAATATATATATGTGGAGGATGATATATATATATATATATATATATATATTCAGTTCATGCAACTTTTCATGCCACACTTCATGAAAGGCAAATTAGCCAAAACAGTGCCGATTGGCACGCTAATTTCCTGCTAACATCACACAAATGAAAAAAGACAGATGCAAATTTTAATTTACATATCGACCAACTCAATATACCAAGTTTAGCACAAATATAGAAGAAACAAATAAAGAAGCCACGGTACGCTGAAAAGTACCGGAGGCCAAAAACTGAATGGTATTGCGTCACTCCTAGTTGTTTTTTTTCTCTTGAAGGAAATTGAAAATCACATGGCTTGGCAAATGATAAATTCGGGTACTGTGATTTCTGCCATTCCAAATAAATGAACCTTCTCTCTCTGCCTCCTCCTAGCAACAACAACTGAGGCCACTTCAAACGCAAAATAGTTTAAGACCTGCTTTTTTGGGGGCACGAACGCAGAAAATCCTTTGGAAAGCATATTCAATAAGATCAGGCGCAAAGCCTTTTTAGCTGTAATTGTTCAGTCTGACTATTTAAACGCTAAAAAATGGCTAGCTGTTAGTCTGAATTAAAGGGATAGTACACTCAAAAATGATGTCATCCTTATGTTGTTCCAAACCTTTATGAGTTTCTTTGTTCTGCTGAACACAAAAAAAGGAATGTTTTTAAAAATGTTGGTAACCAAACAGCTGATGGTACCCATTGACTCTCAGTCTTTACACTATTAGTTGCTTATTTGTATGCATATTACCTTATTAATGCTTATTAAGCACATACCTTATAGTACATGACCTTATTCTACATCCCTAATTCTACCCAATCCCTAAACTTAACAACTACTGCAAATTATGAATTTGTTAAGGAAAAAGTAATTAAGAAGTGTTACCTATTCTAAAGTCGTACTTTTTTTTTTTCATACTATTGACGTCAACGGCTACAGTATTTATTTTTATGCTTAACAGAAGGAAGAAACTGAATAAATGGTGAAAAGTCCCTTTAAGCCAGGACATCCAGGACTTTTTAAGATGGCAGAGACCCTGATCGTGGAAAAGTTCACAGTGCGGAGCATAACAGGTCTGATCCTGATGGAGCTGATTCAGTGTGTGTTTGTACTTCAGTTTTACCGAGAACATATTCACTCTCTCAGAACAGGGCAGAAAATAGCAGCAGCACGTCTAACACACACTTTTGGTCACATGCGGCGTCGATGACACCCACATCAGCAGCGTGGAGACGGAGGCTGCCATGGCAACGGCCAGGTCCTCATGAGAATAAAGCAAATGCAATAAGCGGCAGAATGTGGCGCTGGTCAGATGAGAGCATCGGGCAGATGCCACGCTATTATTATTGATGAAATCAATAAAAGGGTGAAAGGTAAACACTGAAACTTTAGTCGTATGCAAAAAGGAACAAAATGGGCCTCTTGATTAATTTACAATATCACTAATGGCAATTCTGAGTCCTGCTTCGCTGCTGACCTGGGACAATAAATAATACAGCGGAGGATGCTGTTACCTGTGACTGCGGTAAACATTGAGGAGCAGGATGAGCACAGCGAGGGAATAACAGGCCACGTATGGACCTCCGAACAGACGGGTCAGACCTCTGGTCCTGTGCTCCCATCTGGCCACCTGAAACATAAACACATCACACAAATCAGCATTTTTTTACTGAAGGGTCATATCAGTAATGACGCTGAAAATTCAGCTGCGCATCACGGGAATAAATTACAGTTAACAAACTATTCACACAGAAAACAGCTATTTTAAATTGCAGAAATATTTTAGTTTTACCGTTTAAAAACAGAACAAAACATAAAAAAAATATATTTTTTAAAGAGTTTATTTGCAAAAACAGATAACTTGAAAAAAATCTGGATTTTGCAAATTAACTCTTCATTTATATATTTAATACAGCATATGTTTAATATATGTTTTTTAAATGCATTTAATGTGTTCACAGTTTAATAAAGACGTTGTACTGCAAGTTATTCCCCGATGATTCAAACAACAAATCAATTATATAGGAAGATCGAGCAAAGAACTGTCACATTCATTGTCTGTCTCATGTCAATGTCATTGTTTGTTTTGGTCTTAGTCATGTGTTCCTAGTTTGATTTTCCCCATGTGTATGCCCATATATGGTTTTTCCTGTATTAGTGTGATTATTAGTTGATTGTTTTCCACCTGTGTTTCCCCAGCTGTGTCTTGTCTAGTCTTTAGCCTTCTGTGT
>JAUYWG010000046.1:1202971-1214603 GCA_034779775.1 Enteromius afrohamiltoni | reverse complement strand
CCTCGATGCAGCTAGCAGGCCACACAATGCACCGTAGCGACAGAAAGGCTACATCTGGAAAAAGCAGAGGTGGAGGTCTGCACAGCTATTCCCAAACCAGGATAAAATGTTCTGTGTAAGGATACTCACAACACCGCCCGAGTAGAAAGCCTTAAGGACAGCAGGGGAAACCCCAAACTTCCTCAACTGCCTCAGGTAGTACAGACGCTGCTTCGCCCTTTTCGTCTGAGCACAGATATGCTCAGTCCATGTCAGGTCGTTTGAGATGAGGATGCCTAAGTACTTGAAGCTGCTCACCCTCTCCACTGGAGCTCCGTTGATGGTGATGGGTTTGAGGTCCTGTTGTCTCCTTCTGAATCCACCACCAGCTCCTTCGTCTTACTGACGTTCAGCTGGAGGCAGTTTTCCTGACACCAAAGTGCCAGGTTCTCCACTTCATCCATGTATGCAGACTCATCGTTGTTAGAACACTGGAACACAACTGACAGCTGTTTAGCACAGCAGCGCAGCAAGTGCCCGGAGATGGCGTCTGGACCCGCAGCTTTTCTGGTGTTCACCCTTCTCAGCGCTGTGCGAACGTCGTGCTCTGCGATGCTGATGACGCATTCCTCGCTGATGACATCAACATTCTCAGTCACCAGGCTGCTAGCGTTAGCCGCTTGGCTAACCTCGAATCTTGCGTAGAATGCGTTCAGCTCATTGGCGAATGCAGAGTCAGCAACGATCGTCATGGTGTCTTTGGCCTTATAGTCTGGAATTGTGCGAAATCCGTGCCACATGCGGCGTGTGTCACCCTGGTGGAAGTGCGATTCAGTTCGCTGAACTGGCCCTTAGCTTTCCTCACCGCTTGCCTGACGCCATAAGAAGCAGCTTTATATCGCCGCTGATTAGAGCAGCATCATAAGCAGTGGTACGAGTGTCCACAGCATCACGGATCGATCGGTCCACCCAAGGCTTCTGGTTCGGAAACGATTTGAACCTCATTGTCGGGACAACTTCATTTGCAAGCATGCTAACGAAGCTAACTGCTACATCTGCAAACTCGTTGATGTCCTCTGCGCAGGCTCGAAACATGTCCCAGTCTACGTCATCGAGTGCGTCTTGCAGCGTAGCCTCTGATTGGGCAGACCAGCGTTGCACCTCCCTCATGACCGGAGCTTCACAACGAAAGCTTTGTTGATATTCCAGTATAAGTAAAAGTGTTGTGATCTGATTTCCCAAATGCTGGGTGGGAAACAGCTTTGTAGCCCGGCGTGTAACAATGGTCCAGAATGTTGAGTCCCCTCGTCGGACATGTTACATGTTGGTAAAAGTTCGGCATTACTTGTCTGAGGTTCGCTTTATTAAAATCACCTGCTACGATGAGCGCTGCGTCTGGATGTTCATTTTGGAACTCACTTAGCACATCATGTAGTTCAGACAGAGCAACGCCTGTGTCCGCGTGGGGTGGGATGTAGACCGCCGTGGCAATGACATGAACTCGCGAGGCAGGTAGAAAGGACAACATTTAACGCTCAGATATTCCAAATGAGGCGAGCAGCTGCTGGAGAGAATAGAAACACTCCTGAAAAAAAGAAAAGCACACAGTTTGTACAGAGCGGTCAGGAAGGCGTCTGGACGTGGCTGCGCCATACCGGAAGAGATTTCAAGTGAGATTTGAAGTGTTTTGTTGGAGCTCCCTGTCTCCGTGGCGTTTGCTGTGGATAAGTTTGTTTTGGTATTCAGCCCGACTCTGAAGCGTTTTCTGAAGCTGTTTTGAAAAATCGCTTACCCTGCTTTTAAAGGGATATTTATACTGTTTATACTTTTTATGTAATTACTTGCCTTTCAGTTTGTTTTCTTCCTCATTTGTCTACACGTATATATTTCACTTTTATTTAAATGTAATACATATTATTATATTTTATGTAACAACATTTTTTTTCAGTTTTAGTTTGACCTATAACTATAAAGACCCAAGATTATTAAAACACTGTCACAATTTCAACAAAACATCACTGACGTCAGTCAGCTAGTTTTACCTGACAAGAACCAAAAGACACAGAAGCCCAAGTGCTTCATGAGCATATAATGTGCAGTATACAAAGCCTGGTCAATTATTGTAAATCCACACACAGGGACTGTTTTTGCTGTATTTTCACTTTTATCATCACAGACAGCATAAAGCAGCTCTACATTACCTGCTTTGTACTGACCCGTTACCTCTAAAACAGCACTGCAGTGGTTTTATCCTCTGTAATTCCTTTAAAAGGAACCTTAATGTTTGCTTGAGAGCACATAACTAAACAAACTGGCCAAAACTTCTTTAAAAGAACTACAGGCTGTAAGTGGTGTGCACTTATAATGCAGCATGAAAGCAGGGAAAGTGCTAAAAAGGGACACAAAAAAAAAAAAACAAGTGGAGATGCATGTTGGTGGTAATGCTTTGGTAAACTCATCTCCCACTGAAAGCTCATTCAGCGCTGCTCTTAAGTGCGTCTGCAGAAGAGCGTCTTTTTGTGCATAAATTCATCTGGTTATGAGTAAACAAAAAACAAACCTGCATCCATAAAAGACACATCCCTGCTGAACTGCCTCAGAATTCAACTCTAAACCTACAGATCCAAGAAGAGTTCAATACAAGCTAAAATAAAATCAAAATCACAAAAATAATTAAACCTGGAATATTTCTTTGAAAATTTTCACTTGTCCCAGCTTCTGCTATGAGAGGATAACTAGGTCATGCTAACCAGCCCAAACCTGACCACTTGTCCTACATCAATCACAACCAGATTCCAGATCTGATTTTGAGAACAGCAGCAGGACCTCCAGGCAGGCGGACAACAAAACAACAGGAAGTGAGCTCGTCCACAAAGCCATTCCACCTGGGAACGGCACAAAGACACCACACTGAGAGTCTGATTCTCATCAGAGCAGCTTAAAGATTAGTTGAGTCCCTTGTTCCTGCCAGACAATAGCTTCCAGATCTGAATTATCCACATTCACAGCTCCAGCTCAGCGGGAAGAATGACTCACATTCACAGATAATAAACTCACTTCACACACACAGCGAAGCACAGGAAGGGAAATCTCTAAGATATGATGTGTTAATGGGACGTGATGCAAATATACCCAAAATAAAGCTTATAGTACGGTGCTTGAAGTGTTAATTATGAATAGACTGTGTGAATATGCATGACCATAAACTATAAAACGCTTTTAAAAACCTCATTAAGTCATCATTATCATTAGAGTTCAATGGTTTGATTAAACAACTGCTTTTCAATAAGGGTCCATAAGTTTAATGCATTAACTAACAAAGAGCAATACATTCGTTGCAGTATTGATTCATCTTTTAAAGTTAGTTAGTAAAAATACAGTTCATTATTAGCTCATTAACTAATAATGAGCAATATAAATACATATTCATGTTCATGGTAGTTCACAGCAAGTTATTAAAAAGTTAATTTACACTAACAACTGTAAAAAGTTATTAGTGTAAAAAAAAAAAAAGATTAGTGTATAATGAGTTTTAACTCATTAACTATTTTACTAGTTTGTTTTGAAATAGACATTAACTTAAATAGTAAAAAGTAATACTTGTTTATTTACAAATTAATTCTCAAAAACGTTTTTTTTTTTTTAAATATAGTGTTATATTAAAAAAAAACTAAACTCGATTGTAAAGTTTTAACCGATCCCATTTTTTTTAAGCTGAGGTCCATAACTTTTGGCACTCTTCCTACCCCAACCAGTGTAAATAGTCTGAATATAAAGTTATTATAGGTGTAACATAGTGATTCAGGATAGGGTTGGGCGATGTTGACCAATATGCCATCGTACAATGTCTAATATGAAACATTGCGATGGACGATTGCATCGTCGTCGTGGGCAGCGGTTGATTGGGGGGGGGGTTGTTTAGCTGTAACTAAAACACCAAGCTCCGCCCCACAACTGACAAAAATAATAGTGTTTGTGCGAGAAGATGAGAGTAGATCGAGCGCTGGAATGATCGCACGCAAGTCCTTGAATTGCGCGCGGATGGCATATCAAGAGCACACTCGCTTATTAATGGCATAGATTTGCCGCCATAGATTAGGCAGAGGATTGCGATGCCGACTCAGCATTGTGATGTCTATCGGCCATCGGCGATGGAATTGTCTATCGACCCAACCCTAATTCGGGATAAGCCAAAAACATGGTTTGGAAAATGGATTCATGGTGTACTCCCTAATTATATACTGTTTGTACATTTTGAACACAAAAAAGTTACGGACTGCAGCTTTAAGTAATGTTAACAAATGAAACCTTATTGTGAGTGTTGACAATATAAATGAACAATGCAATTAATTAAAATTAATAAATATTTTAGAAGCATTTTTCATTGTTAGTTCAAGCAAATTAATGTTATCAAGTGGAAGCTTTTCATAAACTGTTACCACTTTACTTTTAACAAACAATTGAATTTCCAAACCCCTTCTTTGCATGATGCTAATCAGCGGTGAATGGTTGGTTTTATTTGAAGCGGCACCAAGTGGGAATTAATTAATTTGCATTTTCATTCAGACCCAAACACGAAAATCTGAGGTCTGCGTGTGCAACAAGTGGGCGGCAATATGCTAAAGTTTCACTTAAGTCAGAATGAAACCACTTGCCACTCATTTTAAAAACGATACACATAGTCCACTTTCAGATTTAAAACAGATTTAAATGTTTTTACCCATTTAGAGCTGTGTTAATGTTAATGACTCATCCTGCTCTTCATTTTCAGCCAATCAAATGCTCTGTAAAATCAGAAAGCCCCTTCCACTCACAAACCCATATCAAGCAGCAAATCCTGGTCGATTGTGGTGATGTAACCCAAACTCATGTTTTAGAAGACAGGGAAAGAAAGCTGCATATCAAATGATCTCATGTGGTTCTTCCTGTGCAAAACTGTAAAAGGGATGTGCGAAACTATAAATGTTCTTAATTAACTAGTCTGTAGGTTGTCTGAATGACTAGTTGGTGTTAAGTAAGTACAATAAAGCTGTGTCATGTCCACCGGCCCACCTATCGGATGTGTTTCTCAGGGATATATGCAAATCCTTCCATTGTCTATTATCAGAACAGCCGAGATAAAAGATAAAAAAATAAGCACTCTCTCTTTAAACCTTAAAAACATATCTGTGCTACAACTGCACTCGTCTGCGTGATCATAATAGAGCAGCTTTCTTTTCAGGCAGCAGTAACATTCAATGGTTTGCAAATGTTTTTAAAATCGAGACTGCGGGAGGACGGCAGAAATCAGAGTAAAGTTGACCAATGTTACGCAAGAAAAGGCTGCTCACGTAACAGCATTATGTGCGCCAACGAGAAACACATAGATCATGGAAGGCTTCATAAACTCAAGCCTCAAAGCTGAAGAGACGCAGATACACTGACTCACCACATTCCAGAAGAAGGGATTGAAGATGATGGCAATAACAGCCACACAAAACCGAGGCTCCATCAGGTCAATCAACATCCACAGCTCTGCCAACACAGACATGTCCATCTGAGGATGAACACAACAGGAGTGTACAAGCTCTCATCTGCATTATATGTTAGGTAAACACAGAACATACATGCTCAGTAAAAATCATGTGTCTGCATGGCATTTTCTCATTATTTTACTCGCATACCATTCCTTATTATACTTTTTGACATTGTACAGGGGTAACTGCTGCATCTTCCAAGATGAAGAAAAAAAAAACATACCTGGAAAGCTCCCTGAAAAACTATGGGCAAGTGTACCTCGGAACAGAAGCTGTTTCACCAAATGTATTTGATTTAGTTAACAGACATGTGGTATGGCATTATTTTAAAAGCATCCTCATTTAACAGCATTTTTACACGAGTGTCTAAAACTTTGAAAAGTACTGGAGCTTTTTTTATTCATCTTGGAGACATTCTTCTGGATTTAGTCTGTCTGGATGATGATCAGATCAGATCTCTGTGTGGAGCACTGGCTGTTGTCAGATAATAATCTCACTGCATTATTACTACTAATGAAAAAAATAATGTTTGGAAATGGAAACTAATATTTCCAGCTGAGACACTACTGCAAAAGATAGAAATAACCCACTTAAAACCAGTTTTCTGTTGTTGAAAATACTAGTGACCTAATACTTTTGCACAGTACTGTATACTGTATATAAAAAGTTCTGTATACAGTGTATACACACACACAGTATACACACATATTACGTAAACGAAAACTTTCTTTTTGGATGTGAATAATCGCAATTAATCATTTAAAGGCACTAATTTTAATACATTTATTTCTGTGATCAAAGCTAAATTCTCAGCTATAGCCTATAATAGTCTTGAGTGTCACATGATCCTTCAGAAATCATTCTAATATGCTGATTTGCTGCTCAAGAAACAATTCTGACTATTATCAACAATAAAAACATCTGCTAGCGAATATTTTGTGGATACCTGTCATACCTTTTTCAGGATTCAGGAACAGCTTGTTCATAATAGTTTTTTTTTTCCTAACAACACAAGTCTATACTAATTTGAATCAATTTAACAACATTTAACAAAAAAAAAAACCCTATTCATTTAAAAAAAAAAGAAAAACATTTCTGACCCAAACCTTTTAAAGTTATCTTTTTATTCATCAAAAAATCCTGAAAAAAGTATCACATGTCATTATGGTAATCTTTAAGTACCATTGATTTGTATACACTCAGTAAGCAGAACTCCCATCAGAGATTTTATGGGATTGCTGTCTTACACTGATTTGCCCTTAGCAGCATTTCAGCACTTCTGGCTCCTTTGTATCACACACAATAGGTCTTTTAAAGGGTTTGTGGTCAAATGCCTGAAATAAAGTCTGCCTGTTTACTAACATTTACTCCATAACTACTGAGAGGTTCGCTCAAAGGCCATGCAGGCAGCACTTCATGAGTTAGAATGCTGAGTCTCAAATTCTGCATGTGAAAAATCCCCAAGTGCATGGATTTCAATTAAAATAACTGGATTCTGCCCCCAAAAATTGACTGAACTGCAGTAAATATGACTTCACATTAGCGCTACTTTTCCAAATTCACGATTTTAAATAAAGATTAGAGCCCGACCGATATATCGGCAGGCCGATATTAGGCATTTGCCAAACTATCGGTATCGGCGTTTATAATGAGCGTTTCTGAAATTAAAAAAATGAATAAAATTACCAGCCGATATATCGGATTTTAAAACTAACAAGCATTTGTATCGGTATCGGCCTTCAAAATCCTTCTAAAGATTAAATAAGCAGAACTTGACGCTTAGTGGTGTCATGCAGCGTGTTTAACTTGCATTTAGCCTTAAAGCTGTCATGTGTAAACATCATCTCGACAAAACAAAATGAACTTTTTATTGGTCACAGAGCTTATTTTAGTGAAGCGACGCAAACTTATAGCTTAGACTACGTCATAACTGCAGCACATGATATCCATCTGGAAGATCGACTAAAAATGCATGACCAGAACTGCAGATTCTGCTTTGCCCTGAAACCTTGACCTCAAACAAAGCACCACAAAGTCTCAGTCAGTTCACACTCAACCTACAATTAGCTTAGTTGTCTCTGCACATTATACTAGGACGTAATGACATGATTGAAAATATAACATCAGAAAAAGTGCTGAACATCAATTACTGATAGCACAATCGTAACACGCTGACTGAGCGAAACATCTGAACATCTGACCACGGCAAGTTCAAGAAAACAGTAACAAGGTCACTGTTTTTGATGTGGTCTCAAGTAAAGTTTTTAATCTGATTAATCAGACACACACACATGTGATTATGCAGAAGACTTTGTTTTGTCGCAACCATACCATTTTATCCTCTAGGGATTCTCGTATTATGCAAAAAACTGTGATTTATTGACGCCACTGAGTACAACGGGGCATTAGAAAGAAACAAAGCAGCCTTTAAAACACTTACTTTTTGAAGCTTTTTGTTTGTGGCAAGAGGACTGGTTTTGCCCTCAGCGCTCTACACTTCATAGTCTCACTAACACATATTAGATAGGCCAACATCACAAAAGCACACTGACTGACTAAAAAAAGGTCATGTTCTGATTATGTAAGAGTAATGCAACTCATTAACCAACACGTACTCTGACTTCTTTAGATCTGGCATATACCTGCTTCAACTTTCTAATCATGCTGAGGAGCTGTCTTTAAACAGGGCTTTATCTGTCAAAATGCAAACAAATGTAAATCTGGATTGTTAAGAAAAAAAAAATGGAATGGAATAGTGTGCCATGGCCTGCTGTGCGTTTAGCTAATCATCAAACTCTTGTGTCTTATTGTTGGGAATAAAAATGAATACACTGATGATAATAGTAATTAAATATCAAGAACGGCTCCATTTATGAAAGTATTCATATTATATCAAGAATGTCTTCAGCATTCAAAACTAAATTATGCACATGAAGATCATTTTCAGAAAGGTTTTTGTTTATTACTACAAATACCTTAAATATTTTAATCATGAATAGAGAGAATATTTATCTTTTTTCATATTTCTCTGAGAAGTTTCTCTTTTTGGCTTTGTGATTAACAAACATTTGCATATTTTTAACATTTAAATATAACAATAATAACAAAAATAGAAAGATTTAATGTTTGTGTGAATATATGAACATGTTCTAAAAATTGAGGTCATTTTCTATAGAGATACTGTGTTTTTGAGGCCGTTTTAGCTATTATAGCGCCACCTATGGTCCGATCTCCATGCAACAGATAATTGTTAAGAGTTTCATAAAGAGTTTTAGTTTACATTTTATAGGCTTTTGGGTTTATGCAGCCACGCCCCATTTTAAGCGAGTCAATTACAGCTAACCAAAGAGCAATATTCTAAAGCAGTGGTTTTCAACCTGTGGGCCGCGACGGTATTGCAGGGGGGGCGCCAATTATTATTAACAGAAATTGTAATATTGTTAATTTAATAAAAAATGTCTAGTCTGCTGATCTGTTATGTATATTTTCTATTTATTCAATACATTACCAGTTTATTCAATAAAGACAACTAACAGCCTAGCTTCCGAGTTAACCCGACACAAAAAGCGGGATTGTTTAAATTCTTTTGCAGTGGCCCACGAAAACATATCTGTTTGACTTAAAAAAGGTTGGGAACCACTGGTCTAAAGTTTTTTGATAATTATTGATCTAGGGAGTCCAGATTATTGCAGTGGTTTGATCGAGATTGAGCGAAAAGTGAGCGAGAAGTAGGTTTTTAACATATTTTATCAGTTTTTTACAGACTTGATTGACAGCAATGGTTTTTGAGGCAAAGTTGCTCAGTATGAGGAGATCTATCAAATGATATGCATATTGTGTGGGTGTGTCAAACACCACGTGATTGCTGAGCCAAAAAACTTGACTTCTGGCCGACATCTTTCTAAAAACTTTTAGAACCTTCTTACAGGACCATGAGTCGAACATGCCCACCAAGTTTCGTTCCGATCTACCTCCGTTAACCTTGTCCAGCAACTGCTAAAAATTCATTGGCCAATGGCCATTCATTTGTACCAAGATGCAGCATATCAATTTTTAAGTCAATCGGACCAACGCTTGCCTAGTCATAGCTAAAAATATATTTCTTATAGCGCCCCCATGTGGCAGGGCAGATTGTTTTTAGTTTGACTGAAGTTTGAGCATATATACGTCTACCAAGTTCCGTTTCCGAGTTATAGTCTGAATAAAATTTTAAGCTTTAGCATAAAACTTTAGCATACGTTTCTACTTATTTTCAATAAGTATTGATAATAAATGTCCCAAGAATATTTCTGCAGTGGTTTGGTTCCGATCCTGAGCAGCGAGGAGGAGTACCATCTGTTTCAGCATTCTAGGCTTTACAGTTTGGGCTGCACGATTAGTTCTAAAAATACTACTACTACTAAAAATAAAATCCTAACTATTACAATATTATGTAATTATAATTATTGTAAAAATGAACCTAGGCTACCCACTGTAAGTCCAGATCCTCGTGCATTGTGTTAACCTTTAATCAAAATGCATTTCAAATATAATTTTGGCCAACTTTCAGTTTACATTAATTCATTTCCTCAACAGCTCCCCGTACTGTACATGATCAGATTGCAATGACAGTCGATGACAGCACGTGCAACATCAGCGCTCACGTGCATGGAAAATATCAAACGCATGTTTGTAAAAAAATGCCATAATATGTACGACACATTAACGATGGGGATTAAGTGAGCAGTGGCTTGTCCACGCATGAGCAGAAGAGATGGCTCTTCCTGACCTGACTGTAATCCACGTTATTCAATCCTCCACAGCAATCCAGCGCGGGATTTGCGTCCAGCAGCGTCTCTGCGCTCATGAAATCTCAAACACACAGTCTGCTGTCTTTCAGCAGCATGTCACCAGCATTCACTGTAAACCTTTCACACTTCTATAGCCGCAAATACTGAGGAACTTGCTGAAGTTACCAACACAGCGGACATGACGCTTCCCCCTCGACCTGCTTGAGTCGCCTGGAACTCTGGGAAATGGAGTTTCTACCGTTCATTAAACGCTGGACTAGCCTTCAAATCACTTTAATTTGAATGCACACGTCTACAGAACGTGTATTAATCATGCAGTGTCTTATAATAGCTACTGAATCCCTAAATTATTTTATGCATGCGTGTTTGTTTAATTACCAAATATATTCATCTGCATTTTTGTTCGTTTCATATTTTACTCTTTTTCATGCTATTGTTATTACTTTTATGTCTCATTTCACTAGTTATTTTTTTAAACCTAATTAAAAAACATTATTTATGTAAATTCCCAAGTTATATTTTTTACATGGGTTCACTTTGTATATTTGCTGTGCTTATTTATTATTTTTTTATTTATTTTATAAAGATTATTAATCTTTGATTTGGCTTATTCTTTTTGCACTGCATTTGACTGTGATTGGAAGAAGAAATAAATAAATAATAATAATAATTCTTTGTATTACTTTATATTAAATAATTGTTTTACTTCCTTGACAAATCCTTCAAATGGTGTTTCTACAATGAATTATATGTCAAAACACTCCTTTGCAGATCTTATAACATTATCATGAATGTATGTAAACATCTATAGTGAGTCATTTCTGCAAAAACTCAAACAACTGAAGATAGTCTGGTTTAACACCTGCTGTACTTCAAGAGAATGTGCTGTTATTATGTTGTGTAGTCAGGTCAGAGTCATCAGAGACCAGCAGTATGTGAGTCACTGATGCTTCAGTTAACCGTGGGTTTGATTCCAGTCTGCGTCACGGCTCTCTGTCCTCCTTTCACATCACTATACTCTTTTATAAACCTCAAACCTGGACAGAATCTAAGACATGACAGAAATATAGGTGTAGGATGATTTAATTTTAACATGTATTACTGTAACTGCACAAAAATTAAATATATATTGTAATTATAATACATACATAGATAGCGCTGCCAAATGATAAATTGCTTCAATAATAAAAGTTTTTGGTCATGTAATATATGTGTGTGTGCATATTTATATGTATATAAAAATGTACACATGCATGTATATATTTAAGAAAAATGTGCTATGTTTATACATTAGATTTAATGATGTATAATATAAAATACAAGAATATGAATATATATGTATAAAAA
>JAUYWG010000046.1:1184551-1194850 GCA_034779775.1 Enteromius afrohamiltoni | reverse complement strand
AAGCCGGCCCCCAGACCCCGTGGAAGGCCCCGACGTCGAACGGTCTCTCGCTTCAGGAGCCGCTCGCAGGGGGGGGGCTCTGTCACGAGCCTCACCTCCGTGGCCCTCTCCGCTCGCCAGCAGCGGAGCCCCGCGAATCATTACACCGCAATTATTAAAAAATTAATTCTTGAACAAGATAGCATGCTGTTTTATCCACCAGTCTCACGGCAATTCGTAACATTTTTATAAGGTGCCTAATTCATACAAATTCGTACGACCTCACGATTTTGGCTAAATCATACGTGTTGAACGAGTTGCCAATTCATATGAATTTGTGCGAATGACCTACACCTAACCCCGCCCCTAAACTTACCCGTCACTGGGGTTTAGACGAATTGTACAAAATCGTAGGAATCAGTTTGTACAAATTTGTATGAATTGGCACAAATTTTCCCCCTCGTACGAATTGATCGTAAACCTGTGTTGGTTTTATCAGTATATAAATGAAAATGTGTTTCTAACTGATATCTAAACTCATCCACCTTCTTTTTAATTGAGCATGTTGTGCATTCTTGGTTTGATTTATGTGCAGTATCAAGGACGGTATCTTAAAAGTCTGCACATCTTTTGGAATGCTTTTTTTTTTTTTGCTGCCTACAGCTTGTGTGATATAGTACAGAGACACAGAATGATAAAGATCAGTGTCCCTGCTGTTTTCTTCTGCTCTCTTTTTAGCACAGTGCTGCTAGTTTGAAAAATAAGGTAGAAATGTTTGCAAGTAACATTCAAAATTAGCAGTCTGAACAATGCAATATCTGTCATTCTATTAGATATTGATTTAATTTGATTAGCTTAATTTGGTCCTCTAATTCTGAGGTAATTGCATTTAAAACAACAACAAAAATTTGTTAATTATAATTAATTATACAAATAAAATAGATTTTGATTGCAGTGTTTTTATCAGCTGTTTGGATTCTGACGGCATCCATTCAGTGCCGAGTATCCATTGTTAAAAAAACAACAACGCTACATTTCTACAAATCTGATGAGGAAACAAACTCTAACTACAGTATTCTTTTAACTCATTTAATAACTAATGCTGAATTGTAATGTTTCATACTCGTTTGAACAATGCTTACTGTGCTTACAATGCATAATGTGTTAGTTTGTCATCTTTTCTGAAACAAGTGTTGATTATCTACGTCATACTAATCAGCGTTCTTCTGGACAAAGAGCAAATGTCATCAAGAACTACAGAGATGAATCTGGTAATTGCCAACCAAAATATATGAATAATGAGCTTCGTTATAAAGAAACACGGATGAGATGTGTGTGAATCTCAGAGCAAGATCAAACCAACATTCAGCGCAGACAGCAAAGAGACAGGTGCAAACAACTGATTGATTCACATTGGCCTTTTCATCACTACAAGAGCCCCTGATCACGTCTCATTTTGTGCCACAGACAACAATTCTTTGCCAGATTGAGAAGTTAAAGAAATCAGGGGTGTATAACTGTGATTCATCTCGCTTCGTCTGCGTTTTCTGTCAAATTAAGCAGAAAAGGCAGGCAGAAGAGACCAACGGTTCCATGTATTGGTATTATAGCATATATCATAATGTTCTGGGTCAGACTGTGTTATAAGTTCATTAAACTTGCCTATGTGTTATATATAACTCATTGTGGTCTAATGAAAAAGTCCATTTTTATGTACCTTACTGCACATTTCACTGCAGTTACAAAGAGAAGTGTCCACTTAGTGGCGCCAAAACACAGGTTCAATATGTGAACACTGGTACATTTTTATTACGTTGATATAGGAACATATTGAGACGGTACCGAATTGAAATATCCATGGACTGTTGCTAAAAGTTAATGCTCTATCATGTTGGAAATATCCCCTATACCAAATCCAACCCTAAACCTACCCGATAGTGTTAAGAAATGCAAAAACTCAATCAGCTCAACATAACTAACCTTTTTTTTCAGCAGGGGACATGAGTGGACGACTATATCTGTGGTTCTAGTCAGGGGTTGTTTGTTCAGAATATTTGATGATTTTTGTCCTCATTCTTTCCTGCACACCAGCTGTAGTGACTCAAATCGCTGTGCTTCAGGACAAGGACATCTTGTGGTCTGAACCTCAATCAGCTGTCCTTCTGTTTTAGACAAGGTGCTGTATTCCCCGCAGAACTGAGAGACGCATGCATAATGTTACTGTCGTACATTATCAGCATGCAATGTTTAGAAAAGATAGCCCAGGAACGAACATTTCTGTGAGCAAATATAAAACGGAAAGGAAATGAAGCAGCAAATCAGATATTAAAAATGGTGAATATGGTTGATTTTATTTAAAGCATTGTGAGCTTGTAGTGCTCTAAAAGTGAAACCTAGTGGAAAAGAATGAATTAGCATTTTCATTCTGAACCAACAGAAAAGATCAACAAGTGGGCAGGCAATATGCTAAAGACTCGTTTCAATGATTCTGAGACGACTCTTTCTTTTGAGAGACACTAACTTTATACACAGAGCACTTTCAGATTTTTTGCAGGACGTTTTCCTTCACAGCTGTGTTGAACGATCATGAAAGATCAGTTTCAGAACCCATAGTATGGGCACTTTAACAATTAGTCTAATAACAGTAAAATGTCACATTTAATTCATTGTGTTGATTCAACTGAAAAAGGTTACTTTTCTTCACTTGATTTTTAGAGTACAATTCTGCAAGATTTTAGATTGGACAGTAAGTGGTGGGTGTTAATAAACATAAGTCATATAAAACGTTTGACTATAAATACAGTATGCAAAATATATTAAAGAATACTAGATCCTATCCCACTTAATAACACACACAAAAAACAAACACAAAACATCTTATAGTAACAAATAAATTGCAGTGAGGTGGAGTGATGTCATCAGACACATCAGTTTGTGTCTGACAGAGAAATGTTCTTAAAATCACCCTTTGAAAATGGAAATCTGAAAACGAAATACTCATATTAAAGACATTCCCAAATTCACAGATCAGCTAGATTTTACTCATGATTCAGAATGACACACCTGCTAATAACAGAGCGAACAAAAGACACAGAAACAGAATCTGATTTGTGTGCTATGTACTGTATGCGCTGATACAAAGGGGTAAGATTAAAAAACAAAAGACTGAAACCTTCAGAGCTCTCCGGATGTTTATGAAATAAAAGGAAATTCAGTTGTTACGGGATTAATAGAGCAGACCTGTTTCTTTCATACTGGAGTAAAAAAACAAGCCTTTTATTTGGCATGAAAGCATGCAGTCGACAAACCCATGACATTTACCAGACGCTTTTATATAAAGGTTTGCCAAAACTTCATTCAAAATAGTGCTTTCATTTGGTAATGTCAAGTCAACAAATCCCATTCGACTTATGCAAGCATATCAACAAAAGCCACGTCCTGTTTCTGCAGAAATCTCTCCGACTCGTCCTCCCGCTCGAGTTAGTATTAAACCTGTCTGAGTGACTCACTTCTTTTAGGAGCACTCAGACATCGGACAGGACTCTGATAGCCGCCCGCTAATGTTTAGATGTGTTCTTATGTAACTCTTCCGATTACCTAAGCTCAAGACTGCAAGCTTCTTCTCCTTGTTCCTTCACCAGCCCTGCTGTAGCACAAGCTAAATCGGCTAATTAATAATTGCATAACTGTAATTGAAGTGCATTCATCCTCCCATAGAAGATTTAAAGCACATTGGGTCGATTGTTTCTGTACAGCAGGAAAATACACTGGCTTCTTTTATAAATGCTGAGAGAATAACTCTCCATTTACATATTAATAACTTGAGGAGGGAATCAAATATTTCACCTCATGTTCTTTTGATTTAATTGGTGCATTAACAGCAATTACGCAATCAAATAAGTCTTCTGAAGCCTCTGAATAAATCTGTGTGTGTGTGTGTGTGTGTGTGTGTGTGATCAGCAAAGAAGTTTGTTCTGATTCAAACGTACATATTATTATTGGTTTAATTTGTTTAATAATTAAGTTCTAATCATTTACAAGTATAATTCATACATTCGTATTTTATTAATTATATATAACACTCTAATTATGCTGTAACAAGAAAAACCACAAACATCTTAAAAAATGTATTACATATTATTGTCATAACGAGCCGAGTCATAACGAGCCGAATATTATTGTCATTTACGAGCCGAATGACGGCTCGTAAACTCGCGCTTCCTTGCAGGCAGAGAGGACGCTGAGGCAGGAACTCGGAAAGTGCGACAAGCAAAGCAGAGTTTACAGGCTGACAAGTAACGTTAACATCTGACATTGAACTTGAGACAGGGAGTGACATAAATACACAGATCAATCAAAGACTAAAGACAATACACCTGGGAAAGACAGCTAGCAGATGATCCACACTAATGATGGGGGCGGGGTCACAAACGAGGCAGAGACATGAGGGGACAGGTATGTAAACATAGAGCACATGGACAAGATGAAAAATAAACACACCAAGCACATGGACTTAACCTGAAAACACAACAACACAAGACGAAACTAAACACAGAACCACGCCTACGGCGTTATATAGCCCCTCCCCAAGGCGTGGCTTCCAGACGCAAGAAAAAAAAAAAAAAACACACAAATTTTTTTTTTAAGGGAGTCAGTGGAGCAGGCAGTGGATCAGGAGCCTTGGGAGACCGAGGCGGATCAGGAGCCTTGGGTAAGCTCACCGGGGAGCGCACTGGATGCGCAGCAGCCATGATAGTTCACAGTCACTAGGAGATTCAAACGGTTCAGGTCACTGGAGGGCACTCCAGAGCCTGCGAACTTTGAACTCTGAACTCTACATGTCTGTCTCTGTTTGTAACCTGAACTCATGCCAAACCCTCACTCGTTTGTTGTCTAGGTACTTCATTGTTTGCTCCACCCCCTGACCTACTTTCATGTGTATAAAACCCGGAAGTGTTTGTCTGTCTCCTCACAGTCCATTGCACTGTTAACCTGGTTCTTGTATTTTGTTCTGTGTTTAGTATTCTTCTGTCTTGTTAATTGGAGTTACTGTTAGCGACTCTCGCCTGGACTTTGACTACTCTTTTGCTCTGACTCTGCCATTGTTGTTTTGCCGTCATCGACCCTGCCCATTTGTACTCGTAGTTTGTTCATTAAACAGCTTGCGAGTAAATCCGCATGCCTCTCGTCTCCTCAATCGTAACAATTATTATATATTTGTATATATTTATCATATATTTGTACACTTTCACTTCTATAATCTGATGTAATATAAACACTTTGACCAGAAAGTGAACATTATGAATCACTGAAACTACCATGCTCACGAAAAATGTGGATTATGCCATTTTAAAAATGCCAAATGTTCCCTATCAGCAGAAAAAGCAGTCCAGTGATGTTCTTCTGCTAGTCTGTCTCTTGACCTCTGACTGTATGTAAAGGTGCTGAAGTGATTGTCTTCACGTACTCGACTGACACAGAGCAGCACAACTGCAGGCGAGATCTGATCCTAACACCATTAATATCCCAGACTAGATCCTCAGTAGCGCTGGTGTTCAGGTGCAGAATCAGTTTGTGGACACTGCATGGACTGTTTCCTCGTCCGTGACATTCGGCTCTCTGAGATCAAAACATCATGCTGTTGATGTACACTTAGATACTCAGACCTCAGACTCTGGTGTAAAATCGAGCCTTTTTAAATTGATGAGGAAGAACAGGGCATGACAGTCTGAGGGGATGATGATGGTAGACATGTGGTGTGATGATGTCCATAATCTCTGACCACAGACTGACCTAAGCTGTGAGGTCATGAGCAGCGGCCAGCGGTTATTCTGAGGACATTTCACCCAAATAGCATGTGTAGCGCTACAATAAAAGCATTACATTTCTGACTGTGTGAGAGCCACAACACTCTAACTGTTTGTAACGTTCTCGCTGGTTAGGCCATCTAGCTCCTCTAGAGGACACTCCCTGCATGGCAGTCTTACCATTCTTACTCTTATTCTTATACCGAACTCAATCTCCCAGAATGCACCTCTCCTTCACAGCTGTTCCTTGTTTGTCTTCAATCTACCACTCATTAACACCTGTAGAAATACTAGTCTGTTTTATCCACCCAGTGCGAAGAATTTCAATCGCCACTGCATCCAATTCCGAGCATCCTCTTCTGTGTTTTCCCTTCCTTGTATTGACTTTGGACTGTTCTCTGTTCTCTTGTTGTTCTGCCGCCTGCCTTGGATTATTTGCCTGTTTAACTCAACACTGATTGAAGCCCTGCCTGTATATCTCTGTCACAATTATGTGAAAAAAAACATCAAATTTTAAGAGGAAAAAAAAGACTTATATGTCACAATTCTGACTTTATATCTCAGAATTCTGATTTTACATCTTGTAATTGTGAGAAAAAAAGTTGCAGTGTTTTATTCAGTGGGGAAACGGACTTCCATAAAATATATGATTTTATTGAAATATTTGTTTTTCACTTTACTTGTACACATTGATGCTGACCCATCGATCTTCAATAACAGATTATATTTTCCCCCATATATTCTGTGATGAGGAAATACACTGTGTTTTCTCCTCCTTCAGCTACTGTAGTGCTAATAGATCATCCCATGTGATCTTCAGAGTATCCCTGCCTCCATCATCAGCTCCATCAGCCTCTCTTTCTCTGTGCACATACAGCGGTGATTACACAGTGACGAGGTGAAGTCTCTGGAGCGTGCCTGACCGCAGCGAATGGGGTCAATCACAGATGGACCAAGCATCTCTGAGGTGTTAACATCTGGCTTGGAGACAGAACAGCTGCTCTCAGGTTACTCATGAACCACATCTCGTGATCTTCTCCTAATAAACCACCACGGGAGAAAACCTCACACACACTTCCAGTAATATACAACAAACTGCCATAATATTATGATACACAAACCAGAACAGCAAATGCGGATGGTTCTTCAGTCTTTGTGCTGTGAACTACAGTGTATTTAATATTTCCACATTAGATGTTGATTTAGGAAGTTAATGTTAATGAAGACACTTATGTAATGTTGTGTAATGCATATATTTGATATTGCACACAAAGCAAACCATTGATTTTATGCATGTAAATTATTCTCTACTATATAGTAGTTTCTTGTTTGTTGCATTAAAATCTGCACTTGTACACAGTGACCTGCATGGCTTATCGTTCCACAAGACCATAAAACCAACAAAGAACAAATTTAACATCCCACACAATGCAGTTCAGTGCTTGCGTAATGAAAGGCATGGGAAAATCCCACAAATGCATCAATTATTCTTCTGATAATCATCTGAAAGATAATTGCTGTACGATCATGAGATCCTCCCAAACCTTCCAGAACAAAAGACAATCAAGCGCTCTGGCATCTGTGCAAACAAACCCAAACTTCTAAACATGGCCAGAAATACATTACGAGTCATAAATGTCTGAAAACAAAAGAAAGTTTGTAAATGTTTGTGGTTATGAGATTGGATGTTTCCTATCTAAACTGAGTAAGAATTAAGTATCGTGAATCCTTTTGTGAAAAACTGATTTCTAGATGATAACTTGATCATTCTGGTTTTGTTTCTAATGATTCTTTCAGCACTTTATAGGATCATGTCATTATCTCATCTTACATGATTGACAGCCGGTGTTAATGCGTGGACGCCCTTCTTCTTTGAATGGTGCAACCTCTTCGGCGTTATACACACCTTGCTTGCCACAAGGGAGTGGTCAGTGTTGCAGTCTGCACTGTGGTAACTGTGGGTGAGGAGGACGCTGCCAATATCCTCTCTTCTACTAATGACAAAGTCAAGCTGATGCCAGTGGCGGGAGCTCGGGTGCCTCCATGACACCTGGTGGATCTCTTTACACTTGAAGAAGGTGTTGGTCATGCACAGGCCATGGTGGCACAAAAGCTCAAGCAGTCTCTAGCCATTCTCGTTGATCTTTCCCCTCCCAAAGCGTCTGAGGCAGATGGGCCAAGCCTCGTGGTCAGCTCCTACTCTTGCATTGAGGTCTCCAAGAAGGTAAAGGCCACCAGTGCTAGGGCCTGCTGTGGGGGGCTCTGTGAAGCTGACAAGCGTGTTCTTCACAGCGAAGCCAACACCGTACTGCCTTGGTTGGTCTGGAGGCTTCCCTTGCCAATAGAAGGTGTAGTTAGCTTCTCTGATGGTGCCGTTGTCAGCCAGCCGGGTCTCCTGTAAAGTGGCAAGGTCGACGTTTAGTCGTGACAGTTCCCTATCGATGACAGCAGTCTTCCTTACATCGTCGATCTGCTGAAGATCTGCAGTGAGTCCGGAGCACATGGTCCTGATGTTCCAGCTAGTGAAACGAAGAGCTGGAGGCTTCTTTCTTATTTTATTATTATTAGGTAACTAATAATCTTTGTACTAATTAATTGTATTGATTTCTTCTTTGTGATACACATGTGAATGCATGACCATATTAAGTTTCTTATGCAATGTAATAAACTGTAATCATATCTTGTCAGTCTTTTAAAATATAATTTTTTCTAACAATTCACAGAATTGTGAGATATAAAGTTAAAATTCTGTGAAAAAAGTGAAAATTGAAATTGCGAGTTATAAAGAATGTTCTCAGAATACTTTATTTCATGTAATTCTGGCTTAATATCTTGCAATTCTGACTTTATATCTAACAAATTCTGACTTTATATCTCGCAACTAATTCATTGTTGCCAAAGGTGAATTTGTAGAAAATTGTCAAAATAACATTCATAAAATGATCCAAAATATAATCCAATTGTTATAAAATGTAATCCAAATTAATTGCAGAAGATTTATCATTTTAAAATATTATAAAAATTATAGAATAATAAAAAACACCCTATGTTAACGTAATTAGGATATTGAGAGCTTATTTCTTAACTTTTCTTTTTAAATAAGTGTATATTTTAGCCAAAAGCACACAGATATATGACGGCATGGCAGTCTGCATAACAGGAATGGGTTAGATACTGAAGAAACACTAGAGGAAAAATTCAGTTCCAGTATTTTTGAGTATGAACCAGTTCTCAATGCCACCAATTACAGGCCGGTGCCTCTGGTGTTAAAATGCTTTCATAACCCATGAATACTGAGTCACCAACTCTATCCTGTTATCATCTGAGATCCACCGGCACCCTCAAGCAGTTTGGTGTCCTTTGAGATGCCGGTCAGCGGATTCATCTGCTTCACTTTCAGAACCATTTCCAGACGCTTGCGTTAGTTTCATAGCGGCTCCACCGGTGTTTTATCCAAAGGTAATGGCAGTTTTGGCCTGTCGTGAACATTGTGAACCCGTGGTTAGCGTAATTACTAGCTGTTCGAGGAACAGTCTGGCTTTACCACAGTGTAAAATTGTCAGCCATGTGATTTAGGTGGGATGGATCAAACTGGCCATCTTTGTTTATCCAGTCAGGCACACATGTTCTCTTAGTGGCTCCTAATAGAAACCAGCGGCTTAGGTGTTCCTGGAAAAGCCAAACAGACTCCTCCTGCTCGACTTCTCCCGCACATACTCCACACACATAGCAACAGCTGCCATCCCTCACTACACCTGACCAATCAACCTCGACTACGCTTTACCCCGACCTCACCTCAAGGTCAGTGGGTTTGACCACAGCCGAAGCCAGAAACATGATATACCCATCGCTCATATCACAATAGTTAAAATTCAGTGTTTTTACTCCAAGTGTCCTCACTGACCTACAGATACACCTCACCTACATACAGCTTCTGACCGAGTGCATGATTCAGGATCTTCACTCTTAGAGATACAAATAGCATGTGAGAGGTTTGTATTCAATGTTAGAGTTTTTTGTTGTTGTTGTTGTTTTGTTTTAATCCATCAACTACCCATATACTTTGAATATAAACTACCCATGTATATAAAATTACCTGTCATGCACAACTTAAAGTGAATTAAAAAAAAAACATCCTGCATGATTTTAAATCTGAAAATGCACCGGCTATAAGGTTATTGTCTCTCAAAAGAAATAATTGACACTAAAACGAGTCCCAAGTAGTTTCAAGTTGACGTCACTTGTGGTCTGTCCAACACAGTCCAATTCGTACGTATTCTTACGAGGGGGAAAATTTGTGCAAATTCGTACAACCTCACTTGTATAATTTGTCTAAACCCCAGTGATGGGTAGGTTTACCTACACCTACAGCTCAACCTGGCTAAGACTGAACTCCTTGTTTTCCCTGCAACTCTAACTTTATACCACGATTTCATCATCCGTCTAGATTCATTAACGATAACCCCATCAACTTCTGCAAGAAATCTTGGAGTTATCTTCGATGACCGCCTCT
>JAUYWG010000046.1:1165814-1184451 GCA_034779775.1 Enteromius afrohamiltoni | reverse complement strand
TAAGTTGTTGTTCGCCTCTTTAGGACTAATTGCTGCTGTTTTCCCCACATGTAAGTCGCTTTGGATAAAAGCGTCTGGTAAATGAATAAATGTAAATGTAAATGTTTAGGGGTGGGGTTAGGTGAAGATCATTCGTACAAACTCGTAAAATACATACGATTTAGAAAAAAATCAGGTTGTACGAATTTGTACGAATTAGCCACCTCGTAAAATATGTACGATTTGCTTTGAGATCGGGTTAAGTCTTTCTGTTGGTACCAAATAAAAATGCTAATTTATTCTTTACCACTAGGTGTCTCTTTTGGAGCATTAAAAGCTAACAAACACTGCTTGAAATTAAATCGACCTATCACCAGAGACGTTTAGAAAAATGAAACGTTAAACGAATCGTTTGGGAGTCGTTGAACAAATAAGATCAAAATAAATGCAAACTCCAAAAAACCACAGGCGGCACTTTAATATAGACTGAGTTTGAGGTAAGATTAGAATGAGCAGAGTAATGCATCGTTTGAACTCAATATGCTAATAATTCCTAAATAACATGAATTATGCATTCAGACTGGAACACGGCTTATGCATGCATTTGCATCACTCTAATAATATGCTTATACTATGCATGTATCTGATTAATCATGCATTGGATGCTTTTAGGTGAGTTAATTAACTTGAATATTGACTGGAATATTTGAAACAAGCATATATTTCAAGCATATATTAAGCACTCAAAGTGCATGGAAAAAAAACTTGAAGTGATTTTCTAGCAGTATGCTGTTGTTGTTTTTTCATTACGATATGCATGTTCTTCTTTGTTTTCAGGGGGGAAATCAACAAGCCCTGGGCTAAACATTTTCACTAATAACTTTATGGAGGAGATTAAGACCCATTCCCTCCGAACACACTGCAACTGAAACTAAACTGATACAGTTATATGACTGCAATTTATGATCTGGCGGGGTGTGCCAGTGTTTAAACAGGTTTAATTTTTGATTAACTTTGACAGGAAGGGTCTCAATTAAGTGTCAGGAAAAATCAATAGCCTATCAATGACTTTCAGTTTATGTCATTAAAACAAACATCTACTCTGTCATAACTTTCTGTGCATCGGTGAGCAAATGCATGCAACTAATGTGTGAATAAAATATGGTCTCGGCTGTAGATTCTTTGTCTGTTTTAGTGGCTGCAAACAGGAGTGAAGTCTTTGACCTTAGACCCTGAGGGAAACCTCTGTCTCTCAAATAATCATCTCATGTGACTCTGTGAGTGTATTTGCATTGGAAGTCCTTTAGATGAATCATGTATTTTCATCGAGTGCATTACTGTTTTGTTACGTCGGAAAAACAAATATCCTCAGCGTCTCGTTCCACTGAGCACAATGACCTTTACTCAAGCCGAATAATGGAGAGGAAATGTGCGATCTCTGTGTGTTTTTGCTGAAAACCTGAGAGCTCACAGGAAGTGGAAGATAGGGACTGGTGGGATGGAAAAGAAGAAGCTCCTGGAGACCAGTTCATATAAATCAGTTAAAATTAAACTAACACAAGACGCTGTGATATAGTCTGTTTCGATGATGGCCAGTTTAAACCAGTTAAGCCATTTTCAGAGGTTTTTTTTTTTTTTCAATGTGGTTATGTAAGCAAGCAATATTAGCCATGTAAGATAATGAGATTATGAGCTGGTGCTAGTAATAATTAACCTTCTCTACCAACAAAACTATCAGCTCAGACCAACTTAAATGAGGTATTTACGCAGCACTCATCATCCAAGGCACTGATGTTTTGCAACAGACACACACTTTCTTATTTGCAGTGGCTGACTTTAACGTGTGTGTGTGTGTGTGAGGAATAAAAACAAAACGCACGTGATTGGAGGAAAGGCAAACAGTGGTGTGTTATGGAGACGGAGCGCTCTGCGGTCATGCAGGGCCGAAGATAAGACCTCCTCCTCATCAACCTGAGCAAACAAACAAAGCCAGCGCCAGTCCGGCAGACAGAGTGCCACGACTCATGCGCAAACACGCACACATGCAGACACACACCATATTAATATAATGTAACACCTTTATGCTTATGCATCATTAAAAAAACATGCATAAACACTTTGAAGCCATGCAATAGCATAAGTGCATTCAAAACCCACAAACACTAATTGCACTAAACTACCGTGTAATAGTGTGCGTTTCGGCGAGCTTCATCATGACACATGAGAGTCTAGAGCCTCACATCAGTTTCTCACGTGTGTACAAGTGTATGTTTAAGATGATAAGCCTCTCTGTCCACCACAGAAACGCTTGTTTCATGTAACCAGACAGGTGTAGAGCTCACACACAGTAACCGGCCTCTCCGCAGTAACTGTAATCAAACCCAACAGCATCGTAAGCTTAAGTACATCGTAGACCCATTGAAACCAATAGAGCTATAAGAACTATAAACGCAGCCCTGATCATTATGTGTGTGTGCACCCGGTATTTATTAATGTAATTAATTCTTAATTCTTCTTCAGAGATTCTTTAGAAATCAAACTGTGATGCATTTTATTCTTTGGTGAATATGAAGTTCAAAAGCTCAATTCTTTGGTAACATGTAGAAATGATTTATTTGCTCTCTATTAACTGCACTCTTCCAGTCGTTTGAGAGCTCACATGTCTTCAGATGTAGGTGTTAACAATATTTCTGGGCCTGTTTAAAAAATTAAAGCTAGCAGTTCAACGACAGTTTCAATGATTGAGCAGCACTGCCCTCCTGTGTTAAACTGAAATATCACACCAAAATAAACAGAGGCGCCTTGCAATGCCCTCAACATTGAGCATGGGCAATTAGTAAAAATAATACATTTAAATATATTTATAGTTTAAATCTATTAACACATTTACTGACAGATAGCCTACTAATATAAACATTTAACTTTATTTGGAGTATTACTTGTGCACAATGCATCTTACTTATTAATAAGACTAAAATGTGTGCTTATGTCACTGTTAATGAGGATTGTGAAATATTGCCCTTTAAATGCAACATATTTAAAGTGTACCTAAAGTATTCTTGCATTAGTTCCACTTTAGCACAATCAAATATACTAAGTATGTCTTTAATTGGACGTCTGCACAATTAAAGTGCATTAAGCACAAAATCAGACTTTAAGTACACTGGTTTAGTATACTAAAAGTATAATTGCCTGACATTTTATTAAGTACATAAATATGAAAATCCAGTTGTATAGTGTGCATGAAATAAATGGAATTCAAATAATTCATTTACATATATTTGTTTTTCACTAGGGTTCAGATGTGCTTTATTTAGTCCACTTTAGACATTATACTAAGTTACTTTGTAACTACATGTCTACTAACTCTCAGAGTAACTGTTAGGGTAGGTTTAGGGTTAGTAGAATAAGTTGACATGTACTTGTAAAGTTTCTGATAGTCAGTATGTAGTAAAATAAAGTGTTAGAAGATATTAAGCAGACAGTCTACTAATACTCTAATGACTGCTAGTTAACATGGAGTTACAAAGTTACTTACTGTAAGTAGAATATCTAAAGTATCTATCAAAATAAAGTGTTACAGGCAATTCTGCTTAGTTACACAACTGTGCTTAAAAACAAAACAAAAATATGAATCTGATTAGAACCAGAGTAAACTTACTGGATATGCCACAACAAAAGTATCAATATATTGAAGTAGATGTTTTTGAACAAATGTTTGATAGAAGTTGGGTCAAATCTCACAGGCCACCAGATAACCGTGTCAGAAATCCTGAAATCGGACAAAATAAAAAATACATACATTTGAACCAGGAACCTCTTAAATCATAAATCCATACCAACAAAGCCATAGGCCTCTGTGCTGTTATTGTACAGTATATTGCACATATTGTATGTACATTTTGATGATTAATTTTTTTTATTTATTTTTTCATTTTATATGTTCAAACTCAACTTAAAAGTATAATCCATCCAAAAACGCTCTGATTCCCTGGACGTTTTCTAAGGAGCATCTCAAAAATTCATCATCAGATACGCAATTACATTTTGACCATGAACAGCGCAGTGAGGAGGGCATTTACACAGGAATCGAGCAGAAATGCCTGCCGAAATTTAATAATAATAATAATAATAATTTCCTGTAATAACATTTCCATCAGAGGATTTTGTGCATGAAGAGAACACAAACATACCACACGTGACGACAGTGGGACCCTGATGCCAAGAGTTTGATGACGTGCTCATGAAACCCTATGTGCTGAGAACAAACATGAGGAAAACATCTCAACGGTCACGACTGATTAAATGTGCTTCATCCATCACGAGCAGAGCGACACAGAAGAAGGTCAGCGTTCAGGAAAACACATGATGACTGTATGAGGAAGGATCCCAGGTGAAAGTGAACATGACCCTGACCTCCAAAAGAACTGACCGGTGATAGCGTCTCTCCAGATCTGTTCTCAGTGCCAACAGCTTAAAGAAACAGTTCACCCAGAAAGGAAAATTGCTCACCTTCAGGCCATTAAAAATGTAGATGGGTTTGTACCTTCATCAGATTTGAAGAAAAGTAGCATTGCAGGACTATCTAATCAGTGGATGCTCTGCAGGGAATGGGTGCCGTCAGAATAAGAGTCAAAACCTCACAATATTTGTTTTTGAATTTCTGAGCTTATATGTCTCCTGATTCAAACCAGACCACTTTTTCACTGGAGGGAGTGTCTTTTTAGATCATGGACTCGTACTGTATTTTAGTCAGAAATAGAAATACAAGTGCTTCTCCAGCTTCCACAATAGTATTACACTGTCCACAACTCTTGTGTCACTGACATAAACACTGTTAGGGTAGGTCTAGGGTTAGTAGTTTGTTGTGAACCCATTAAAACAAAGAAGATATTAAGATGATAGTTTAGTACTACTCTAAAGCTAGTTGACATGTAGTTACTCTTAGTATAATGACTAAGGTGGACTACCAAAATATGCTAACGAATCCTCAGTCAACGACAAGTTTCCAACGAGAGCTGTTAATAACAAGAAGCGTAATCACTCTGGAAATGCAGAATGTTCTGGTCTGAGTGTTTTGGAAAGATTGCATCTCAACTTCAATTTCATCTTGATTTTTTTTCCCTGTTCTGGTGAAAAAAAATATTTGTTCCCTAAACTTAACTGGGTTAAGTTGAAGCAACAACTTCACATAGATTCTTCCTCATTCCATGGTGTTAAGATATGCTAAGAGTTTGCATAAATTCAACAAATTCCATTCATGCAAACGAAACACAATTTGGTTAATGTGGAACCAGGATGCTTGATTACATAAGTGAGTTAAGTTAGTTCAAAGAGTCATTTCTTTGAGTGTACTTCGGCACCATTAAAATGCATTAAGTACAAAATTAGTAGTTTCGATTTAGCAGACTTTAAGTACACTAGTTTAATATACTAAAAATACAATTGCATGCCATTTTATCAAGTACATAAATATAAAAATTCAACTGTATACTGAGCATGAAATAAATGTAATTCAAATAATTCATTTACGCATATTTATTTTTCACTAGGGTTCAGATATGCTTTGTTCAGTCAAATTTAGACATTATACTAATTACAAGTTACTCCGTAACTACATATCTACTAACACAGAGGCGAAATTATGTCAGTGTCAGTGTCCAAATATATATGGACCGAACGGTGATGCAGTGTGATGTTGTGTCCATAAGAGGACACTCTCAGATCATGTTATTGAGACAAGACAGAATTCACTTCACTGTCAGATTTATTGTTGGGTATACAATACACGTTACATAAAAACCTCTGGGAAAAAAAGAAGTTGTCAACACTTTGATCAACACTTGCATTGATCTCCACCAGATAAAAAAAGTGTTCTGTATATCATTGCTTGTCATTTCTGTGATATTACCTGTTTGTGTGATTTCTTCACGAGGGAAACAAACTGAATTCAACATATATACATCATTTGATTAGTCATCAAAAATCTCTGAGCAGCTAAAAATGGCACATCAGTACAAATTTCCAGACCAACAAAATATTCATTTCAGGCCATATAGTGGTCTTCCTTTAGTTTCAGATGATATAAAAAAAAATATGAGCAACAACGAAAACAACAAGAACAAAAGTGCAAAAGCATAGTACTGAAAATATTTGTACAGCACAGTATACTCAACGATCCACGGTACGCATAGTATCGACGTAACATCAAGTTGTTAAAATTCTGGCACATTCTGAACATCACTTAAAGCTAATATTTCTAGTTAAAGCTTTCTACATATTTAGCGTACAGGACGATACTAAACTTTTAACAAAACGTTAATTATATGTTATGCAAACTACTGTAAGTGCCATATGATGTTTTTCATATGTACAATACATACATTCATATCAGTTTGTATTTTATGAAAAGACATTGACAAATAACAATGACAAAAGTGAGAGAGTATGAACATGTGTTTCTGTGAGTGTAAAGAGGCCATGACAAACTTAATCAAACTTTTCATACAGATCAAGAACAAAATATTTAATACAATCTATATAAAAAGGTGTGACTTTTTACCTCACAAATTTGACCTTTTTTCTCACTTCATCACTTTTTTTTTGTTTCTACCATGAAAAACATGTATATACTGTATAGGACTTTTTTTTTAATCTCAGAATTCAAACCTACTTCTCACAACTATGAGTTTATCTCTCATAATCTGACTTTTCTTCAAGCTGATGTCTCATAATTCAAGTGCAAATCATGCATTTCATACAGAATTATTTCTTGGAATATATATATATATATATATATATATATATGTCCACATTTTATGGCCTCGATTAGCTTTGGATTGTAGTGTAATGTGTGATTATTCAAAAAAAGAGAAATCATAAAATTTTACATAACACAGAAAAAATCTGGCAATATTAACACAATAAAAAGTATACAACTATCATTACCAAGAAAGATATAAAACAATGAAAATCAGCTATATACTTTTCACTGAAGTATGATCTGGACTAAAAACAATTTAAAAAGAAATCATTAAAATAATAAAAGATTAAAATCAAGCATCAAGCTAACAGAATGAAAGCACAGAAATCTCTTGATTTTACACTTGTAATTATCTCTGTGCTGAACAGCCATGTTTGTGGGTATTTTAATTGGGTTATAAGTGAAGCTGCCACATCAAACTAAGTAATTGGGTGACTGAATGATTTTGACATGTAATAAAAGCAAACCTTGAGACACACAGGTCATGAGTGTTGAACATACATTCACAGCTGCTTGGAGAGGTGGGTCTGTGTTTATTGGGGGTTTGAATATTTAAGCATGTGCCAATTGCATTATGATGACTGCTTCTCTTTACACCGCGTTGGCTTGGTGTCGTTCGCTGTTGTTTGCTGTGAGCTGTGAAGAGCATGGAGGTCCAAGGAAAGAACACAGTGTTTGGAAATGAAAGTCTCCAGAGCTGCAGAATATCTGACAGGCATCCAATTCATGCCAGAGAAGAGGATGAAAGTGAAAAAACACACAAACAGACAGACAGGCAGAGAGAGAGGCGCTTTAGGAGCGACAGCAGCCGACTCCCTTCATCTCCTTGTTAACATACTCCTGCAGTTGAAACTTTGGCTCGTTAGGCTCCTTCATCTCCCTGTGCTTCAGTTCCCTGAGAGACGGGGAGGGAGATATCAGTTTCCTCGCTAAACTCCCGGGGAATTCACTCAAACAATCTGCGCCTGCTCAGAGCGCTGTTGATTTGCACATAATGTCTGTGCTGTTAAACACACGGTTCAATAAAGCAATTATCTGTGCAAACACACCCCAAAAGCAATACAGGAATCATATACCTGGTCTTATAAAAAAATGTACCTCTGTGCAACACCCTTTTTATGTACCATACTGCACGTTTCACCGCAGTTTCAAAGAGAACTGTCCACTGAGTGGCGCTAAAACACAGGTTCAATATGTGAACCCTGGCACATTTTACTATGTTGATATAGGTATGTATTGCGATGGTTCACAATTTAAATATCTGGGACTGTTGCTAAAAGTTAACCATGTTGGAAATATGCCCTACACCAAATCCAACCCTGAACCTACCTGATAGTGTTAACAAATGCAAAACTTATATAAAAACCCATTTGTTGATGCAACCGTGTAATTTCAACTTCCTTTTACACAGATTTGAAGTGTTTTGTTGAAGTGTAGTTACACAGGATTGAACCGGAGCTCCTCGTCTCTCAAATACATCTCTGTACTCTTTTGGAAACTGCAGTGATGTGTACTTATTGGTACATATTATGTGTCTTACTAAAAAGTGCACCAAGGCACATTTATGCTATGAGACCAGGTAGATTAACAAAAACACCTTGAAGTTGGTTCAGTATGATTTGATTTATTATGTACTGATCATTACATGAAAATGTTATTTGCACTGGCAATACCAATTACGAGTGAATTGTGAATGATTCACAAACATGCATTTGACAGATGCTTTTATCAAAATTGACTTTAATTGCATTCACGTTGTACACCTTTATCAGTGCATGCATTTGGTGGCAATCAAACCCATCATATTGGCATTTGCTAGCACTACAGTTTGAGGAATGCATGTTTGTGAATAAGTCCTAATTTAATAAGCTGGTTAAATTGGATTTTACCTGCAGCAAAACAAAACGCCCTCAGGTGCAGCATTAATTGCACCCCGTGCTGGGTAATAACTGATCACATGCACATCTGGATTATGTAAACAGATTCCAAAAATCAAGTTCTTAGATTACATTTTACTTGTAATCAGACAAGTTATTTGGTAATGGATTATGTTACTAAGTACAGTTCTTGGCATGCAATTTGGAATCAGTAACAGACTACCATTTATTGCACCAGGCTAACAGTACTGTGTTTGTGAATAAGATGCCATTTAATGATCAGTTAAATAGAAAAGAGAAGAGTTTGCACAGAAACTGAATATAAATAGCTCTACACAATGATTATTTAGAGAAAGAAAAAGAAAATACAATTTACAGGCACAAAAGTGTTGTGAGTGGTTGCTGCTAAGGAGTCTTTAAAGGGGTCATATAATACCAGATGCACTTTTACAAGTTGTTTGAAATGAAATGCGTGTTGGCATTTTGTTTACACAACCATTCTGTAATGATGAAAATCCACCCAGTGTTTTTTTATTTTATTTATTTTTTTATGTAATATCCTTAAATCTTTTCCCCTTTCTCAATTTGAGCCGTCTGACCATGTGATGTCACCAGTTGGAAGCCACACCCACAATAGTTGATTGACAGCAGCGTGTCACACAGACTGAGCTGGTGTCTGACCTCAAACCCACCCTGAGTGAGCCGTCATCAGACCGAGACGCAGAGACAATCAAGACTCCTAAGAGATTGAGCTGTTTTGTTGTTGAATGTAATAATGAACACAGCAGTAGTCATTTACCCCCGACATCTGAGAGACTGAAGACGCAGAGGATTAACGTTAACTTGCGCCCCATGCGTTTATGTTCTTGCGCATCATTCATGATCCAGCCTCACCTACAGAAGCAGTGAGTATAATGTCTTTTAATTAATCTTTGCAAATCGCCTTTCCTAATAATGTGCTAATTAGCAAGTTTCACTATGAATGTAACATCTAGTTCTATGAATACAGTTAAATAAACAACCTCTGAGAGCGCCTCGGAAAAGAGGGGCAGGGTGTTTTGAAAAGAGCTGTTTCTGACAGGGTAAAATGGGTGTTTTTTTAAACACTACCTTTGAGAAATTTTAAACAAACTATATTACAGATTTGTCATTAAGACCTAAAGAATCATATCAGGTTGTGTAAAATTGGCATTATATGACACCTTTAATGCATTGCTATATGTTTGCTATGTGGTTGATTATGGTGTTTTAACGTGTTTCCAAAAGGTTGCTAGTGATTTGCAATTATGATTTAAGCATTTTTAATGTGTTGCATAGTGGTGGCTATGGTGTTTTTGAGTGGCTCTTAATGCATTGCTATATATATCTGTAGTGTGTTGCTTTGCAGTTGCTTATATTACGTATCTGTAAAGATAAATCAGTACATATTACTCCACACAGAATGTCCTGATTTTAGAATTGTGTTCATTCATTAGAAATCTGGGCTAATTTGATGACGCTTTTAGCTGTCGGGGAGAGAACGGTTCTCTCAGCTCCATTTAGAACACGTTGTCAGGTATAAATCCATTTCTGCAGATTCTCAGTGGGTAAAACAGAACAGATTCTGTCTGAAAATGAGGAACTTACTTGCCCACAGCAGTGAAGGCCAACTCAACATTCAGACCTGATTTAGCACTGGTTTCCATGAAGGGAACTCCAAACTCCTTTAGAGAGAAAATATAAATTGCTTTCGTCCTTCTTCCTTCTTCCATTGCATTTATAAAGATTAAGATCAGTGCACATGTGTGTGTTTTAGTGTAAATAATTTAAACTGCAACCTCTCAGACAATTAATAAGGCATTAAGGGAGATTTTCCTGATAAATTATTCACCCCTTTATGTTATCCAAGGTGTTAATATCTTTCTTTTTTCAGTCAAATAGAAATGACATTTTTGAGTAAAACATTCCAGGGTTTTTCTCCATATAGTGGACTTTAATGGGGATCAGTGGGCTGAAGGTCCAAACTTCAGTTCCAATGCAGCTTCAAAGGGCTCTACATGATCCCAGCTGAGGAATAAAGAGTCTTATCTAGCAACAGTTTTTTCTAAAAAAAAAACATTTATACACTTTATACAAATGCTTGTAGGTAAGACCATTATTCTTCGGCTGGGACCATATAGAGCACTTTGAAGCTGCATTGGAACTGAAATTTGGACCTTAACCCACTGATTCCCAGTCCATTACATGGAGAAAAATCCTGGAATGTTTTCCTCAAAATGCTTATATTCCTGCAATTCTTTGCAGCTGAAGAAAGAAAGAAAGACAGTAACATCTCGGATGCCTGGGGGTGAGTAAATTATCCAGAAATGTTCATGCTGGAAGTGAAATAATCATTGTATTTGTGATCACTCTTTCCGGTAATGAATTAGTAAAAACTGCAAATACAATGATGTGTTCCCATTTAAAGATGCATTCAGAAATGCTCCCTAGTTTTACACAAAGATTAGTATTCAAAAAATGTATTTATTATTTATCATTTATTAAAATTATTTGTTTGTGTCACCTCTCAAAAACATTAAAAAGAGTGGTATTTGTTTATTTGTAGTTACTGTACAGGTTTTACGTTACATTTTCGCCTTCTTTAAATTTTTTTTTACAATGTTTGTTGATGTTACAAACCTTGGCCAGTTTTTCCCCCTCCTCTCTCTTCACAATCCTTTCATGTGTGGAATCAGCCTGATAACATCAATCAATCAATAGACAATGCATTAGCTTTCAATGTTTTCTGCATTAATGATGTATGAATTGATGGCATACAAGCATAAGGTCAGAAGGTTTCACATGACGTATTTATAGGTCGGGCAGGTTCACTGACCTTGTTACCTAGAAGCATGACCACCACGTTCTGCTGAGCGAACTCGTGAATCTCTGTGAGCCAGGCCTGCAAAAAGACAGCAATTATACAGTCAATTTACAGAAAATGACCACAAGCGCACATGCGAGATGCAAATTATTCTGTCTCTGGTTTCGGGACAAATTCACATTTGAATCCCTGAGCAAGAAAGAAAAGAGTGATATTTTCCAGCAGGGTATGAGAGGGCAGGTCGTCTCAAGGAGTGTTTAATCAATGAACGGCTGGCGGTTTTGCTAGGGCGAATTTGCAGTCACACTAAAAAAGAGGTAATGGGGAAAACAGGTAGAAATGGCTTTCAGGAGAGAAGAGATGGATTAAAAGAAAAAGATAGTGAGAGTGATGAAAAAAGCCCTGCAGACACATGAAGCCTGACCTTGGGTTAATGAAAGCCTCCTATAATATTGAGCGAAGGGAATCATAGCAGTGATAAAATTCAATGACACACAGAGACAAAATTAAGGGTTAGACACAGCCACATAATCATCTTCATCTCACACACACATTGAAAGACATGCTCGATTGACAGAGATAGACTCTCATGATAAAAAGTACAAAAACCTGTCCCTGGCTTTTAAAAGGTACTAAAATGTATAATTTAGGTACTCACACGTGCACTTTTGATACTGCTATGTAGCTTTAAAGTACGTATATGAACCCTTTAGAGGTAAATAAGGTGCAAAGGAGTTTCTTTTGAAAATGTACTGACACAGTAACAGCTTTTGTACCTTTTTCCTGAGAGTGTGTTTGAGGCTGAGGAACATATCCAGTCTTTACAGTGGCATGCACTGTAGAAAGGTTGTAAATCCTATCATTTCACTTCTTTTAAAACACATAGACGTCATCTGAATGATCGGTGCGTTGTTAATCAAGAGTACAATCCACTGAAAGCAGCCTTGTTTAGTTCCTGTCAGAAGTCACATGTGCTGCTGCACTGAATGCGTGTTCTTCATGCTATAATTCATTCAGTTTGCATTATTAACTAACAATTATATATAACTGACATTGCCTCAATAATCTCCTAATTTACAAAAACAAAGCCAAAACCGGATTTAGAAATCCAAGCCAGGAAATAAAGATGACGTATATGGCCACCCATGTGACCATTGATCATTATCATGCTTATATCACAGCTCTGTGCCAAATATAAAGACATGCACATCTCTTCTCAGCACACCTTCAGCTCTGCAACAAGTGTTTTCAGGCCAGGATTTATCACAGCATGGGCTTTTCAATCACATGCGCTTGCCTCGATGCATGCAGTAGACAAAGTAGTGTCTCAGCATTGGCATGTACGTCTCTTTGCCGTCGGTCTAAATGCGGCCGCACTCCCACGCTCTCGTACCCTGACTCATCATCACAGACTCTGAAAATGGGTCGCTCTCTCCATGCCTCTGAAACTCACTCACCCTCATTTGCACTTAAAAAGCATAACAGTGCTATTTAGCAATCTGTCATTAAAGCCCTGTACTATATCAGTGCGCATGAATATTTCCCCCTGGGGCCGGAACAGGAGAACCAAAGAGAAAGAGCGGTGTTTGATCCCTCTGCTGTGTTTGTTTCATGTTCTGCTTCCAGGCTTTTTAAAAAGTACAATCAACAGTGGTCGACCGATACGCTTGATTTTCTTTCATAGGCTGAAAAATAATTCATTAAGGCAAGAAGCCTGCACTGAATGTTTGATTTGTGTTATTCTGACTAAAAGGCCACAACAGACAGAACAAACTGAGACAGACTAAATCCAGAAGAACTGTGAAGAACAACGTCGTGCTTGAAGAAACCTACCTGCAAAGCCTTCCGAAAAACTATGGCAAAATGGTAATTTTTTTATTTAATTTAGTTAATAAAGGTTAATTGGTAATTACATTTATTACATTCCTTTTACAGCATTTTTACACAAGTGCCTAAAACTCCTAACAGTGCTGTAGCCTTGCATGTATCTTTCTTGGAGACGTTGTTCTCCACAGATCTTCTAGATTCAGTTTTCTATTACTTCATGTCATTCCAGACAGACTGGAGGATGATCAGATCAGATCTCTGTGTGGAGCAAGTCTCACTGGACTATTACAATTAATGGATGTTTGGGAACTCGTTCTTTTGGTCATGACCCAAAGATCATGGCCATAGGTGAGAGTAGGAACGTAGATCAGCCGGTAAATCAAGAGCTTCTTTCTCGCTCCATCCTTCCCTCACTCGTGAACAAGAACCCAAGATACTTAAACCCCTCCACCTGAGGCAGGAACTCCCAACCACCCTTTTCCTGCTGAGAACCATGGCCTCAGATTTGGAGGTGCAGATTCTCATCCCATTCTACCATTTTTAGCTGCTGAAAATACTAGTGTTGTAATCATTTTGGGCGGTAGACTCAGGTTCATGAGAAATAACAGTCTCTTAATAATCCAAGAAGTACGTAGACAAGCAGGGTAGACACACACCAAAAGAACCTCAATATCGGACAACATAGACTAAACTGTAGGGCATTACAGTTCGGCCCCCTCCCGGAAGCTGCATCTTCGCAGCATAAACAAACTGACAGGACATTAGAGGAAGTCTGGAGGAGGTTCAGGAGGTGGCCGGGTGACCAGGAGGAGGACGGGGAGTCCAGGGTGGTGATGATGGAGGGAGGAGCCAGGGAGGAAACAGAAGGAATTTGGAGCAGGAGGGATCCGGCAGGATCCAGAGCCCAGCCATCATGTTGTTCCACAGAGGAGCCAACAGAGGGAGAAGCCACTGAGGAGAAGACCAAGGCGGAGACGGAGAGCCAATGATCCAGGCCAAGGATTCGGAGGGCCGATGCGGAGACCGGAATCCAGAAGCCCGCGGTGGAGCCAGAGGAACAGAAGACTGAGGCGGAGCTGAAGGGAGGGAGGAGTCTGTCAGAGGGGAGATGCTGGGTTGGGCTGTGATCCATTTCTCGCCAGTGTCCACTCCACAAAGGTGCATGAACTGTCTGGTATGGTCCTTGAGCGATTTGTCCCCCTGCTCCAGCAGGAGGAGGAGATAGTTGGAGCTGTAGCTGGATAAAACACGGAAGCAAAAGGGCCAGGGAAAAACATGGTGCTCACATAAAGTGTATGGTCCGCTATTTTGTCACGGTGTGTTTGAGACTCAGCACGCAGGTAGACTCAGGCTCACAAGAAATAACAGTCTTTTAATAATCCAAGAACGTAGACAAGCAGTGTAGACACACACCAAAACAAGGAAAGTCAATGAGACAAACGAGTAAGACACACCTGAACACAACTGACAATTAACAGAAACTAGGGCAAACAGAGCACATGGGGAACAAAAACAACAATAACTAGCATATATTTATTGTTTTATTTTTTTTAAGTAATTTCTTTGTTTCTTTCCCTAATATATAGATAGATATTAATTCAGATAATGTTTAGATATTTTACTGAAAACCAAGCAAAACACTTGTTGTATTTGATATGATTATCATTAATTTGCAATTAATGATTTATTAATTTCATTAATAATTTATTTTTGCCAAATATAGTATAGCAAACAATCTGTATTTTACACTCAAAATTCACAAATATTACTTGAAAATGAATTAATAACAGTTTTGCAGTATAATTGTTTCACAGATGAGCTAGGATGAGCTAGGAAGTCTATCAATACTAGACTGAATATCTGCTGATATTAAATTTCATTAATACTCATTTTATTAACATGTAGATTATTTTACCATCATTGAAAGCTAATCAGTAAACACTGCTAAAAGCAAATCTGAAAATCTATTTTTACACTGTCGTGCTGTAATATATTCAATCGTAGCATTTAAAATACTGTATTTATTTATTTAATTACACAAAAGTGCTTTCAGACAGGCACAGTTGGCAGAACCTATGAAAATGCCATAAATTAATTCTATCTAATGCAAAATTCAAAACGATGAGGAAAAATATCATGTGAATCAGCATTTATTCTAAAGAAAGACTCGAAGCAAATCAAACACTCCGTGGTTGTCAAAATGATTAATGAGCATTATAGAATATGTACTTATGCTGACGTCGAGCTGCACTTCTTTAAAGTTATGTTTCAAAGTAAAGTAACAGAGATGAAATTATTTCCCTTCACAACTTTGGTGATAACTGGAAAACGTACGATTCCTCTGTGGTTTCTCACAGGAGATGCGAAGTGGTCAAGCCCTCAAAACCCCTGAAAAATAAACCTTCTGGAAAGCTTTATCAGGAAACATACTACAGAAGATTACAAATACGCTGCTATGTTCTGTGGCAGAAATAGCAATACAATTTTAAAAACAACATTCCAAATAAACACTAAATTTAATCAAATCCTACAAACTATATTATCTCGACAAATCTACAGCCAGCTTGGGACAAATGTGCTTTTGCTCTGGATAAAGATAGAATAGAGTCTCTATTTGCCCTTCACCCCTTTTCTTTCGTGTGTTGGTTTAAAAGGCGACATGTATCGATAGTAGAAACACTGATCACAACCCCTTCGATTGGTTGACGAAATGGCAAAAGAGCGAGCTCAATTTTTTTATTAGAGGGTTAAGGAGAATGTCAATAAAATGTCTAATAAAGACACTGGGAAACACAGCTAATGCTGCAAAAGCCAGGAGAGAGGGCTGCAAACAGTAGCCAACAAATTAAATGCGTCAGTGCTGCCCATGTTACATATATATATATATATATCTATATATATATATATAAATATCTCAAATCTTCTTTGTAGCAATTGCTCTTTTTGTCATCTTTCATGTCAGAGCCAGCAGTGGACTCATGTGACAGATTTGAGAAAATTACCTCCAATTATATAGATGCAATCGGGGAATAGAATGAGTATTAGACATTCACAGCGATTAACACACGAATGATGACCACAGCCGTGCACACACACCTATACATATACTGTGTATGTGTAAATACAGCCATGCATATATATATATATACTATGTGTGTGTGTGTGTGTGTGTGTGTGTGTGTGTGTCTTCTGAATCTGCTAATAAGAAAGCTATGAAATGTGGGTTTTTGTGTAGGCTAGCCCTTATTGCATTTTCCTATTTTGCCCCCTTCTTTTTCTTTCTTTAAAGAGCATAAAGAGTATGTTTTCTTGTTATTGCCTGTTCAAATGTCAGTTTTGGGGATAATTAGTTTTTTTGTGCCATCTGTATGTTTTTGCATTTAGCAATAAAAAATACAAAAAATAAAAACATTCTTGCTGATACTTTTTTAAATTAATGAATTAATTCAATGCCGCAAGAACAAGAGGTATTACATACTCATGTCAAAGTAACATTAGTTTTTTTTCCATTTTGTTTCTTCTTTTCTCTGGCAGCTAATGACAATGATTTCAATCATTTTAGATCATTACATGTTTTTAGTGCTTTTTTGTTTGTTCCAAGATATTTACATACAATTTAAAGTCTTTAATAATATGAGAAAAATTTGGTTTACACCCAGCCCACTTTTTCTTATGTATATGGAATTTTCCTAATAAAATAAACAAATGTCTAATATGCTCTTTCCAATTCAATTTTTTTTAAATTTTCTATATAAAACAGCACATCAAATATACTAAATTCTATCATCCATTCCATTTTTCTGTTAATATAGAATTCCATATCTTACCAAAATACTCTTGAATAAATACAATGGAGAAAAAAAAAAAAAAAAAAAGATACAAAATGGTTTCTTTTTCTTGACCACAAAATTCACAGGTATAGGAAATATTAAGCTTAAATCTTTCCCAAACATGCTTGGCAGGATAAATTCTATGAAGTATTTTGTAAGACACTTCCCTAATTTTGTTATTGATACAAAAATGATTCCATGCTCTAACCCAAGAGATATTATCGAATAAAAAGAGCAGAAAAAAACTTGCTGCAGGTAAAGAGCGTTCCTTATAATCTTATTACTACACTGTAGTTTTAACACATCGACATTTCCAATGAAAATGTTTCCACAAGGATTAGCTATGCCAGTTCCTCCTAAAATATATTTTTTTAAAAGTACTGTCACACAATTGGAATTGCGTCAATAAAAATAGTAAATTCTCTTGTTCCAATTGGTAATTCAAATTTTTAAAGAAATTCAGTATGTGATAACAAGTATCCATGAGAATTAAATAACTGTCTTACTAAAAGAATACCTTCACTGAACCAAGTATGATAGAATAAAGATTTGTTTTTAAATAATATATCTTTGTTATTTCATATAAAATATTTGTGGGGTGAAAAATTGTGTATTCTTGCAAGATTCTTTTCCCACGTGAGTCAGTCCGTGTCAGTCGTGCTCTTTAACCAATCAGACGCCATTTCAACCAATCATAACCTGCCAGGAGTGCGGCATAAATCCTGTTTACAGCAGGTTTACTCTTACAGACTTGTTGCTATGACAACAAGTCCCGAATGAGCGTCGAAGAACCGAGCGATCCAAGATCATGTGAAATCGTCAACAATCAAATCCGGCTACTGTAACTTATTACAGTACGAAAATTATCCAGGTCTTAGATAACATACAGATATGTAATCATTTAGGCAACCTCACACTAGTGGTAAATGAATGCATGCATGGTTAATAAAGATGTTGTTTTAAATTCACAGACTTTAAGGAGTAGTTCACCCTTGGGCCATCCAAGATGTGGATGAGTTTGTTTCTTCATTAGATTTTATCAATACATTACAAAACATCACTTTCTCACACCAATGGATCCTGAATGGGTGCCGTCAGTAAGTTTGAAAGCGTCTCTCTGTTTCAGGATTTGTGTGTTTGTTCTCAGTCCTGTTCCAGATCTCCAGAGCCAGTTCAAGCCACTGAAGAATCACTCAAAACATCTGTCGCGCTTCACCAAATCTGCTGCACACAGAGACTGCGCTTCTCAGGTGGAATAAACGCTCTGGAGATTAGATTTTGGTGTATTTGTATGGAAAATATTTCTGATTCCTCTTATTCCATTCTACCCTACCAGCCGATATTAAAGCAGCATGTAGGGGATTTTGTTCTCATTTAGAGCACTAGATGGCACAAAAAGTCAAAACAGCTTTTTCCTAAACATCACCGCACATAAATAGTTTATTCTTCACTAATTTGATCTAATACTTTTTATTTTGTTTTTCAAAGCTTTCATTTTAGATTTATTAAATGCGAATCA
>JAUYWG010000046.1:1135962-1156428 GCA_034779775.1 Enteromius afrohamiltoni | reverse complement strand
CTTTTGATCTGTCATCTATGTTCTATTACAAATAAAATATTGACATTTGCCATCTCCACACCATTGCATTCAGTTTTGATTCACAATTTGTTTAGTGTCACAACTTTTTTGCAGTCCGGTTTGTAACATATAACCCTAATAAACCCTTAAAAAACTAAGAAAAGTTATTTCAAAGAAAAAACATCAAATTCCATTTTACAGGAATTTACCGTAGCATTTTCAGGTTTTTACTGTTAAAAGCACAATCGTGGATTGCAAGGACTTTTCTGTTTAATTTACTCAAACCCTTAAACACAAGGCAATGTATAATTTAAAACACCTGTCAGAAATCAAGGCTACAAAAAATCCTCCACATTGATACAATATAGTGGCCTAGATTTTTATGGACTTTTTTTACTTGTAAAATCCACAGGATGCCAGAATACTTGTGCATTTCAATGTTGGTTTTATAAATATTTGATTACTTCAGCTCTGCTGTGTGTCAGACAAAGGATGTGTGTTCTTCAGTTGGCCAAACACTTCAAAAGGTGCCAGAAAGCGTGTCTCTTTCCTCCAGAGTCCCTATACACTTATTGGTGCCTGTACTGCTGAGAAGTGCTGATACTGTCACAGGAATGAAACGGGAGAAAACTTGATGCACCTGTATATCATTTCAAGAGTGTTAAATCAGAAGAAACAGCTGCTGCTGCTAGATTTCTGCTCTCCAGTACTCTTACAAACCCAGAAACGGTCAAAGTTTGAAAGGTTAAGCATCGGCAGCTAAAAATAAATATGATGAATAATACATCTTCAAATTGGAGGTGTATAATATAAAAACAGACTCTTTTATCAGTTTCTTTGTTCTCTTCAGTTCTGTTTCATAAGATATTTGTTGCTTTTTATCCTCTAGGCTTTTAAAAAAATTTATTTGTATTCTAAGTATATGTGTATGTTGCAGTTGGGAACAAGTGGGCCATAACAAGTAGATATAACACATAAAACAGATGCAAATCAAGCAGTTTTCCCCCAGTGAGCGAGAAACAGAAGAACTTTCCGGCATGAATCACTGTGATTGGATGTATTTGCACAACACTGGTTTTGGTTTCAGACATAAAGCCTCTAAGTGATCAACACAATCAAAACTTTGCAGTTTAACCAGTCACACACAATCGCTTCCATGCTTATAAAGTATTTTTGTGTTTTATCTTTTTGCTGTCAAATTTTACTGATTTTTATTTTCAGATGAACACTCGCTGGACTGAAGCAGCTCAGCTTTATTTGATTCTCCATCAGTCTTTTTTGGAAAATTCAATGCATTTCAAATCTGATCATCAGGATCTTTTGAGGAGTGCTTGTTTCCAGAAGCTTTACTTTCACTGTTCCTCAGTTGAGAAATGATGTTCACAAGCCTCCAAAACATCTCAAATCCTCTGAGGAACCTTTATTTATTCATCTATCAATCAATCAATCAATCAATCAATCAATCAGAATTGTTTTAATCTTAAACCTTAAATCTAATCTTACTAAGATATAGTCTTAGAGATATAGATTATCAAATGATATTTATATAATTTTGTCTAAATATCTGCTATACTGTTACAAAGATCCCGTTGATTTACATCACAGGCATTCAAATTTAAATAAAGTTTTGGCCATATAAATATCAGGAGGTTTAATAAACTGTTCCACTTTGATTTTTTCTGTCTATTATTTAATATGTCAGGCTTTATAGGGTTATTATTAAATAAGGGAGCAAAAACTCCACTGATGAATGAAACACAGCAGCTGTCTCTATTGATTTAGTTCTCTTTAGTTCTCCTTAAGCCCCTCATGAAAAATGCATTGACCAACCAAAAAGCCAACATTGAGCTGGGCCTGAACTGCTTTCAGGTATTTTCAGGTAGCATTGATCCACTTGTTATGCATGAGCATGAATGTGCAAAAGAGTTCAAATCATGGACAAAGTAATGGGACCTTCCAAATATTACAAACATTACCATCTAACATTACCATCACCATTTGCACGCTTTATGTCATATATCTTACCCTCGGGGTTTTCATATGTAATGGCAGTGGATGAGAAGAAATAAAGTCTGGTAATGTCTTTCCATAGCTGGAAATATTAAAGGAATTTTAAAGGCAGCAACTGACTCGCACTACAGACTTTTTTCGTTTTTTTCTGTGTGGAAAACCCTTAAAAAGCATCATGGCTGTGATGATGAGCGTTGAAAATCTCTCAGGCGAAGCATTAGGTTTCTTTCGACCTTTTGCTAAAAGGGTCACTGAAATCTGCCCTTCATAGACGTCTGCGGTGATTGTAAGAAATACAGCGGCTCGCCAAAGAGAACAGAGCCCTGCTTCAAGATGAAACACGCTGAAATACTGTTTGATATCGGTGGGAATTGTGTGTCATCTTTCATTTCATTCCAGCGAAAATTTACCCATAGAGGAAATTAAAAGATTTAGCATGTGATCTTTGGCTCGAGGGTGTGCGAGAGTGTAAGTGTGCCTTCAAAGGGACTGTCAGCTTCGGTAATGGTCGGAAATAATGGACATAATGCAGTCATGCTTCATCCTCAAAGAGACAGGCTCTTATCCTTCCGGATGACTCCTGGATGGAGTGAAAATGGCGGAAAGGTGTTGTCTAGTAATTCCTACTACTATACTATACAAAGATTTCAAAGGGGTTTTTGCAGAAATGCTAAAGAAGAACCCCCAAAAATTCTGAGTGGATTTGTTTCTTGCAAACACACTGCTTTTGTCTTCTCAAGATCTTAACTGATGGGCTGGAGGGGTGTGTATCAACAAATGTGTTTTAGATCAGTGTTGTATTTGTTAACACTATCAGGTAGGTTTAGGGTTGGATTTGGTGTAGGGCACATTTCCTTTTAGCAACAGTCCACGGATATTTCAATTTTGAACCACTTTATCAACGTAATAAAATGTGTCAGGGTTCACATATTGAACCCGGAATAAATGTGTTATATGTGTTCACATATTTTTATGAGACTGGGTTGTTTTTATCAGCTCTAACTCTGATCTTCCTAATCTTAGATGGCCTGAGGGTGAACACATTTTCAGCAAACTTACATTCTTCCTTTAAAGGTAGTTGAAGGAAGGATCAATGCCAGTACATAACCTCCATTTTTATACCACATCTATACCACATACTGAACAAAACTACATACAGTTTGAACCATCACACAAATGTTGGACCACAGACTGTTATTCATTACACATCCTATAAATAACAAAGAGCCATTGTTTCCTGAAAAAGGCTTCTTCTGGTGGTAATGCTTCTAACCAGATCCATTTGTCATCCAAACAACCCTTGAACTTGTTTTTTACAGTGTGTTGTAAGGCACTATAATGTCCCTCACACTTTGCGGTCATTATGGTTTGTTCTAAACTTATAACACTAAAGGTCTGTTCCAGTTCATACACAGTACTTCTGCTCAATTATGCACCATATGTTTATTACTTCTATATTGGTAATCCTGTTTGCATGCAGTAAATGCATTCACAATTTCCTCAAAAATAATAGCATTTGCTCAGGGAAGCACTTCAATGCAAATCTAGACTGTAACCCTGAAAATTCAGATTGGATTAGCCTACGCGACCCAAAGATGTGCGTAGTTTACATATGCAAGAAGATTGAACTCTAATAACAACTGCAAACTGATGAATGGCCAGCATTGAAAGCAATTACATGAAAACCGTGAAGCAGAAGTGGCATTGTGCCAAACATCCACTGGCCATGAAGGAGGGTGAAGCTGGTCAATTAGATGGTTTGAGCCTCAGAAGAGCACTGATGCATTGCTGTGGGTGTCTCCACAGACAGGAGAATCACTCTTCATGGCCTCTTTAGAAGACTCTCTTAAATGAACGCTTGCCACTGAGGGTGAAGACAGCAGAAACTTTGTGTCCTCAGATGACTATTTCTGCATTTTCACACGAAGAGAGGCTTGCGCTCAAACACAAACCTCAGATCTCAAAAATAAAATTAGTCAGAAGTACAGATCCAAAAACAATTCTAGAGAAGTCTTTCTGCTGGTTCCTGCATCCACGATACAACACAAGACTAGTCTTGATCACTTGTGAAGTGATAAAGCTTTGTTTATTCTAACAGTTACAATAACAACAAACAACAATCAGCAGGACATTTACATTTCTGCTGAGTAAACCACATGAAATCTCATTCAACAGTCCAAAATCCCATTGCATATATTTTAAGATTACCAGATTTTTAGAATGAAAATACAAGAACATTTGCACTGTAGAATGTGTGTCATTGTTACAGTAATAAACAATATAGTAAAAAACCCGTTAAATGTTCAACTGTTAATACCCTACAATTTTTGCTTGGGCCCGCCCATACTTCCTGTGGCGCTACATTCTATTTCGTGAGCAAAGTCAGTCTGGCAAAGCTGCCGTTTTAGAGCATTTCTGTTCCCAAAAAAGTGGGAACCAATAAGAAACGAGCTCCCCTCCCCCCCGGCATGACTGAGGTGGGTGTAAAGCGATGACGCAGCAGTTCTGCGTCTTGTAACACTGGGTTGAGATGTCATTTAGCCCAAATGGAGAACGGTGTGGTTCTAATAATGCACGGAAAACGAGAAGATGGCATACTTTCCCAAGATTAATAAAATGCAAAATGCATATACATGGGGAGTGAGTGAGGAGAGGGGGGGTGGGGGGGGTTGTAAATAAACACTCCACTCAGGTCACAAACAGAAAATAATCAAATAAAAGAAAGTGTAAAGAAATTAAAGTGCCTCTTGATCTTGTCATTTTGTACTGATGCACACTATGCGCCACGCAGTTGTTAATCATTCATAAAATTACCATAAAAGCCCTAGTGGCCGTTACAGTCTGAGAACCATTTCAAACATGGCGTGTACCGAGCAGCAACAATCGTTGAACTCTGCTGTTGCAGCTGTTCAGCTGACAGCTTTTCTTTGAAAACAGAGCAGAAGTAATTAAAGTCAGTAAAGACATTTTCCTACTGCTTTAATGAAGGTTACGGTGGCTTCAGGTTCTGCTGGTACGCATGAGTCATCGGAATGAGTTGTCTGATTGGTTGTAGATTCGTCCAGTAGTATACAAAGTCATCTGATGGAGGTTAAGCCTGCCTCCCAGAAGGCAGCTTGGCCAGACTAAGCTCCTATGAGCTTTATAGTCGCGGAAGCCAGGCTACTACAATATATGATGTTTGCAAACAAATTTCGTAATCACAGCTGGCTCCCCATCCCACTCATTATCTTGTCATCCTATCAGAGCGAGAGATACTTCCTATAAATACCGTAAGCCCCTTTCCCTTAGCATCTCGATCTTAGCATCCCTCCTCCACCGGGGGGAGAACGCAGGGTTCAGGCAGGGCAGTGAGCCACATACTCCCCGCACCCAGTAGGGTTGATAAACCTAGGTCTCGGGACCTAGATGGACATCTGAGTCCTCTCCCCGGACAGAACACCAAACACGCTTCGCCTGTTATCAATTACCAGTAAGTTCAAACTCGTGAAATGCACAGTGGGGGAAAACATGAAAAGGGTTTACATCGCATTCCATTTTTTAAATTTTACAGAAAAAAACAATGAGCTTTGCCATTTAAATGTAAATTATTGCATTTGATTGATTAAAAGATGAAAGTTTTTGTTATAATTAATGTGTTAAGTGTTACATTTTATGTTATTAGTTAATGTTTACTGAATTATTTCCCTGGTGGTTTTTCACCCCCCAAAAAATCATATTTTGAAGTAGTACTGTATATTAACATAATATCACTTCATTATCAATATAATGTATGTATGTGTATGCAAATGTATGTTTCAATATATGTATCAGTATTAGTGCTATCAAACAACTAATCATGATTGATCATTTCCAAAATAAAGGTTTTTGTGTATATAATATGTGCGTGCTGTGTATATTTATTATGTATATAAAAATACACACACATAGAGTAAAATACGTGTACATTTATATATTTAGATTCTTAGTTTATATTTTATATATATATACACACAAAATATATTAATTAATACAAAATATACACATAAATATACACACGCATGTGTTTGTATTTAAATATACACATTATAATTATATTAACCATACCAATTACATCTTTGTGCTATTTTTTGTTAAAAAAAGGTTTAAAAATTAAAATCAAAATTAAGTGATTAATTAATTATTTCTTAACAAAAATATTAATTCTAGCTTAATTTTGAGTTATGGTACTCTGCATAACTATAAACAGTCTACATCATATTAAGTCACTAGCACACATCGTGAACTGATGAGACACTTTAAAGTTATCATGGTACCATTTTTCTCTCAAATGCATAAATCATTGTGTCACCACTTAGGATTTTTCTCTGATTAACTTGACCTGTAAACCAGCAGCTTATGATTATATGAAATGGCTCCACCAAACAATCATGAATGCTTTAATCAAAGACATTGTCAGTGATTGTGCATTCAGGTTGTGCTTCGCTACAGTTCAGGAGAAGATTGATCAAAACAATAGCAGCTTAGATTACACCCACACAATTAATCACCCACAAACACACTGATAATAACTGCATCACAGTCCCCGCAGAAACAAAGGCAGCCTGCGAACGGCGCAGCGGGAAACTTTCACATAGAAACACCGAGAGCCGAAGGTTTCAATCATACGGTAGCGAGGGCAAAAATCCAATCAGGGATTGAGTGACATGCAGAGCTCCGTCGCCGCCGGTGGACTCAAGAGAGAGCAAATAGAGCGAGAGCGGCTATTTCTCACTCATTGAAGGAACCATCGGTGGACACTACAGGACCTGAGAGAGACAGAAAACAAACCTGAAGAGGAAAAAGAGCTTGTGATATGAAAACAAGATCACAAGGGCAAGAGGAAATGCCACTCTTTCAATCCATTAGATACAAAGTGCTAATAGTTGAGCTACTTTTTGAACAGACAAAGAAAAACAGTGCACCATTAAAGCCAGGGAAAAATCAGAGGTAAATGAGTGCTCTTATGTTTTGCTGTTTAAGCCCTAATAAGACAGGACAAACTCAATGACCAGCTCGATTAGGCATGAATACATATGCATTTTGCTGGGTGATTACGACACGAGTTAATAAGCGAGAAGCTGTGCGTTACCATGGTAAAATAGCGTCATTAAAAACTGCATGATTCCTGTGCTCTTATAATATTGGGGCAACTGCTATGATGAAACACACCAATGTTCAAGAAATACATACATTTATTATTCAATGTCAATGCCAATGTAATTTGTATAAATGTAGTGCATGTATAAAAAAATATAAAATAAATAATAATAATAAAATAAATTAATTAAAAATCACTGTCAATAGCATTTTTTTTAACCAAATGGCAAAGACAAATTAAAATAGATAAATTATTAATTAATTAAATTAATCCATTAGCTTATTACCTTTAATTAAATTAAAATAAATAGATAGTTATGGATTCTAAATTAGACTGAAATAAATAAATTATACATTTGGATAAATATATTATGAATTTGAGTCAAACTTAAATTAACTGAATTAAATTTTAATAGAAAAACTTGCAATAAATGATGCATTTAACACAATTGAAATCAATCATGACTTATTTAACTGATTTTTTTAAAAACTATCAAATCAACAATCTAAATAAATTCTAATTAAATTAAATAAACAAAACAAAAATAATAATAATAATTAACTAAATATTTTCAATGGTGTGAGATGGATTTTATACAAAACTTTGAGTTTGAACTATATGCATTTATATTGAAATGCATCCATGTCTGATTTCACACTTGAAAAAGTACATATGCTCTTGTGTGATTAATAAACCAGCACTTCTGCCAGTCTAGACAGCGTCTCAATAGTGTGTAACAGCGCAATGAATTCAGCCAGAGGTGCTGTTGAGTTTGCTTGTTACGGAGTGGTATTGTGCTTTTTCAGTTTATGTCTGAAGCGCCAGTCTCATGGACCACAAGTCACTTGGGCAATATTTCAAAGCTGCTGACATTCTGTAGCAAAAACGACATTCACAACACGAGAGCCAGGAGCCCAGAGCGAGGGAGCCAGATGAGGAAGAGTTGGAGGGAGTGATGAATACCAAGCGTTTTGTGACTGCAGCATGCAATCTTACGGACCACCTGCTCCAAGGCGGCACCAGAAGGCTTATAACACTTCAGAAATACAAGGCTAAACATTCAGGCAAATTGAGTGTTTCAGCAAATGGCAGACACATGCTCACAATCTTAAATATAGATCTACATGCTCAACGAGTGTAGAAACTGAAGGAGGCATTAGCGTTGAGTCCTGCTCACTAAACTAATCAGAAGAGCCAAGAAAAAACAGACACCTGTTTGAAATTTTGTTTTTGGTGCAAGTTCATTGTTCATTGCGAGTTCATTGAGTGATTGTCACTGAACCGTTTGCTTGATTGATTCATTCAGCAACACAGATTAATTCAGGAAGAAACTAAATTACTCTGTCACTGAATTGTTAATTTATTTTTATTGATTTGTTCAAAACTCCACCAGGAAGGAATCAAGTGACTGCCTTTATGAGTCAGTCATTGAATGATTTGTTCAGTCGGCAACTCTGGAAATAATCTTTTTGAGTCACTGAATCACTCATTCAACAGATTCATTCAAAGCGCAGATTTATTCAGGAAACAAATTAAATAATTGCATTTATGAGTTAGCCATTGAATCATTCAGGAAAAAAAACTACATTAATACTAGGACCAGTTCAAGGCAGCTCATGTTTCTATCACTTATCTGTAATGCAAATTACCTCCACACTCTCAAATCCTTCATTGATTTATCTTTTGATTATCAATATCTCTTGGTGGTTTAAACATTCGGCCAGATCTCACGCATGACCTACAAACCACAGAAACGTTCATTATCTCACCCAACAGCAGAACTATTATGTGTGAATTAGCAAAACTGGATGAAAAATTCTAAGTTTAATGACACCCCAAGGTGCCACAGGAAGAGATTTAGTCTGTGCTTATTAGTGGCCATGTGGCTGATTAAAGACCCACCTAAGATGCTGATGCAACCACGTGAAATTCATTTCTCCTTCCTTAATCCAGCGTAATCCTATTTAGCACTGAATGTGTCAATTATCTGTGAGAGTAATGAAAACGATGCTGCCATCAATAGCCCAGCACTTCAGCGCTGCATTCCAGACAGAAGCTGATGTTTATATAGTGCAACACATGCCTTCACAATAAAGAGAAAACTTAATGCAATTCTGCGCTTGGCTGGAATCATGGCTGCATGGCGGTATATACCATCAGTCTCATTATAAAGGTTAATGTATACACTACCTTTCAAAAGTTTGGGGTCCATATATATTACAGTTAAGAATAATATTTCCAACAGTATAATAAAATAATTTGAATTGGACCCTGCAGATTTTTTTTTTTTTTTTGTGGTATGACGTGAAGGCTTTGGCTTTCTGTATCTCAGGCTTTTGTTCCTGGTTCGTCACAGTGATTAGCATGAATTTACGCTAATTAACCTGAGCAGCAGAGTTGAGGCCTGATTGCCTCTGTGCAAATGAACAGGTGCTGCGTTACACACACACACTCATAAAGTCCCTTATGGTTATGAGTCTGACAGAAGACAAAAGCTTCTTGAGATGCAAATGTATGTGGGCGTGAGCCTCAACCTTTGGTCTGAGGAAGATCACCCGGAAATGCCTGATATTTGTTTGTTTGTACATGTTTATGTGTCTGTGAATGACAGAGACAGACAGAGAAACAAAGAGAAATGTGTGTGGGAGTGTATGTTTACATGTTCATATATTAATAAGGATCTTTAAATGCCCGGGGTGAGATCTGTCCCCCTGCACCGCAGATAATGGTTATAAATGGTGCAATACTTCAGGATGTATTAATAACTGGGCCCGCAGCTGTAAACCTGCAGGACAGATGGCCTCAATACCTCTCTTTGATGCTCAAGTCATTAAATCTCATTTTCAAATCATTAGCCCAAAACTTTCTCTCCTCCTCGTTCTCGCTCTCCTAAAATCACTGCACAGCTGCGAGAGTCCATGCGTTTGGATCAATGTCTAAGAAACACACACACAGTACAGATGCTACATGTAGTTGAAAGTGTGTGTGGTTAAAGGTCTTTTCATACATGAAAGATACATTTTTTGAAAATTGCTTTGAAACAATGTGCCTAATGGAAGCTTGTTTCTGCCTCGGGATAAAAAAAATAAAGGTAACTTGAGTTTATTTCTTATAATGTCAATATATGAATTTAGAACTAAAAAGGTTTCTCACATGTTTACTTCATTCTAAGAAGAAAAGTCCAGGTTGTGAGATAATTATATATAGTTATTGCAATAACTTTTTTCATAGCAATAGAAAACAAACAGACAGAATTCAGAATTCTAAGTAAGGTTTATACAGCTGTCGTAAGGCGATCCTCTGTGGCTCTGTCCGACCGTCATCAGCGGGAACCATCCTCCAAATATTAGTTCCCACCCAGACCGGTTTTACCCACGCACCTCAGGGATATCCGCTCCAGGTGTTTCCAGTTATCTCTCCTATTTAAGGGAGCGTTTGAGCTTCGTCCAGTGCAAAGTTTTGTTCCTGTAATAACTCTGAGCGTTTACCCCTGTGGATTTATTGTTGGATTTTGACCTGGACTGTTCCCGTTATTGATTCTTGCCTGTGACCCCGAACTTTGCCTGGATTTATCGACCTCGAACTCTGCTTGATACCCCGAACTTAGCCTGTCCCTGGTACTGTCTTTCTTTGCCCTTATTGTCTCTGTCTGCTCCTGTTTTAAACCTTGCCTGCACGACTTTGATTTTGTGAATAAACGGTGTGCCAATGGATCTACCGCCTACTGAGTCTACATTACAGAAAACTTCGCCGAACTCAGATTCAGCCACCGTTTGTCAGCTGGCCATGGAGGTGGGCAGACAAGCCGCGATGTTACAAACGCACCATCAACAGCTGGACAAATTAACACGTCTCACTGAGGACATGGGACAATCACTGCAGGCTCTGAATACCTCAATGCAGTCTCTCAGTGCCGCTGTTACTGCTCTCATGCAGCCCTCCGCACCAGCTCAAGTCACTGTACCAATACCACCGCCCGCACCCATAACCACCAGTCACGCTGCCTGGCTGTCTCTACCAGAGAAGTTTGACGGTGCGCCGGCAGAACGGCAGAACTGTCGTGTAAGGACGAGGGGAAAACTTTTGAACAGTTTATGGAGATGGCTATTCACGTGGATAACCTGATGGGCTCTCGTCGCGGACGGCAACCACACACAGTCAGGTCTCTGCCCTTCACCTCCTCTCCTAATCCTCCGGAACCTATGCAAATCGGACGTACTCACCTAACTGATGAGGAAAGAGAATCCGGGCCAGCTGTCCCGTTCGTCCACCAAGACCAATGCAACCCCAGGTGAGTTCTGTTTATTTAACCCATTATATGACAGTACCAGTCGTTAATGGGGAACAAATTAATACCACAGCTTTTATAGATTCTGGGGCAGTGGGAAATTTCATTGATGAGTCTTATGCTAAACAGATGCATATCCCTCTTCTTACATGTGGAACACGTGTGGCGGTGGCAGCCCTAGACGGACGTTCTCTGGGCTCAGGAGAAGTACCCTATATAACCCAGGATCTGACACTTCTTCTCGGGCCTCTGCATTCTGAAACCATTCGGATTTTTACCATTCACTCCCCAGACCATCCCATCATCCTTGGACTCCCCTGGCTCGAACTGCATAACCCAGTAATTTCCTGGTCCCAAAGACAGATCAAGAGATGGTCATCCAGATGTCACAAGCAATGCATGCAGCAGATTCAACCAACCCAAACCGTGGTCACACTGGAAAAGGATGAACTTGAGAGCCTACCCGCTGAATACAGGGATTTGGTTGAGGCATTCAGTAAAGAGCGAGCCACCCGCCTGCCACCCCATCGTTCAACAGATTGTGCCATTGAGCTACTCCCTATAGCCATGCCTCCCAAGGGTTGAATCTTCCCACTATTTCACCAAGTTGGATTTAAGGAGTGCTTACAACTTGATCAGAATCAGAAAGGGAGACGAGTGGAAGACCGCCTTCTCAACAACCACTGGGCACTACGAATACCGGGTTATGCCATTCGGTCTCTCCAATAGTCCATCTGTTTTCCAGGCATTGGTCAACGACGTCTTCCGGGCTGAACTCAACTGCTATGTAATTGTATATATTGATGATATATTGATCTATTCGGAGACTTTCACAGATCATGTCCAACACGTCAGAAACGTCTTACGCCGCCTGATACACAACCAACTGTACGCAAAACTTCCAAAGTGTGAATTCCACCAGACCCGCATCTCGTTTCTTGGTTACGTAATCAACTCACGACAGGCACGTTGGGCCTTATTCTTCACCCGTTTCAGTTTTCACATCACCTACATACCTGGCTCCAAGAACGGCAAGGCGGATGCTCTCTCCCGTCAGTATGATCCCCAAGTCAGTACCAGTCCAGAGTTCATAATCTCACCACCACAAATTATCGCACCCATACGATGGGACATCCAGGCAGAGATTTCAGAAGCTCAAACCACAGCCCCACCTCCTCCAGAATGTCCTCAGGACCAAACGTACATTCCAGATCTTCTCCACCAAAAGCTTCTCCACTTAATACATGATTCACCCAGTGCCGGCTATCCTGGTATCATGGCCACCACGGAACTGGTTACCAATCATTACTGGTGGCCCACCTTAGCCAGGGATGTCATACAGTTCGTCAACCGTTGCCCTACCTGTAACGTGAGCAAAGCATCACACCAGAAACCAGCAAGACTCCTCCAGCCATTGCCCGTACCCCAAAGACCCTGGTCGCACCTGGCCATGGACTTTGTCACGGACCTCCCAGCATCCAGGGGACACACTACCATTTTAACTATAATAGACCGATTCTCCAAGACTCACCGAACAGGCCGACCGCCACAGGAGACCCAATCCAGCCTACGAACCAGGACAGTGGGTGTGGCTCTCCACCCAAAACCTCTGTCTCCACGTTCCTGCAAGAAATTCAACCCGAGGTACGTGGGTCCCTTCAAAATTATCCGTCAAATCACACCAGTTTCCTTCAGATTAGAATTACCTGCTCGATATCGTATCTCACTGCGAATGGATCTACCGCCTACTGAGTCTACATTACAACAGCGTATTGTAAAAAATCAGAATTTGACTTGATATTAAAGTGGTAAAACACAGTATAGTACTAAAACGAATAGTGCACAGTATAAGTATTTTTATTTTATCTATGGAGAATGTATTATATCATTGAAAATTGGCTTTATTTTTCAAAACTGACTACATACAGAGAATCCGAGGACAGGAGATGAAAAAATCAGAGCGATTCATGATATCAGCCTAAAGGGAAAATCATTTCAGATTCTGAGCAAGTTATGCTATTTACATAATACTATTTCATATTTGTAATGTTTGAGTAACATGGGTTGATAAATCATGAACAATAAGATCAGAAATGTGCATTAAATAGCTTTGTGATTTCATAAATAAGATTCTCAAATTAATGTTAAAATAAACTAATTTCAATTCAGGAACAAATGACAAGTGATGAATGAAGTGAACCAACAACATTCAGACCGATTCACTAAACAAATGACTCTCATGAATCAAATACTGATTTGATTCTTGTAATGATTTACAGCATTAATTGTGAGAGAATGAATCAAACTGAAACTGAAATTCCAACCAGATAAGTGAACTGTGAATTTCAATCAAATGAAATCAGTTAAATCTGTATTGATTCTATTATCCTATTTTAATGAAATGTTTGCAATCCCATAGTATTGTACAGAAGTTGCTGCAAATTATACTGCACTTCAGCAACATGCACAGTTATAGAGAAAAGATGCAAGTAATTACAGCATATTTATGTACAGTCCTAAAGATAAAATGGAAATAGAAAATGGTAATGAAAAACTAAATTACACCTGATTTTGTGGACAAGAAGCTTTGACACGTAGTCCTCAGGGAAACATCAAAATGCAACAAGCATGCAGGAAAACTGCTCTTTAAGAGAAATGAGCAGCACTCAATAAAAGAGGACTTTCTCAGGTTTATTATTACAAAGAAGCTGTTAAAATGTAATTGCAATAACAAAAGGGGTATTGACCCCTAAATGCAAACAAGTCTTACCTGTATGTTGTCAAAAGAAGCTTTATTTGTCACATCGTAGAGCAGCAAAAGAGCTGAAAAGACAGACAAGACATTAATCGCATATATGAAGAACCTCAACATCAACTGTTTCTGAACACAAGAAGTCCTTTCGCACTCTGTAAAATCTTTTATAAGTGGAAGAGAAAGGAGTATAAAGTTAGTGGATGAGTGCTGGCTTTACAAGCATGTAATCTGAATCACTCCAGCTCAGTGGAATGTGTTTATGGATTCAGTCCTTTATTTGGGGTTTGGGGGACATGAAGGTCCGTGAAGGGCAAACATTAAAGCATAATTACCATCTCTGCTATGAGGGAAGCTGCACAGACGGAGGAGCAAACAACGTCTGGCTGTGCATTCTGTCTTTAACACACACATACACACCGTTATTTAGAATGGAGAAGAGACATTCTGAATGGAGATTGTTTTATCAGCTCTTAACAGCTAGAGTTTGCATGCAAGAAGCTTTTAACTAAGACTTAAAGTGACTTTTCCTGAAGTCCACGCAAGGCCTGTGTTGAGCGACAGGAGCCGAAGCTCAGGAGGACTGATGGCAAGAGACAGAAGCATTCGATCGCAGATGATTCAGCTGTGCAGACGCAGATAATTGACAGTTTGTTTGCGAGCATCTCAAAATCCAGGTGTTCTCCATTTACTATGTCTGAATAAATACTTGTGAAGGGGAATTTTCAATAAAGCAGAAACACAAACCGCTGTAACCTTGAAACAGTTTCTGCTCGTGGGACAAATATATTTTGACTAAACTATTTGATTTTGACCTGGATGTTTGAAGTGTTCATAAGTTGGTGTGAAGTTTTGTGTTTACACTTGTGAGACACATGTCAATCTGGAAACCATTTCTCAAGCTTTTTGGCTATTACTGACATGAGTGCACTAACGACAGAGGCAGGTTATACCTTTCTTATTTACCTGCTAAATCTAAATTTACATTAGATTTAGCTATTAATTAGATCTTTAATATGAACTGAAATAAATAAGAATAATTCGTTTTCAAGGCTACCACAGAATTATAAAAAATACAAATGCGAACAAATAAAAAATAATAATAAAATATAATAAAATAAAATAAAAATGTGTTCATTCCATAAAATTTTAAGTTGCTGTAAGTCAGCGTCATATGTTAGTTGGACATAATTTGATTATAACTCAAAAAAACATCCAAACTGTTGCATGGAAACCTTTAGTTTTAGAGTGTGTCATGTAAAGATGGCTGAACTCCAGAAACCTCTTCCGCTCGTCTCACAGCAGGAGAAACAGAGAAATCTTCCCTCTGCAGCTTCACAAAACGCCTGCATTTTAATTCTGCAATGTTCATTATTCATAATATTCAGCTGTGTATATGGAGAAGCTGGGAGTGTTTTACATAAACCTGTGAAGCAGTTTTAATTGTAAGAACTGCATTTTCAATGCAACTAAACAAAGAGAAAGAGAAAGAGCTCTAAAGCTATAAAGCAGGCTGTTTTTCAGAAATCACTGTACTGTACCATTACATACCATATGTGTAATGTATTTGGCACATTTTGATATATTGCGCTGCATGTACTATGTTAATATTAATATTAATATTAAGGAATTTTCAGTATTTATTTATTTTCGTTACATAGGTTTTACATGTATTGTGAATTATGCATTGAATTTCGTCGTGTTTTAGGATTAAAGGAAGTGTCTTTAAACCTAACAGAAAAGGTACAGGTCATTTTCAGACTTTCTGGCATTTATATACATTTATATGCATTACAAAGTCAGAAATGACCGATCAGACTTATCTTGTCTTGATCTTGTCTCAGACTTAATGAAAATAAAACAATCTATGAAAAAGAAAGGAGAAAATATGATTATCTGAACAGAGGTACTTAAACAAAAACCATTTCAATATTTGTGTAAAAAAAATTAAATCAGTTTTAATAAAATTACTGGGGTCATACGATGCAATTTAATTTTTTTTCTCTTTATGTGTTACAAGCAAAGACAAAATTTTCAAAACCAAAGAGATATTCTTTATAAAAGTTATGACTGAGAAAAGTTATGTCCACACCCCCATAAAACTACGGAGCCCCTTAAAATTGGGGTTGGTAAAAAAAAGAAAGTTATTTGCTTTCTCTCACAAAAACTTCTCTGGCATAACCAATTGAGCTCAGATAAACCAACCTGATCTCACGGCAATTTGTACATATTTTACGAGGTAGCTAATTCGTACGAATTTATACGAATGACCTAAACATAACCCCGCCCCTAAACCTACCCATCACGTGGTTTTAGACAAATCGTATGATATCGTACGAGTGAGGTTGTACGAATTAGTACGAATTGGCATACATTTTTTCAACACTGCAGCACCGCTTGAAGCAGCGCTAAAGCCATATCCGATGCGTTTGACAGCTGACGGTTCCATATGCATGTTATGATCCCTCTCACTGCAGCACCGCCTCTAATGATGTAGAACTGCTCCATTACGGAGCTGTCTAATACACTGGAAGCTTAAAGTAAACAGAAAGTGTTTATCTGAGCTCAACTGGTTTCGCCAGAGAACGCAAAAAAAAAAAAAACCCACCCCGATTTTTTTCCTCCACCATTTCATTTAAGGGGCTCCATATAAAATGACTCTTTAAACACCCCCCTACTTTTCTACGTCACAGAGTGGGTTTATTTTCAAACACCACCCAAATGTTTCCACAAAGAAAGAAGGCGGAGCTATTATTCTGGCTGTAGTGTTGCTGCGGGCGCCATGTTCTGGAGACGCTGTGTGTCGTTGTGAAAGTCAAACTACTTTGTTTGTTCTTCTAAAAGAGGACATAACTAGAAACCAGTGTTAAGTTGTGTTTCCAACACTGTTCCAGAACAGTTGAACACAAATATTGGAGTGTGTTCAGCACATTTACAGAGGACTGATTCCTGAACCTGACAGAGCAGTCTATGCTGGCTGTGCACAGATACTAGAAAGTGAGGCAATTCTACCTCTGCAAGAACAGTCTGCTGCTGACCACTCACAACCTTCAAGATAGTGAATTATTATTTTTTTAAAAAGCTGCTACTTACTATTCCAACGGGAGTTTTGAGCAGTGAAGTGTAGTGCTTGTTTGTTGTTTCTCTGATCACAAATGCAGACATGGTGTTATGTTTGCGAGGCGTGATGCAACACAACGTATAAAAAGACTAAGTCTAAGTCATGATAATCCGTAATTATGTCTCCACTGGATCAACAAATGCCTCGTTTGTAGTGTGTAAAGATGTGAGGTTTAGACGGGAAACAATAATGTAAACTTAAACCACATAAACACATTGCATTACACCAAATTCACAAAATAATGTTGTTTTTAGCATTTATGACAAACATTCCTATTAAATTAACACTATAGCAAACAAATGACTTTACTATTTTATTTTAAAGATGCACGCACGTGCAGAGGGGGGGGCGGAAGGTGCTTGAGCACCCGCCCCTTTCCTCCTGGATGCCTCAAGTGCCCTTTTCTTGTTGTTGTTTTTTTTTTTATGTTTATGTGTGTATGGAGCTCTGTCTATGCCCCACAACATTTCTGCACCCGGTGCATCATGGGTATTTCTTTAGAGTTTACTTATTTTTGTGTCATTTAAGCAAGACAGTTGGGTTTTTGTATTAGTGATGTCATGTGTGTTTATGTTCAAGTTAGTTCATTGTTGTTGTTCATTTGTAGCCCTTTTATATAAAAGTGTAACTGTTACCATCATGGAGAGAGACGTGTAGTGACTTTGTAGTGTAGTTGATATTGTCCTTCACTATGAAGCATTACATTACATTAATCATGGATGTGAGTTGTTGTTATTTAGCCAGTTATCTGCCCCCTTTTTTAACTTTGAGCACACGCCTCTTTAAATGTCTCTGCACGGCTCTGCAAAGATATTTGAAATGTCATTTTCATCACAGACGCACAAAAATTTTGAAAATGACAATGCACTGAAAATGTCTAAAAGTAGCAATTCAATTACTTAAATATGTCTATATTGTCTCAAATCCTCCCTTGAAACAGCCATAATTTAGTTCCTAGAAGCTTGAATGTTTTGTCCCCTGCTACACTATTAATTAAAGTAGGTGGAAATATCAACCATTCAATGTCTCAGTATAAGATGTGACGTCTTATCTTCCCCATATGTCTGTATAGCATATGCAAAAGCTGGAACAAAAGATGTAAAATGCTACTTTGAATGCATACTGGCCCGAATAAACAATCTATCCGGAGCAAAGGAACAAAGACTCGTCACAAAGTGTCTTTTCAGAGCCCAGTTAGACTGACACATGTGAGTGGCACTTCAGTAATGACTGCAATTAACAATAATCATGTCAAAACCATTTCTGAAGCCCATTATTATCTTGCTCTCAAAACCCTGCCCAAAAATACTATCATTTATTATTGACCCAGAAAGGTGGGAGAGAGAAAGTAGATGAGGGAGAAATGGAGGTAGAGAGTAACTCAAACAAAACTAGTCACAAACCACTGCACCAGTCCTGGAAGACATTTAATCATTCACATTACCTTTGAATTCGGCTATAAAGAGGTTGAAAATCAAATTAGGTAAATAAGGCAGAGTGTTCAATCAATACAACTCACACATTCAGCAGAGTAAAGCTCATACATCATTGATTTTATCTGAATGGTTTCAAAAACTCCTTCGTCTGTGTCCTTTTCCCGTCACATTGTGTTTGTTTTATCGGATGAGCAGTAGATGATGAATATGCTACAGATCTGCTGATAAAACAGGGATGAGGGATCATCATTTCTTATTTGCATTGTATGACTGGCAGATGTCAAATGCTTCAAATTGTTCACTTTCCTTCTAAATCTGGAAACATGTTCAGGTCATATCTCACCCAAACATCAAGATAAATTACATTCACGAAAACCATGCCTGTTTTTAGGTCAACCCGCCCAATTCTCACTTGGATTTTATTGGGAGGTTCTTTATTTGTATATACTGTATATATATATATATATATATATATATATATATATATACATAAAGAAAAATAAACAAGAGACAAAGATATCACAATGAAAGCAATTTATTAATTGATATTATTATTAAACTTAATAATTTATTGTATATTTAATGATTATTTAAGAGATCTTTTAATAGTTTCATATTATACAAGAAACAGTGCCGTTTTTTTTTTTTTTTGTAAATATAATTTGAAAATGGGATTGAGTTTATACAACAGCTCATTAAACAAGAAGTAAATATTAATTAGCTTACATTTTACAATATGTAACACTGCATGTATCTGTTCTCCTGTTTGCAGTCCAGTCTCCTGCTCCACCCTGGAGGGCCTCTCCACCGTCTGATCCACCCAAGTGGTCGTCACCACTGTCTGCTCCACCCTGGAGGGCATCTCCTCTGCCGCTTGATCTGCCCAGGTGAGCATCCCCGCCGTCTAATCTGCCCTGAAGTGCGTCTCCGCTGTCCGCTCCGCCCTGGTGGGCTTCTTCACCGTCTGCGCCACCCAAGTGGACTTCTCCGCCGTCTTCCCTGCTCTGGTGGCCATTCCTGCCGACTTCAAAGCTTGGAGCATCTATATGCCGCTCCTTTGAGGGGGAGCTATGTAACACCTCAGCTGGTAGTGTCAGCACGTGTCCACTAGATGGCACTTCAGCGACGTGTGTCGTCTTCTTTGTGTTTGTCTTTGTCTTGTGTTTGTCTCCGCTTGCCTATGATGTGCCTGTTTCCCGGTGATTGACTCTGCTCGTTTTTGTTCTGAGTTAGTAATAAAACAGTCTGCGTTTGAATCCGCACGCCTCCATATCATTACACAATATTGTTAAAATGTTTTTGTGTTGATACACAACAAAAACTAAAACTGAATAAAAACAAGAAATATTCATCAAAAACATACTTAAAAAAAAAACTAATAAAAATTAAACACAACAAAACTGTGAAATCTGTATGTAAAAAAATAAAATCACTAAAAAAGCTAAACATACTCAAACTGTAATAATAATAATCATTACTGTAAAACAAAACCTACAGACAATAAAAAAATGAAAACTGATTCAAACTATAATAGTATTTCAATGCTAAAATAATGTTTTGAATGGAACAGTTGTATAAATGATTCACAGACTTTTAGTCTCATAAGGGGATAACTTTTATTTTACTAATTTTATAGTATATATATATATATATATATATATATATACCCGCTGATAGCGGGTGGCTATCAGCGTCGCCCTGGCAACTCACAGGAGGCACCTGGATCTCGTCAGCTCGGGC
>JAUYWG010000046.1:1118982-1135862 GCA_034779775.1 Enteromius afrohamiltoni | reverse complement strand
CACCCTCCGGGGCTTCTTCATAACTCTGTCTCGTGTCTTGCTGTGCTCTCTAGCGCCAGGGGCGACAATATATATATTTACATATATAAAGAAAATAACAAAATTGCTGTTATATTTGCATAAATTATATTGTGAGAGTCCACAGAGTATACACACACAACCACATATATATAGATACTGAACGAAGCATAGCATGTTCATATGCTATGATACTTTCATAAAATACCACGGTACATGCTCAAACTACCTTTTTAATGGCACAGTTGCATGTATGAAGACATAAGACATGGTGATACCAAGCTACTCTTTTTGAGGCTAAAAACACACATAAGGGCATCGGGATGAAATATGAATCATCTGAGCAAAATTCAAATGCATCCTTCTCCCAGTTCTCATGTTTGATGTGATCTGCGGTGCAGTGCCATGTCTCTCGGTGAGCTGATGGCACATAGGCATGGCACAGATGGGAGAGGCAGTCCGTGGGCGTCAGGAGTACAGTAGATCTGCTCAGACTCACATGTACCCTAATAAAGCTCCACACTCACACACACAGCTCCACCGCCCTGATGTCTAAGGTGACTCTCAGGGATGTGATTTTGATGATCTGTATGCGCTAGGACCGTTTGCATGTGACAGTTTCACGAGGGAAAAATGGTTGGCCGCAAAAAGCATGCATTATCGCATCACTTTGCATCAATTTTAACGTCAATCGCTCCCTGTTATAAAGGTGCACTGAAAGGGTGTTGTGTGTGTGTGCGTGCATCAGAACCTCATTTAAAAGGGTCATAATAGCCGCTCTTTATGATCCAATCGGTCTTGTTTGAAGTGTAAGAGCGTGGGCTGGTGTGGGCGGGTCACACATGCTCTCTGAAAGCTTTAGTTATGCTTTAAAATCTGAAAAATTAACAAAACTCGAATGCTACAGCGAAACATAAAAAAACAGCTATTCTACAGTCAAAAATATGGATTTTGTAATGATGATCTGTCATTTGAGTTTGCTTTAGATGTTCGGTACTTCAAACCAATTGCATTTCGCTGCAGCTCTAAGTGGCTCTTTCTGTTCCAGGTAGGCTGAAATGGAGTACAAAAGCCAGCTCACATCATTTAAATTCAGTGGTGCATCGTTCCTAATGTTTGGTACGATATATACCAGACATCTTGAGAGATATTCATGCCAAATTAAAACAACAACAAGTGATGTACCGACATAAAAAACACTAATAAAATGACTAATCGAATTGAAATAGAAGTTTAGATCAAATTTAAATGCATAACAAAAATGGAATATTAATATTAAACTTAAAATCTTAATGACTTAAATAGCAATGCCTTGAACAAATCAATAACTCGGGTTTCATCTTTCAGTATTTAAAACATTACTTTTTTCAATTGAAAATATAGATGTCATTTTTATTTCAGACAACATTCATTTTCTTTCTTACTTTTTTATTTTTGTTTTTAGTTTCAGTTTTAGTTGAAGCTAATAACACTATGCCAAACAGGTCGTCTTAGTTTAGTGTGCATCAGTACAAAATCTGTGCATAAACACCATTTTGCATTATATTTTCTTATGTGATATTGGCAGCATCTTAAATCAACGGAAATAAAATTATTATTACAATTTTAGTAAAAAACAACTGTGATTTTAATTGTAAAAGAAAATACTACAGTAAAACCTGTTAAATGGTTAATGGTAAATTTACCATAACAAAAATATTTGAAAAAGCCAACTTACTGGTATACTATTTAAAATTATTATTAATTTAGCTTGAGATCATAGCAACCATTCTAGGTACCATAGCAATCACCTAGCAACACCTTAGCAACCACCCCGGGTACCATAGCAACTGCCTAACAACCACCATGGGTACCCTAGCAACCGCCTTAGCAACCACCCCAAGTACTTCAGCAACTGCCTCAAGTACCTTAGCAACCACATAGCTACACCATAGCAACCTCCCCAAGTACCCTAACAACACCATAGCAACTGCCCCAGGTACCTTAGCAACCACAAAGCAACACCCTAGCAACACCATCTACAGTACCTTAGCTACCAAATATCAACCCCCTGGTAACCACCCAGAATGACCACCCTTTATCTATCTATCTATATATTAGAGCTGCACAATTCTGGATAAAATAGGAGCACAAAAGTCCGGCATCTTCAGAGCTGATCTAAATGCCGTGAAACTTTGGAGCCCCGACACAAGACGGCAGCGATGTTGACATATGCTGACAGGCCCCAAGGCGCATCTAGTCAGTATAAGATATCTATGCTAATAATACTAGAAACATGCTAGCAACATGCTAAGCATGCTAGACACATGCTAGTAACGTGGTAAGCATGGTACTAACTTGCTTATCATGCTTGCTTATCAAGCAAAATGCTAGCAACATGTTAGTAATTTGCTATTCATGCTAGTATTATGCTAGTAACATGCTAATCGTGCTAGTAACTTGCTAATCATGCTAGAAACATGCTAGCAACATACTAATGGTCACAAGTTGCGCCTCCATGGCTCTCTCCGAACAGCAGCAGCGGGAACTCTCGCCTGAGTATTAGCATTCCTACCCGGACATTTTTATCCCACGTACCTTGGCTGATTCGAGCCCAGGTGTTGGACATTATGAGCTCTATTTAAACTCTGCCTTTGGCCCAAGTCAGACGCAAAGTTTTGATTTGCCTCAGCATCAACTGCTAGCAACATGCTACAACTATCTATCCATCTATAAAATTTGAGTTTATAATCAGACAATTATCAGACTTAAACATTCAAAACCTAAACGGTTTTACTAAACCTTTCTAACTTCTTAAACTATTTGAAACTTTTTTCAACTTTTTTATCGAGCTAATGTTTACAGTATTGCATATTTCAGTTAAATTTTTTTTAACTTGTGATCGGGATGTCCCGATCACAATCGGCCGATCTGTAATGCGCGTTTTGTCAATAAAGCCGGTCCTGTAATCAGCGGTAAATGCCATCAGGTGTTCAGCTGATGCCATTTACCGCTGATTACAGGACGGTGTTTACTGACAAAACGAGCAAACAGATGGGCCGATCGGATCGGGACATCCCTAGCTGCTAGTGATGGGTTTTGGTTCATCATGTGACTTCCTCATCATAATCTGTATTTGGTGCTTATCAGTGATACAAACACATTTCAGTACTTTATTAGGTTGGTGTAATAACATTATATCAGGTCATTGAAATTATGGTATCTAACTGTAAATTTGACTTAAAAAGTAAAACCTATATTTTACATAGTACTGTGATGGAGTTTTGGTGCTGAGTGCCAATAAAACATTTCAACTAAAGGTCTTACAGAATTCAATCTTAGGAGTAAAAGTCAAACCTTAGAGAATAACATAACAAAAAAAGAATAAGTAACACTAAAACAACTTAATGTGGTTTATTGTTCTAAAGCAATGTCCAAGAACTTAATTGCTCTTCCGTTTTTCATGTGATAAACATAATGTACTGCCAAATAAGAAGACACAGCAATGACAAAACGTTTATAGTCGTTTTTTCTGCTATAGAAAACCACTATAAAGGACAAAGAAAACATTTCCAGTTCTTGCATAGCCCCAATATCCATCTACATGTGAGTTAATGAAACCAGGATATTAAGGCAATGTTCGTAACATTTCTCCATAATGGTTTTCTACAGCATGAGTGAGGAAAAACCTTAAAATAAAAGCATTGTTTCTTCCTTTGGATTACGCTGTTGTTGTTTTGGCAGGAGATCATGTTTATGACATGGGAAATGTGAGAGAGAAATTTGGTAGTCACATATGAGTGAATCTCAACTGGTGGGTTGCGAGGTCTGTTCTGAAAGCAGACAAGCAATGCTGAATGCAATTGATGAAATGCTGCTAACCATATAATCATGTGCTGTTAAGATGGCAAAATAAATAGGTATTATAATAAATAGGCATTTCTTTTGTTGTTAACATCAAACGGTGCAATCAGAAAGTATTTTAGCACAAATGCAACTGACATCTTTGCAGGAGCATCCAAATAAGAGAGATGCGTGACATGCCCTTATCCTCACAAACAAACAAAACTATAAAACATAAAAGAAAATATGACGCATATTACATCAAAAAGGGTTCAAGGGTAAATCGCACTCCTGCTGATGTTTATGCATTTGCAAAATGTATATTTTCTTCTTGCTATTCAGTTCAAAACAAAACTGCATGAGATAAAAGAAAATATGATTCAGATTACCTTAACAATGGGTTCACTGTGAAAATTATTTGCTTACTAAGTATTTTTGTCTTGTTCTATTGTATTATTCTTGCTGTAGCGTTGCTGCCGGTGCCATGTTCTGGAGTTGCTGTGTTTCATTGTAAAAGCGAAACTACTTTGTTTGTGCTTCCAAAAGAGGACACGACTAGAAATCAGTGTTAAGTTGTGTTTCCAACACTGCTCCAGAACAGTTGAACACAAATACTGGAGTGTGTTCAGCACATTTCCGGAGGACTGATTCCTGAAGCTGACAGAGCAGCCTATGCTGGCTGTGCACAGAGACTAGAAAGAGAGGCAATTCTACCTCTGCAAGAACACTTCTGGCTGTTCACTTCTGACTCACCACATTTTCTTATTAAAAGAAGCTGCTTCTTACTATTCAAACACGTGTTTTGAGCAATGCAACTCACCGTGAGCATCTCGGTAGTAGGCATGTGTCACGCTCCTGAATCGCTCCTGCCCTGCTGTATCCCAGATCTATAGACCAAGAGAAGACCACAAACTTTACCTGTTTTATTCATACACTTATCTCACACACTCACACTCTCTATCATATCAGGTTTCACTCTTCACTAGAACAGCACTTGAAGTGAAGCAGAGGAGCACAAGCTTTAATTAACCGCTGTGCTAATGGCGTAAGGAAGACATGAATGTGGATTTATGGCTGAGGTCAAGACCTATTACACTATCCACGTCCTGATAAGAGCACCTGTCACACATGCAGAGACCTGTCGGCCAGTGTCATGTTTCACACTGATGAAACTGAGAGAAAAGACATGAATGCTGATGAGCAGAGCAGCCTGACATTAACTAAGATTGGGAGATAATGCACACACACACACACATACACAAGCATAAAAAAAGCAAAATAAATATCTTCTGAAAAGTAATGGCAATGGGTTTTGGTGAGATTTGAAAAATTTTGGATGTACTTGTTCAAAGGACCCTGTATACAGTATATACAGTATATAAGTTAACTTTATTTGAATTTTTAAAGCAATGAAGTATACGAAAATAAACATTTGCTTAGGATGCTCTCACTCTCAGGCCATACTGAGAGTTGGTGAGTTTGTTTCTTCATCAGATTTGGAGAAATGTAGCATCACTTGCTCACCATTGGATGCTCTGCAGTGTATGGGTGCCATAGAATGTTGTCCAAACAGTTGATAAAAACATCACAAGTAATCCACACCACTCCAGTCAAACAATTCTTGAGTAGTCAAAAGATGTGTTTATAAGAAACAAATCCATCATTAAGACATTTTTATCTTCAAACCATTGCTCCAGCTAGAATATGAGTCCATAATAACCCTTTTTCCAGCGATAAAGTCTATCTCCTGTTGTCTCTCACATCAAAATCCACCCAAATGTTTGTTTAGAACTGTTTTGGCTTGTAAAAAGTGCTTGCTCTGTGTCATCTCTCCTGATGCAAACCAGATGACCCCTTGCTGTCAGTAACTGAAGCGCTACGAAATGCAAGAACTGAGTCCAAATCTTCAGTTCTCATTCTGCTAGATCTATTTGCTGTGTTCAACAATGTTAAATTAAATCCTTCTGTCCACCCTCTCATCACTGGGCATTACCCAAACTGCACTCCACTGGTTTTAGTCTTACCTCTCAGTTTCTTCAGAGTAGCTTGGAGAGGAGAGTTATCCAAATCACTTTAACTGGTGATTGGAGTTCCTCAGGGATCAGTTCTTGGACCCCTTAGCTTTTCCTTATACACTAAATCACTGGGATCCATTATTCAGGAACATGGTTTCCCCACCGCTGCTATGCTCATGACACACAGCTCTACCTTTTATTTCAATCAGATGATCCAAAGATCATGTTGCAAAAACAGCTTACAGTTCTAGGCTATTGCAATGCTTTTCTGGCTGGACTTCCAACATGTGCAATCAGACCTCTGCAAATGATTTAGAATGCAGCAGCACATTTTGTTTTTAATGTGCCCAAGAGAGACCATGTCACAGCGTTACTTATCTCTCTGTGCTGGCATACAGTCACAGCTCCTATCAAGTTCAAGTCATCGGTTCTATCCTACAGAACTGCCATAGGCTTTGCGCCACCTACCTAGGCTCTCTCCTATGCGTCTACATCCCCATCCAGAAGCCTGCGGTTGGTAAACAAGCGGAGGCTCATGGTCCCATTGCAGGGAGGCATAAAATCACTCTCAATGATGTTTTCTTTCACTGTATGCTGTTGATGGAATGGTCTACCTAACTCCACTCGGACAACCTAATCCCTCACAGTAAAAAAACAACAACTTAAAACTCATCTCTTCTGTGAGCATCTATCTGCCTCTTCATATATTCATATAATATATATATATATATATATATATATATATATATATATACAAACAAAAAATAATTCTGCCTTATTTTTAAACCCCTTGGCCTGAGGGTAAGCACATAATAGTTGATTTATAACAGTTTACTAAAAATAGTTAATCAACGGCATCACTGTGAAAACCATCTTCTGGGATCTATATTTTTAATACTACAGCACTGGCAACCCAAAGGTCATGGGTTTGATCCCCAGGGTATGTAAAAACTGATGGAAATGTATGCCTTGAAAACAATGTAAATCGCTTCAGGATGAAACTGTCTGCCAAATGCATGAATTTAAATGTTAATTTTTTACATTTAAAAAAATATATAAATAACAACACAATGGTGAGTCTCTGAAGCCAATATGAACAAGTGTGAACTTATGAATAAAAATGAGTGATTTTAAATTGTATGCAGACTCTAGGCTTCTGGGACTCAGAAATATAAACTTGTCAAGACAACATTAAACTAAAATACTACAATCTACATATTTTCCAAAGTTTATGTTTTAAACATTTTGAGAAAGATAAACATACAATAAAAACAATTTCTAAAACAAAATCTGATTCAAACAGAATCTTTTTTTTTTTTTTTTTTTTTACATTAATTAAATTTTTTTTTAAGTATTTTTTGGGGGAACTATCACTTTTAAAATGAGATTCATGCACAGCCAATCTTGATTTGTGAAAACACAGATACACAATGTAAGCATGTGGGAGGATTAGTTTCGCTTCGAGATGTTTGCACATTAGACCTGACACAGCCTTCTTTAATAATCCCTATCAACATTAATTCACCTATCAACCACTCACCCCGTTCAGCGGTCCAAAATAATTACACTGATGACCTTAAACACCACCTACTGTAATGCTATCCTGCTTATGCGTGCAGGTGAGCGGGTTATGAAGCTGTCTGTCTGGTTAAATCAAACATGTAGTTGAGTCTGTGTGTTTCCTTTCACTAGTGTGAGGCGTGCGGCTAATGGAGCGTTAAAGATTAATGATAGTCTCGTTAAACTCTCATTAGAGCTGATCCTCGAGATGCGCGCTCATTGTTTACTTAGTCAATATTAGCCAGAGGGAGCGAAGCAACATGGGAACATCCAGATGTATCACTTTAGTATTTAAAACAGCACAGATAATTGGAGTTGCTTTGAAATGAGGTAATTAAATCACCTAATTACTCAAGAGTTTATCGAGATGATACAAATGCAGACAGATGGTATCAAATTTAAAAGCTTGTTATATATAAAATACGAGCGTTAGTAACTGATTGCAATCGCAACGTTCACACACCTCTATAAACATTAAAAATGGGACATGTTACATTTAAAGCTTGTAGAAAAGACCAGCTTAGACTCAGCAAGAAGGTCTGTTCTGGTCTATGTTGGTTTGACAGTTGTAAAGTTGCTGACCAACATATTGTGAGAAATGCAGCATTGCATCAGTGTCTCAGCAATGGATGCTCTGCAGTGAATGGGTGCCGTCAGAACAAGAGTCCAAACAGCTGATAAAAACATCACAATAATCCACAGCACTTCAGTCCATCTGTTAACATTTGGAGAAGACAAGCTGCATGTTTGTAAGAATTTAATCAGCTGTTTGGACTCTCATTCCGACGGCACCCATTCACTGCAGAGCATCCATTGGTGAGCAAGTGATGCAATGTAATTTCTCCAGATCTGATGAAGAAACAAACTTATCGACATCTTGGACATGTTTGGCAAATGTTCATTTTTAGGTGAAATATTGCTTTAAGCTCTCTTTAAAAAGTTGAATGCAAAAAATAATGCTCACCTGTAGTTTAACTCTCACACCATCAATGTTCAGCACCTTATTCTGCAATAAAAGAGAAGATAAAAGAAAGATCAGTCTTGCAAGTCATGGATTTGAACAGCTCCCTGCTGATGTCTCACTACCATTTAACTTTGGGTCACTGAGCACAAGCGGTTCTGCTTTCTTGGAAAGCACCACAGATCTATCACGCTTTGAAGGTGAGATGTGTTACGCCGAACAAAAAGTTCTACAACCACAGCCAACAAATCACCAAAAACCACAAATAACCATTTGTTCAAAGAATTTATTGCAGAAATGTAGAATAAATGGAACAATAGCTTCAGAGAAGCCCAAGGCTAAAATAACAAACAAAAGAACTTAATAAAACTAAAATTCTATAAATTACCTATTTATAAAGGAAAGAAAATACAAAGAAAACTTCCCTAACTCCCTAACCCTCGCCGCCTTGTTAAAACCACCCGTCTTAGGATCCACCAATCACGTTTTTGTTGAAGGCCATTCCCTGCACACATACAGACTCCATACAAAAAGCAAAACACACAAGAGCAAGGATGCCAAGGATAGTAACAGATGTCAGCAGAGAGCGTGACGCTTCCGACTTTGAACTTTTATTAAATCTCTAGAGATATGCGACTGCCATGTTACACAGCTCTGTTCGGCTTCAGTATGAAAGTCCAAAAATAGGTCTTTACTTCTGTGAGCACTGAACAGTATTTATGAGCGTTCTTTTAAAAATATATTGCTATTCATCAAGGACACATTAAATCGACCAAGTTACAGTAAAGACGTTAACGTTACAAAAGATTTATATTTCAAATAAGTGCTGTTCTTTTGAACTTCATTGAAGAATCCTGAAAAATAAAATGTATTAGTTACCACAAAAATATTAAGCAGCACAACTGACTTCCACAGTGGTAATAATCTGAAATGTTTATTGAGCAGCAAATTAGCATATTAGAATGATTTCTGAAGGATCGTGTGACACTGAAGATGAAAAATTATTCAGAAAATGTACAGAAATAGAATGCATTTTGCAATATTATACACACAGAAAGTAGTTGTTTTAAATTGTAATAATATTTCACAACTTTTAGGTACTGTTTTATTTTGGTTGTGTTTTATTAGATATATACAGTCACTGTTCAATAAAACGTTTATTACATACTTTTGAATATTTGAAGAATTTGATTATGTATAGCTAGCTCAAAACCTAAATTTAAATCTCAACAACAACCAAAACAGAAAAAAAAAGACATTTACATTTTGGACGTGCTGTTTGTGTCTCAAATGAGGAAGTGAAGCGTTCGAGATCAAACGCAAATGGGTTCATTGGGTTCAGGGTCAGGCAGAGAAAGTTGAATCAGAACAGAATCAGACGGGGCAAAGACAATAGAGTAAACGATATAACCAGGCGAGAGTCAGACATACCAGTGAACAGATTCCTAGGGGCAAGACGAAAATGTAGATGCAAGGGAAGAAGAGGTCGACAACGATAAATCCAGAGCAAGGTAACAGGGTACAAGAACATGAATGAACAAACTAGGTTGACAGCAATACAATGATCCATGACGACACACAAAAACATCCGGGTTAAATACACGTAAAACTAGGTCAGTGGGTGGAGCCAACAATGAAACACCATGACAACAGACAAGCAGGGTGGAGACATGAGTTCATTGATATGAGTCCAAGAGTGGAAACAGACATAAACACATACACAGTTTGTGGAGAGCTGGAGTGCCATCCAGAGCTGTGCTGGCACATCCAGCTGATCGTTACAGTTTGCAAAATTAAAATGCATTTGCATTTATTTTAAATATCACTTTATCCAACCTGGTCTCATAAAAATCTGTGCACTTTTTGTGCAACACTGTTTATAAGTACCTTACTGCACATTTTGTTGCAGTTTCACAGAGAAATGTTCACTGAGTGGTGCTAAAAGACAGGTTCAATATGAGAACCTTGGTACATTTTTATTATGTTGATATAGGTATGTATTGCGGCGGTTCAGAATTGAAATATCCAGAACTGTTGCTAAAAGTTGATGCTCTATTATGTTGAAAAAATGCCCTACACCAAAATCCAACCCTGAACCTTACTAAAAAGTACACCCAGGTACTTTTAGGCCATGAGACCAGGAAAATTGTATCCATTAGCTGTTGAATCTTTGAATCTTGATTTTCACTTACTAGCTTCTTTCTAGCAACAAAACCTGTGGAAAAATGCCACCATCATGGGCATGTCACAGTTTAATTGAGTAAAGGTCTGTTTATAGGCCTTCTGGGAGCTGATCTTAATCTGAGTGGATGTCGAAGAGATGATCCACACATCCTAATGAGTGAGAATACTACACGCTCTCATTTAAACCGTCACTGTCACACCTAATGATGAGTGAGAAAATGAAGAGCAGCATGTTTAAACACACACCACCATCGCACAAACACACGAAGAGTAGTTTGCTGTCAGCAGTGTACTGACTCATTGAGATCAAGGCTAATAAAGTCATGGCAGGTCTGTTTTATTTCCATTTTTTATGTACTGTTTCTTCCTCCGTTGTAGAGGACGACAGGGTTTTCTGCTTGAGTAGTGCTAAAACCATTAAAAACAAGTGCGCTGTCATCTTCAGTGGCAAGGACAAACTCCTGGCGTGTCTTGACATCAAACCACCGCACTCTCAGCACTGAGCACACACTAAATTTGAAGGTGTGACACTTTCCTAAAAAAAGCAGTGTTTTGGTCTTTCTCTGCTAAAGCAGCGGGCTGTCAGGACTCGGGTCAGTACAGCTGTCATTGCATCAGAATATGTTGGTAGTTGCTGGTGATGCATCATAATAAACCTGCTGTCACTGAAACTCACATGACACACAGAGAAAGTTTAATTCAGTAACAAACCAGAACAATGACTAAGGTGAGAAGTATATGAAAGCATGGTCAAAAAAATAATTAAATTAAATTAAATTAAATTAAATTAAATTAAATTAAATTAAATTAAATTAAATTAAATTAAATTAAATTAAATTAGTATATAAACAAGAGAAATGCATTAATAATACAATGATAATAATAAAAAAGATTACATGTACGTGTGTGATGTTCATGTGTGTGTGTGTGTACAGCAAAATGTGTGTAAAGGACAAAAATGTAACAAAAATTTATTAATAATGACAATTATTGACACAATATTAAAATCAAAATAATTGATTCAGTTCGGGCTGATATGATAAAATGATGTATTAAGTATTAAGGTTCTATAGGCCTCCTATTATTTTTGTATTTTGTTAATGTTGGTGCTCTTGAACGATTAATTGTGATTAATCACATCCAACATAAAAGTTTTTTTTTTACATAATATATGTGTGTGGACGGTGTATATTTATTATGTGAATACAAATGCACACACATTCTGCATATGTTTATAAAATATTTACATGTATATACATTTATATTCTCATTTTTATATATAAATATTTTTTAAATATAAACATATTTTTCATAAACATATGTCGTTATTTATATTAACATAATAAATATACACAGTATACACACATATATTATCTAAACAAAAACGTAAATATTTATTTTGTATGCAATTAATTCTGATTAATAGTTTGACAGCACTATTCAATTCTGTATGCACAATTCATTTATTCATTCCAAGAAGTATACCTACTGTATATAATATGAAACCATTAGTTTCCAATATGGTGCTGATATACAGTAATATGCACCTCTAACAAATATTCAATTCTTTCACAGCACAGCACTTGCATGGCTCATTAATGGACAAAATATATAACATCAGTATATAATTGCACGGTCCATTAATATATAATATGTAATTTTGCAATGGCCTCAAACTCAGATCATCCAATCATACCGAAGTCAGAACTCTTGGTTTTATTATTCATCACAGTCCTGCTCGGACTTCATGTGATAATAAGCTGACGTGGCTGTAGTCTTGTTCAGGTGGAGGTCAGAGTCATTGTGAAGGTGATAATGCTCAAGGTGTGCATTGTTAAGGAAGAGGGTCTCTGGGCACTCGTTAGTTTGGGTCATAAAAAGGGAGGACAGAAATCAAGTGACTCAGAGAACACCTACACTTCTGCCGTCTGAGTCTGAGAGCCAATTACATCCGCTTATGTAAGCCTCTGGATTCACTGTCATCAGATCCGCAGAAAAAGTCTTAAAGACTAAGTCTTGTGAGAAGCGAGTTGTAAACGAGCTGTTTTTAGAGCGGAAGTGTGATTAAACCCGGCGTCAGGAACGCAGGCCCACATGATAAACAGAGAAACAGAACGAGGATCTGACTTCATTTCTGCTCATTAAGCACTAATGGATTTAGATTATTCATCAGCATTATTATTAGATCCAAAATGATGCCAAAATCTCAGAAGTGTTGAATTATTAAAAAAACATACCCCTATTTTTTGACTAAATCAATTACTTATTGTATATACACAGACATACTTTAAATATATAGATATTGTATAAAAAGTATATATATATTCTTTTGTGTACTATATATTACATATATTTTACTGTTTAGACACATACACATTATATATGAACATTAGATATTTTAGTGCTTTCATACTATATATTACACAACATTTTACTATTCTGATTTTGTCTAAAATGATATATATGTATGTGTGTGTGTGTGTGTGTGTGTGTGTGTGTGAGTGTGTGTTACGAAGGGGGACATGAAGCGTGCGGGTTCATATGCAGATAAAAGGTTTATTCAGGCTCAGGGTTGTACAGACAAGATTAATCACCGGCAGACATAAACAGCGTAGGCAAAGACAGTCTCATAAACGATAATCCAGGCGTGGGTCAAACGTACCCTTAAATGGAGTCCGAAGGGCAAGATGAAAACGTAGGTCCAGGAGAAGCAGAGGTCGACCACGATAACAAGGTACAAGAACACGAATGAACAAGGCAGAGTTGACACTGATTGGCACTGATTGAATGATGAGAGGTGCATTATGGGGAATGGAGTCCAGGAATGAAAACAGACATAAACACACACAGTTTATGGAGGGCTGGAGTGCCATACAAAGTCTTACTGGCACATCCAGATGATCATTACAGTGTGTGTGTCGGTGTGTGTTTGTGTATGTTTTATGTAAAACTTAAAATAAATAAAAAAATTTAAAAAAAAAATAAATGAAAAAAAAAATATATATGTTCAAAATATGTGTGAGTGTGCCATGTTTATTTATTATGTATATATAAATACACATACATAAAGTGTATATATTTAGAGAATTTTTACATGTATATACATTTATGTATTCATATTTTTAGATTTAATATTATATATTATATAAAACTTAAAAGCACAAGCCAAATATTTTGACAAAAAATATATGTATTTATAATATACTAATTTATATTATGAAAAAGAATTGTAGACTATAACATAGATTGTATATGTTAATTATATATGTACAAATATATATTTAAGTGTGTGTGCCATGTTTAATTATTTTGTATATATAAATACACATACATACAGTATATATATTTAGAAAAATATTTTCATTTATATTGTTTGATTTTATATTACATATAAATAGATGTAATATAAAAACATAACATATTTTTCTTAAATATATGCATGCATGTGTTTGTATTTATATATACATAATAAGTATACACGCATATATTATGTAAACAAACACTTTTATTTTGGATGCGAGTAATGGTTTGACAGCACATTTAACATTTTTCCTTTTTTGCATATTCATCTGCATTATTCTTAGATCCAAAGCGGAGCAGAAGCAGTGTATTGTGTTAAACACATCTTCACGCACGTTTGCATTGAGAGAATCTGGTCTAAAGGATGTGCTGTAATGACTTGATACAGCAGTGTTAGTGTGTGTCTCTCTCTCTCAGCAGGTGACTATATTCAATCCTGACAGCTTCACCAGCAGCACTGAAAGGCTCATTTATTTAATGATAGTTTTGCCTCTTCCCGTCATCAGACAGGTTGATTGATTGGTGAAACCAGAGCTGTTCAGTACATCACATTAATGAAAGCATGCTCTACACTCATCAAATGATTCAAGTCTACTTGCCTATTATAGTATCCTTTCATTCTATTGCTTTTATTTGGTATATTATCATCACATATTTCTGATATAACCATACTACAATACACTCAAAAATAAAAATCTCAATTATTCTTGTAAATTAAACATACATTATTTTGTACATATAATTAAAATATGTCCAAAACCAATAATTTACACTTTGTCTTGATAATGTACAAATATGTTTTATTAAATATATTACTTATTTGCCTTGGGGTTGTTATACTATATTTAACTAAAACTAAAACTAGGATCATAATACTATTTTGCTGCTTTAAATAAAATAACAAATAAATAAAACCATAGAAATATTTGTGTTACTTTAAATAAAAATATATTTAAAATAAAATAATATCAAATAATAAAACTTTCCAAGTTTATCTTGTTGAACTAAAATAAAATGAAATTAAAAATAATAATTAAAAAAAAAATGTTTAAAATCAACAGTAACTAATGCAAATTACTAAAGCAAAACAAAATTACAATTTAAAAAAGAATTACCATGAAAGCATAAAAAAGAATAAAAAAATAAAATTATAAAAAATAGTATCAGTACTAAAACATACATAATACTGTTTTGTCTACAATTTTTACAATTTAAAACTAAATAATAATATATTTTATGTAGGAAAAACTTGTAGACAAACACACTCATATAACTGTTAAACACTCAGATAAATGACTAATGTCACTGAATAATATTCAATAGTCCATTAAGGTTCATCTTTAGAAAGGTGATAAAATCCATTTAATGAAAGTCTTGATAATATATTTAAATGTCCCACATAATGATAATGAGTCTGTTAAGGGTAAAGGATTGATTGATAGAGTCACTAAGACAGATAAAACCCTTATATATCCAGTTCAGCTACAGCTTTACATGTTTAAGAATATTTAATCATTTCAACTCATATTTTCAAATTCACTTAAAAAAGGAGTTGAAAATGTTTCAATTATTTTGAAGTATTGTAATAACATCATGTTGCCATGACTTTTATTGTTTTTTTGAATTGGTTGTACACCAAGTTGAAAACTAAACCATGATTACTATTACAACTATTTGGGGTGAAAGTAATTCATCTTTTAATGTGTCACAATTTTTGTTGTAAATATGCCTGAAAAGATTGTTGCACTGATATTTGTTACAGTTATATTTTAGTGGGTACATTTAGTAAATAAAGGAAAAAATTGTGATATTTATTTTTGACTCAGAAAAACAAAAACTTTTACATTTTCCCTTTTATATCTCTGATTAAGACGTCATGGTTTAAAATCTTGCATCACACGGAAGGTTCCCCTGCTGAAGTCAGCCCATGTCCAGGCCCGTCTGAAGCTTGCCAGGGACCATCTGGATGATCTAGAGGAGTTATGGGAGAAAGTCCTTTGGTCAGATGAGACCAAAGTAGAACTTTTTGGTCTTAACTCCATTCGCCGTGTTTGGAAGAAGAAGAATGATGAGTATCATCCCAATAATACCAGAGCTACAGTGAAGCATCATGGTCTGGGGGTGGGTTTTCAGCACAGGGGACAGGACGACTGCACTGTTTTAAAGGGAGGATGAATGGGGCCATGTATTGTGACATGCTGGGCAAATACCTCCTTCCCTCAATCAGAGCATTAAAGATTGGTCTTCCAACATGATAATGACCCAAAGCACACAGCCAGGAAAACCAAGGAGTGGCTCCGTAAGAAGCATATCAAGGTTCTGGAGTGGCCTAGCCAGTCTCCAGACATAAATCCAATTGAAAATCTTTGGAGGGAGCTGAAACTCTGTGTTGTTCAGTATGTATATGTGTGTGTGTGTGTGTGTGAGAGAGAGAGAGAAAATACAATTTAAAAAAAGTTTAATTCAGTGTGTTGCAGTTCCTTACTCACTAGCAATTTCTGAGAGAAAAGTGTTACTTCAAAACATTCTCGCAGTTTATTGAATTTTTTTAAACAGACAATCGAGTTCAATCTTGTATGACCTTGTAAATCTTATTTTGAGTATGTAAAGTATGTATTGTACGTTGTGCTCATATTTACGTTGCTCTGGGGATGACATTACAACTGCAGGAGGCCGAGAGCAGCTCAACACTCTCCTGATTTAATTACCATAACACACCTGGGCTTCCCAGCGGCAAACACACACACATGATTTATGCAGCTCCGCTTCAGCCGGTCATAGATTTCAGACTAACTATGTGACACATAAACATAATTAATGGATTTATTATTACTATTATTATTATTTTTCTCTTATATATGTAAAGATATATATATATATTATTCTATTTATATATGTAAGCTGACTTATACTGTATTTTTAATCTGTTTATCTTCTTTGTTCATTGTATCTGTAGAAATATGCAGCCACTGGAGAAACAATTTCCTTCGGGATTAATAAAGACTTCTCTTACTCTTACT
>JAUYWG010000046.1:1051481-1066141 GCA_034779775.1 Enteromius afrohamiltoni | reverse complement strand
AAAATATATGAAAGTCTAATGTTTATCAGTACATTACAGAAAATAATGAACTTTATCACAATATGCTCATTTTTTTAGAAGGACCTGTGTATACTTATAAGACACATAATGATGACACACTAAGTCTTAAAGATGAAAAGTGAAAGTGAAAGTCACAATAATTAGAAACTAAGAATTATGAGAGTGTCGATAGCAAGTCATAATTATGAGATACTGAGTCAAAAAGTAAATGTTATTGACATACCATAAGATTATAAAAGTATATAAAAGTCCAAATTGGGAAATAAGTCATATTTAAAAGATGAAAAGACAAATTATGCAAAAAAATATATATATTTTGAGATACCAGCTCAATTATTAAATAAAAAGTCATATTAATCACCTTAATAGCAGTAATAATGAGATACCAGGTCATAATTGTGATTTTAAAGTGCCTAACTATGACAAAAAGTCAAAAATTTATGAAAACAAAAGAAGCAAATATTTACACTAAAAAGCAAACATACTAAGTCAAACTGAGACATTATTTGTAATTTTGAATCAGAATATCAATAATAGCTTATAATGACTTAGCATGCCATAATTTTAAGTATTTTATTTTTGTTGTTGTAACTATTAGATTTGAGCTCATTGTTTTCATTATTGTGATTATGACTCCTTATCCTATTGTTATGATTTTATGTCACAACCCTGACAATTTACCTTAGTATGACATAATTTCGACTTTTTGTGGCATCTAATAATTATAATTTACCAGCATACTTTTACTTTAATTTACTTTAGTGGAGAAAATGGGCTTCTAAAGTCAATTTAATATTGAAGGTGTGCATTTTTCCCACCAAAATAGTGTAATTCAATCTAATTGCATTACAATAATGAGTGTTTTAACATGAGAAAGATGAACGCCTGTGTGCTCACCAAAGCTGTCCAACATTCACGATAGAGTGATACAGGATCCAAAGTACTCCCATAATGATCATATTGGCACTTCCTGTTATTAAAACAAACCCTGACAGAGCCATTCCCATCAGAGCAATGCCATCCAGGTTGGCATCCATGTCATTCCAGTCCATAAACCAGAGGATGGAAGGAGTGTATGCCAGGGCCGCAAAGCCAATCTTCCCACCCACATAACGCTTGACGCTCCTCAAGTAGTCCTTGCAAGGCATGAGCCCTCTCTCTCCAATGAGCTGTTTGTTCTGGTTGTAAGCGACAGTGAAAGCCACGACTAGAAAGAAAACGAGACAGCAGTGATTTCACACTTGGCAAGCACAAAGGTGAGTTATAACAAACAGGCATTTCACTGATGTAAACTTATAGCTTTCTATCTTTACAGATCAGAAACTGCTGAAAGTAATTGTGTCTGATCTCCTAGCAACTGCGTCCTGTAGAGCTGCCACCTGTCAAACTCACAGTAGATGAAAGCAATGGCTCGCAGCAGCACGATGCGTGTGAGCCAGTAGGTCCCGGTTTGTAACGATACGCCCACTGTCTTGTCATATTTGGTCGAGTCTTCGTCTTGCACTGTCTCGCTGCAGCTGTCGTGTGAAAGACTGTCTGAAACAAGCGCATGGCCGCGTCGCTTTCTCAGGAAACTTTCGCTGTTCTCGGAGCTCTCACTGGAGGACGCCATCTTTTTGGAACGCTCTGCACATGCGTAAGAAATCACGCGCAGCGCGACGGACCAATAAGAGGACAATGCGCTTCTGCCAAGATGCTTATTGCTCATGCTACACGACTCAGTAATTATTATAATAAACATTTATATTTAAAATGTATACGCTGAAGTGTTTAGAAATGTAATGTAATGTAAAAAGTTAGTTTATAAACAATTATAAACTTTTATAAGCAATTAATAAAAAAAAAAATCTGCACCAAAATAAAAGTACATTAATTAATTTCTAATTAAACAGAGCATTACAGCGCATTTAGAGAGGAACATGTGTGTATATATATATATATATATATATATACAAATATTTACAACCTTTAAAACTATTGTGACAAATTAATAGAAACTTTAATGTCTAATTTACATTGTTAAAATCAAATGACTCTTGATTTAATTTTTATACATGTTAATGTGCTAAATGTTACACGTACAGATTCTTAGATTATTAGTGGGCTTCAATGGAAAACACTCACATATTTAAAGCCCACATGAATGTGCATTTATACGAATCGCATATCAGATATCAGAATGTTTTTATTCATGCGAGCTTTATTAAGCTCCTGAAACACAGTGGGCTAAGGATGGATTTTTAAGGGAAGTCATGAGCAGTTATGGGTTTACGGTGTAATTTGTTAGTCAGTTATGTTCAATTAAGTGAAAAAGTTGCTAAGGTCCTGTAAAGACCAATTGGAGAAGTTGCTCAAAAGCTTCTTGTCCAATGAGAAGAGAGAAGGAGGAGGGCGAGGAGAGTATAGAAACCACAGAAAAACTTCACTCCTACCAACAAGTTGTGAAATATTGCCAGTTCCTTCACCAGTGCTGATCGATCGAGCCTTGAGATTGAAGAAACCAGTAAATCAATAGGTTTATTTGGAATATACGCTCCAAGCCAACTCGCGTTATGCGTAAAATGCGCGCGTAACCGCTGGCTGATTATTTTGTTTATCTTTCTTTACGTTTCATCAGCGAGGATTTTAAAATGTCAAAAGAGCCGGATAAAACTCCTTCCGGGACTGAAAGCTCTTATATTGGCGATGTGGACTCTGATTCGCCGTCTTCTCCATCAATGTCCGACGAGCAAGGCTCGCAGTCCCAGACCGGCGCCGGTAACCCGGCGGACAACGAGGAAGATGCCCGTTTCCCCCCGTGCATTCGAGACGCGGTGTCGCAGGTCCTCAAAGGCTATGACTGGTCGCTGGTGCCGATGCCGATGCAAGGCAGCAGGTCTCTGAAAGACAAGCCTCATGTGAAGAGACCCATGAACGCGTTTATGGTGTGGGCGCAGGCGGCGCGGAGGAAGCTCGCCGATCAGTATCCTCATCTCCACAACGCCGAGCTCAGCAAGACCCTCGGCAAGTTATGGAGGTACGCGGACTTCAGTCCAACATCACGGAGAAAAATGGCATCTTGTACATAATGCATGGTGTGTTTACGCAAAGAAATCCGAAGCTCTGAATAGCATTAATTCTGGCCCATTAATGGCAAGCACTTCTTTAGCTTCTATTTGTATGTTAATACTCATTTTTAAGTCACTTTTAACTAAAGAAGATATACTTACTAGTATATCGCTTTCACAGAGGTAATTAAACAGACACGCACCTGAATTAAACACAAAAATGTCTTATTAGTGAGGTTAACTAGACAAGTAAAACAATTAAAACCAAATGTTGGAAGTTTCTTATAATTCTTATAACTTACAATACAAGTTATGTTTTGTAGGCTACTAATACAACATGCAACACATTTTATTATTGCAGTAACAAGTGCTAGTAGAAAACACTTAAATTGTTAACAACAAACAATTTGTTTATTTTAGCAGTAAATGCTTAAAACATGTTTGTAAATGTTGACTGGGAGTAATAAATGTATTGTTCGTTGTTAGTTAATACTATGAAACACATACAAATGAAACCTTATTGTAAAGTGTTACCAAAAGTACCAATAAACTAACTGAACTGTTGGTAAACAGATATGTAGTCTGTTAAGGTTTAGTAGCTACTAGTTAAATGTAAATAGTTTAAAGGAATAAATGTAATGTTATGTGGAGCTGCTTGTTAACCATCTAGTTTCTGTTTACCAACGTATTATTAGTTAACTATGGAGGCAAGTTCCAGTGAACTTTATTGGTAACAACAGAACTTGTGACCAGCTGCTTTGAAAAAAGTGATTTCCTGGTTTGTTGCTTAATCAAGATGATCTGCACCAGCTTTTAACAGCTTCAGACCAGCTACCATCTAAATCTGGATTCATTTTTCATAATTCACACATGACACATTTAATTCACTTGTGCATTTTTTCATTCCAGGCTGCTCTCTGAGAGTGAGAAACGACCATTTGTGGAGGAGGCCGAGAGACTGCGGCTCCAGCACAAGAAAGACTATCCGGATTATAAATACCAGCCGAGGAGACGAAAGAGCCTGAAGCCGGGTCAGAGTGAACTGGACACGGGAGCTGAGAAGAACCTTCACGCCTCGGACCAAATGTACAAAATGGAAGCGGGTATGAGAGGGATGCACCATCAACAGGTCCATGGTGGTGAGTTATAAAAAAGAGTTATTGTTTTACAGTTCGGGTTGTGTCATACTTTTTATTACACTCTTCAGAATAAAGCTTTAATAAAGGGTTTTTTCCAAGCCATGCAAATGAAGAACAAGTCTGGGTTCGTCAGAGAACCTCCAGATAATAAATGTTTTGGGTTTTTTTCGCATAAAAGTGCAATGGATATATTCCAAGAATCCAAGAAGTTCTTCATGGATCCAGCAATGCTTGTAAAGAACCTTTACTTTTAGTGTAGAAGTGTAGAAGATCCATTTTTGGTTCCCTAAAGAACCTTTAATTGAACAGTTCTTAAAAGAACAATTTTGAATGACTTTTTTATATAATAAACAGTATTTTCAATGTCAGTGCATGTTAAATGTTTTTTATGCACTTTTATGTAGTGTAAAAAACATTTGTGTACAATTTTGCATCTAAAATCTACTCTTTTTTCATTATAAAAAATAACCTTTGTGGAAGATTCCATGTATGTTAAAGGTTCTTAATGAAACATTTACTGAACATTTTTGGTTTCCCAAAGAACCATTCTTAAAAGACGCTTTTTAAGTGTAAAGAACATAATTAAGGACTGTTTGCCTTATGGAGAGTGACTACATAGATTTTAAATATTCCTTATGGAGTCATTTATTGCAACTACTGCGTGTAAAAAACCATTTTTGGTCCATCCTGGTTTTTTTTGTTTGCAATGGAAAAGTTCTATGGGTGTAAAACGTGCTTGATGGAACTATCAATACCAATAAAGAACCCTTATTATTAATTTGTAAATGAACTGTTTCCCCTAGGAACCTTTAAGTAAACAGTTCTAGGTTTACAGAACATTTTAACAACTTTTTCCATAAGAAAGAACCTTTTGTCCAGTGGAAGGTAATCCATCGATGTTAGGTTCTTTATAGAACAATCATTGCCAATAAAGTACTTTTATTTTCAATATGTAAAAGAACAATTTCTGGTTCCCCAAGGAACCTTGAAATTAACAGTTCTTTTTCTATGTTTAGGAAAAAAACAGATACGCCAGTAAAGAATTTTTAGTTTTAAGGGTGTTGAAGAAATAAAGGTTCTTATTGGCATCAATGGCTCCATGAAGAACCTTTAACATCCATGGATCCCTTCCCTTCCACGAAAGGCTGGTAATCTGGAAAAAGTTATTAAAAAGTTCTTCTAAAAAAAAACGCTTCTAAGAACTGTTCACTGGAAGGTTCTTTGAGGAAGACTTTTGTTGTAACTCTGTGTCCTAACTATGTGTGTTGTGATGCCGTGACATGCAATAAAGGGTGTAATTTCTAGTTAATCAGAGTTTTTGTCTCAACTAGCTGCGACTGCATCATGCTAAATTTCTTTTTGGAAATGGTTTCTCACAACAACATACAAACCATATTAAAGTGATCATCTCAGATAGTGATTATCTGATTTATTCAAATGTAAACATTTCTAATGTAAGTTTGAATGTCATCTTGTGTGGCATATAGCCATATTGAAAGCAACAAGGTAAAGTAAAAGCAAAGATGTCACAGATGTAAAACTTAGTCACTCAGTACATTTAATAATGTTAAAAAGGCTTAATATTTAAATTGTAATCCATTTCATTGTGAGTACAGTGTGTTTCCAGAGAGGCTCCGCCCACACATGCTACTGTGATATTTGATTGATTCTGTTTCGCGCCATATCCAGTGTGGACACCTAAATTGCTTGTCGGTGGAATCTTGTCAGGTTGCAGGTAGTTAGGACACAGTACAAGAGCATAGTTCATTTTTTTTCCACCTCAACCCAATAAAACAAATTCCATTTTTCCAACTCAGCTCAACCTCACGGCCCTCCAACACCTCCAACCACCCCAAAGTCTGATAAGCATCAAAGTGGCAAACTGGAGTCCCGGCGTGCATCGGAAAACCCAAGACACAACATCGACTTCAGCAACGTGGACATCTCAGAGCTCAGCAGCGACGTCATCGGCAGCATGGGCCCATTTGACGTGCGTGAGTTCGACCAGTACCTGCCGTTAAACGGACACACAGAGAACAGCGGCGGGCAGCACTCCAGTCCCGGCTGTTTTAGTTCGGCCTACCACCATCATCCTCACGGCAGCGCTCCGGTGTGGAACAAGGGGTCCGGGTCACCATCTGCGCCCTCCGCAAACCAACAAAGGCCACTCATTAAAACAGAACAATTGAGTCCTTCTCATTACGGAGAGTCTCATGGGTCACCAACCCAATCTGAACTGATTGAGTGTCCAGACCTGCAGAACTCGACATACTTCACCACATTTTCCGGGTATCCGGCTGGCATTTATCAATATCCCTACTTTCATTCCTCCAGACGATCGTACGTGACTCCCGTTCTCAACAGCTTGTCCAGTCCTTCTCACAGTCCCGGTGCGAACTGGGAGCAGCCGGTTTACACAACTTTAACAAGGCCCTGATGCCAATTTTGGGTCAGAGATGCTGAGAATTATGGGACTATGCTTTGCCATTTCATAGACTTTTCTGGTAATTGTGACCTTTAGATTTTCCTAGCACATTTTGCATTCACTTTTTTAATATGGAATGTTTTGTGTTTGTATTATGGCCTGAATAAAAGTTGTTGGGGTTTTTTTGGAGTGAGATGCGATAGATTGTCAATATTCAATACGCTATTTAAACACAACCATGGATTTGTGTTGATAATATGTAATTAAAATGTAGAAGGAATGAATGTGCGTTAGCGCCTGATGTCTTCATTGTGCGTCTAACTGTCAAACAGACAGTTGCTTTTGTCACAATCTGAGTCCAAAATGAAGCTGTATTTGAATATCAGAGAGATGCTGGATCATCTGCGGTTTACAAAGCCAAGAATCAGCAAGGGAGAGCAGAAAAGAGAGAGGGCTGATTCTGAATGACAGCGTCTCAAAGGGCTCTTTGTTTTCATTATAAAAGAGGCATTAATTAAGGGAGGGAACAAAACAAATACAAAGCAGAAAATCATTACCACTGCCGTTACATGAAAGAAAAGCACAAGAACAGACACTACCCTCTGCTATTTGGATAAACAGCAACAAAAGCAGCAGAAAATGCATAAATTGAGTGCAGGATAAGAGAATAAGTTCTTCATGTGTGGAAGAGAGCCAGTGATTCCACAGCAGATGGGTGTGGGTGGACTAGGACTTATTTTCCTTTCACTACGTTTTATTACATTGATGATTTTTGAAGTGGAGAATGTAATTAGTGTTGATATGTATAGCACGCATCATTTTGCTCGCTGACATTATTGGGTCTTAAAACTGGACGCTACACAGTAAGAACTACAAGATGTAGTGTCTCTTATAATTTCGATTTCTACTTATGGTGTGTTATGTTGAGTACTTATTGTATTCAGCTTTTTGGACCCTGCTTTCTGAAAGTTTTGCTTTTAGACCTTTGCTGTTGACATTTGGAGAGCATGATGATTGTGATCTGTAGTGCAAGAGCCAATAAACAATGACAAAAAAAATCATGCTGAGCCATTAAAAAAAGACCCCCGCATAAAAACAACATAACACACATCAGAACTGTAATAGAGGAAAAGCTGAGTTTGATTACAGCAGATCAAGGTTCAATGTATAACACATGAGGCTGTTTTGGAATAAACTATAATTAACCATTGAATATACATAAAAGGCAACAAACTTACAGCTAAGTATTAACTTATTAAAGTTACTTTGTCTGTTTGTGATCCACCATTGAAATTCTAATAGTAAATGCCAGTAGGGTTGTAGGGCTTCGTCATTTATTGAATTAGAGCTTTTGAACGACTGGATTGAGTAAGTGATTCAGTGACTCACTCTGAAATAGTCACCTGTTTCACTGAATGAATGAATCGGTTCCTTTGAACGAATCAGTTAAATGAATGATTCAATGACTTACCTATCACCTACTGATGTACTCAAGTTTGATTTTTGCTGGTAATTTATAATAAAATAATAATTATAATAAAGATTTGATTATACAAAAAAATGGTCATAAGTATTCAGACCATTTGCTGTGACACTCACATATTTAATGCAGGTGTTGTCCATTTCTTCTGATCATCCTTGAGATGGTTCTGCATCTTCATTTGAGTCCAGCTGTGTTTGATTATACTGATTGGACTTGATTAGGAAAGCCACACACCTTACAGCTCACAGAGCAAATGAGAATCATGAGTTCAAAGGAGCTGCCTGAAGAGCACAGAGACAGAATTGTGGCAAAGCACTGATTTGGCCAAGGTTATAAAAAATTTCAAAGATCACTGTGGCTGAGCTCCAGAGATGCAGTCGGGAGATGGGAGAAAGTTGTAGAAAGTCAACCATCAGTGCAGCCCTCCACCAGTCGCGGTTTAATGGCAGAGTGGCCCGATGGAAGCCTCTCCTCTGTGCAAGACACATGAAAGCCTGCATGGAGTTTGCTAAAAAACACATGAAGGACTGAAAGATGGTGAGAGATAAGATTCTCTGGTCTGATGAGACCAAGATAAAACTTTTTGGCCTTAATTCTAAGCGGTATGTGTGGAGAAAACCAGACACTTAACAGTGGAGCATGGTGGTGGCAGCATTATGCTGTGTGGGTGTTTTTCAGCTGCAGGGACAGGACGACTGGTTGCAATTGAGGGAAAGATGAATGCGGCAAGTACAGGGACTTGGACCAAAACCTTCTCCAGAGTGCTCAGGACCTCAAACTGGGCTGAAGGGTTATCTTCCAACAAGACAATGACCCTAAGCACACAGCTAAAATATTGAAGGAGTGGTTTCACAAAAACTCTGGAGAGATCTTAGAATGGCTGTCCACCAACGTTTACCGTCCAACCTGACAGAACTGGAGAGGCTCTACAAGGAAGAATGGCAGAGGATCCCCAAATCCAGGTGTGAAAAACTTTCCCAAAAAGACTCATGGCTGTATTCGATCAAAAGGGTGTTTCTACTAAATACTTGAGCATATATTTATATTTCAGTTTTTCCTTCTTAATAAATCTGCAAAAATGTCAACAATTCTGTGTTTTTCTGTCAGTATTGAGTGCTGAGTGTACATTAATGAGGAAAAAAATGAACTTAAACGTATAGGTAAGTAAGATAAAATGTTCTTTAAAAAATTTAAAATGTTTAAATTAGTGAGTTATTTGAAGAATAATTAAATTCAGTTTTTACTTAAATTATACATAATAAAATAATTAATTTATAAGATAAATTACCAATAATATATATATTTTTATTTGGAAATTAAAAATTGTGTGATTTTAACCCTTATTTTTTAAGTTACGAGTTATGAATTAAGTTATGAATCTGTGTATTTAAACAAATCAGCTGAATGAAGTATCCAGTGACTCACTAATAAAGAAATCTGTCGCCACCTACTGTTACAAATAGAAACACAAACACACACACAAATACAATAAATCCCCACCAGGACGAAACGGACTGACAGTCTGTCTGAATCACAAACAGAATGAAAAGCCCTAGTGCTTCAGCCTATCAAATTCAAGGACTGGAACTAACTGCTGTAAGCTGCAATCTATTATACATGTTAGTGATACGGGCGGCATTTATCCAAGACATAATGTGTCTGACATCTTGGACAGCAAACATGCATCATCTAAACGAACAACAGAAGTTGCACAAGTCAGAATAAAATGTTAGGGGCAAAAATCATGTCCTTTGATGTCAATGCCTGACTTTTTGTGCAGTAAGTGGTGTGTGATTGGCAGCTGCTGTGATTCTCTTAGGGTCTTCAGTGCCTCCCTGGACCAGGCTGATGAAGTAAATAGGATGGCCAGGGCTTGAGAGACTCCACCCTAATTTAATGATTTCCTGCTGGGCTGCAAACAGCCTCCCGCTGTGTCTGTGTGAGTTAGTGTCTCCCAACTTCGCTCACTCTGCCCGGACGCCAATGACAACAAGCAGCCAGACAGAACCAACATTGACTTACCCACAATTCCACAGGGCAGTGGAGCCAGGCTGATGGGGAAGGAAGGCAGTGGAATGCATCAGGTCAGGCAACGGTGTCTGACAAACCCCTTCAACACACACACAGTCACAATTACACACACACTCATAGTCACCATTACACACACACACACACACACCTCTGTATAGCTATACAGTCACACACACTTACCACAAGCAAATTAAACACATAGAAACGGTCAGCTATATCTTTTACATTTATAGTGTGTATTGTTATGTCTTTTATTTTTATTAGTTGTGGTTTTTTTTAACGCATCTATATAGTTTTTAATGACATTTTGTTTATATGCATTTTTTTTATTTACATTTGAAACTAGATAAAATAAAACAAGTCAAATAGTAACAACTATTATATATAATATATAATAAGATATTAGTATCAATTGTATATATTAATAATAACAATTAGTCAATTTTAATATAAATAAATAATAAAAGTTCTTATATTTCTTGTTTATTATATTCAATTTCAGTTACTTTTGCTTCAACTAACAACATGCTTTTTTATTATTTTAACCCTTCTGAACAAAACAAAATACAAATGTTTTATTTTCATGTCCACATATTTATTTATGTGTTAAGTAGCTGTATAATAAGCTAGATAAAGTACAGTCAGACAGTCATGATCACAAAACAAACCAGTCATATTTGGTTTACTTTGACATAATGACCGGACACAGCATGAGAGTGACTGTACGTTATCCTTTACTGTTGTACAAGTCCCCAAAAACAAACCTATGGTAATACCATGATACGTTTTTGAGGGTAAACATTCACCAAAATTAGAAGAAGAACACCTGAAGAGCATCATCATTAACCTGAACAAGAGGGCCGGAGTTACATTACAGGAGCTGTGATACACATCAGATTATTATTATTAACATTACAACCTGCATCTAAACATTCATATCAATTATATAAAAAAAAGTGTGGGTTTTTATACCAATATTTATGCTGATATATATACACACAATGCAATATAGTGACAGCAAATGAAATTGCTTAAATTAAATGGATGCATACAAATATTTAGGCCTAAATTGAATATTTATGTATTTGAAATGCATACCAAATTTGGATTCGATATATGCGTATTTGTAAGTCTTACAGAAATGAAAAAGCAAAAATCATAGTTTATTATTAACTCTTTGCATCAGTTTGATTTTATTTTTAAATTTTAATAATAATATTTAATTCCTTAGAATCAGCATGCATTTGTGAAATCAATCACATTTATGCAGTTAGAAATTACGAACAGGGTTAAAATATGGATATTTCAAAACTTTTAGTTAATTTGACCTGTTTCATTTACATATGATAAAAAAGTAATATATTTCAAATACATTTACTTCATACTAAGTATAGCTGAAATCCGTTAACATGTTTACTGACAGGTAACTCTAGACTTAAATTAAACTTAACTTAGTACTTGTGCACAATGCACTTTTCTTAATATTAGTCTAAAATGTGTTTTAATATCACTTTTGATGAGGATTGTATGATCTTTGAATAATATCACACTTTAAGTACACTTGCAATAGTTCCACTTTAGCATAGTAAAACATAGCATGTCTTTATCACTATTTCTGCACCAACAATGTTCATTAAGGACTAAATTAATTTTCCAGTTTAGCATATAGTATAGTTTACTAAAGTACAATGGCATGACATTTTATCAAGTACATAAATATGAAAATTTTATTTCACTAGGGTATGCATCACAATAAGTTCAATCCAAATTTGATATGCAGTTCAAAGACATAAATCTTCCATTTAGGCCTAAATATTTTCTCGAGTGTACCTACTGACTAAGATAAGGGGAGCTATCACTAGTTTTATTCTGTCAAGTCAACTTGGTTTTCAGCAAAATGGCCAAATATCGGCCAATATATCAGTTTATGGCTAATATCAACCCTATTTTGCATAAAAAGAAACAGTGATGAGCACATGCATCTTAACCTGTGATATGCTTCCACCTAGTGGAGGAGGATCAATCAAGTAGTAGAAACCTGACCAACTGCACCTGCACAGACACCAGGAGTAGTATGTAGTATATGAAACCTATATTGGTCACACTAGTTTTCTAACATGGTCTCCACACATTAAAATGGTCAATAATGATGAACGAAAACACACTGGGTGTAGCATAGCGTCTCGAGGATCCACTAAACATCACAGCAGCCTTCGCTTGGAAAACCAAATAAATAAACATCAGTCAGAACACACTGCTCGCCTCGTGATTTACAGATTAAATGTTAGGTTTAAGAGCGATGATGAACAACATTCACATGCCATATTTGTACAGTGACGGCGCCCTTTGATAACACATTCATGATGAGAAAGCCTCAGAGTCCGCGCTCAGTCCAGCGTCCGGGCCGTTCGCGCTAAATCAAGGTAGGAAGGGGCCGCTTCTTGCACTCGCTCGGTCCGGAGCGCTTCGTTGGACAGATTATAGCTGTTCATGGTCCAGTCCGTCCCGCCACATACAGGCAGGGTTACAGCCAGCATCAAGGCTTGTGCTTGAAGTGAGCCTCCACTGCAAAGAGAAGGAGTACAGTCAGCGTCTCGGGTTCTGATTTGGAGAGTCTCTTTGTGTCGAGCGAGTGTGTTTGTGTACCTGCGTACTCCTGAGGCATCATGGGACGGTTAACCACTCTCTGAAAGGCAGCGATCCAGTCCTTCTGCTCCGCTTCGGTCTCACAAGCAAACAGGAACTTCCTGTCCGGGGTTTCGATGGTTATCCCGTACTTCCAGTGATATCCCTGGGTGGAGGGCGGCAGTCCGGATACCACGGTATAACGGTTCTCTTTACTGCCGATGAACACCTCGCCACGTGCATACGCATCCTGAAAGATAATGGTACATGATCATTCAGAAATATACACATGTATTTATTTTTTTACGTTAAATGTATTACTACTACATAGTAACATAAAATTAATATAATCATATTTTAAAAAGTATATTACAACATATTATTAAAATAAAAAATATTTTTGATTTTATTATATTACATTATGTTAAACGTAGTAATAGAATAATTATCTATGATATAAAATAAAAACTAATGATAGGATATTACATGTTATAAAAATTATTTTAAATGAATAAAATGCTATTAAAATTATATTTTAGTACTACACATAATATATTCTAATGTATAACAGAGTAGCATATATAATAATAAAGAATATTTTTTATTTGATTATATTTTCTTTTATTATATTTATAATTATATGTTAAATGTAGCATGACACACTAATATGATGACCTATAATATAATATAATATAATATAATATAAAAAGCTGTCAGTGATACTGAATTCTATAACACTATATTATATATAATATAACAATGTAAAAAAAGAAGAAGAAAAAAAAATAAAATATATATATATATATAAATACAATAAAAAATAAATAATATTTCATTTGATGAAAAACATTCTATTAAATATATAAAATTATATGTTTTATTTAAATAAGAATTAGCAGTTTGGTATAAAATGTAATATTATATTTTATTAAAAAATAAAAATGTCAAAAAATGCTAATAATAAAAGTAAATAAAGAATTATATTGCATAATATAATAAAATAGTAATTTGGAAATGGAACCAAAAAGGAAAATATCCCTACTTTTACTCACCAAAGGATCTTTAAAGTACATTAGCCTCCTATCATCCATGGTAAACCATCTTTTCTTAAAGCCCTCTGTGTGCTAAAGAAGAGACGACTACATCATCAATCAATGTTTAGAATGCCATTAGTAAGAGATAATCTCCAGTCAGCAGGTCAGTGTCGTCCCTGAGGACTTTATTTTGTGATAATGACCAGCTGACTAGACATTATCTGCCTTATTACACAGCCACTTACCAAATAAATACATAAAAGGATATGAAATATTGATGTCACTTAAAATTATTTAGTGTGCCAGAGAAAAGAGTGAAATGAAACTAGCAATATGAAGCATGGACGGCAATTCTTTTCTGAATATTTATGAAATATGATAAAGTAAAAACTCTCACCCTTGGGCCTGTTTTCTCCATGTAACCTTCCTTCATGAAGTTCCTTGTGAGTCTGGGCACCAGCTAGAGAAAATGTATGAATAATAATATATTAACATGTAAATATGTGTGTGTACACACACACATATATATATATATATATATATACACAATTCATTATAATTGTAATATAATAATATGTGTCTGTGCTATTTTTTTTTTTTTTTTTTTGTATATGTTAAAACAAATATAAAACTAAATATACAGTGAGTACGGAAAGTATTCAGACCCCCTTAAATGTTTTCACTCTTTGTTATATTGCAGCCATTTGCTAAAATCATTTAAGCTAATTTTTTTCCTCATAAATGTACACTCGGCACCCCATATTGACTGAAAAACACATAATTGTTGACATTTTTGCAGATTTATAAAAAAAAAAATATCATATGGTCGTAAGTATTCAGACCCTTTGCTCAGTA
>JAUYWG010000046.1:1013735-1031839 GCA_034779775.1 Enteromius afrohamiltoni | reverse complement strand
AGACTAGTCCTAGATTAAAATAAATGTTAAGAGCTGTCTAAACTGGAAAAAGCTTGCACTGAGATATCTTAAAAAATATTATTGTCATTGTTTGGTCTTAAAATGCTCACAGATAATGCATTTTTTTAAGACATGTTTCTAAAAAAGGTCTAGTCCTAATCTAATCCCTATCTGGGAAACTGGCCCTTATTGTTTTCCAATTTGATATACAATAAACAAAAATAAATTGTGTGTATTTATATACATATATATATATATATATATATATATTGATTTTAAAGATTTATTTTGGTCCAATTTTATAAAAAAAACAAAAACATAAACTATGCAAATAATTTAATGTTTTCCAATGTGATACACAATAAACTAAAAAAAATAAATATATATATAGATATATAAATAATTGATTTTTTGGTCCAATTTTATTAAAAATAAACCTTAAAATATGACATTCATTTAAAGTTTTCTTTTTCCAATTTGATACACAGTAAGACATAAAATATATAATTACAATTTTATACACAATAAACATAAAGAAAAAATATTCACAGTTGAATCACTGTTTACTGTTGGATTTACAGTAAACCATAAATGATATAATTGGTAGAATTTGACAGTACTATCCAATATGACTCAAAATTACCCATAAAAAATGTATACATTTTTCTACCACCCTTTGAAGCTTTTGAAATATGCAGCACTGATGGTCAAATCTCTAGATAAATGTGGCTTTGGTTCATCCATCAGACTGTTTGACAGTGAAGATGAAACAGAGACCGGCAGTCCATCGTACGCAGAAACTGTTGCCACCAGCACAAAAACAGACTCTCCGTCTTCTAGTTCCCTCCCAGGTACATCACAAGCGCTGTAAGAATACATCACACGTCTGTTTCTCTGCCCTTCCTGAGGATTTATAGGTAAACGATGTTGTTTCCTTCAGGTTTCTCTGAGGATGTCGGTGTGAAGAGAGGAGAGCTGATCCCAGAACATGAGTTTGCGGATGGACCCGTCCGTCTGGATGATGAACAGGAGTTTCCTCCGGTCAGCTTTCAGAACAGATGAAGGCTCCATCTCCACAAACACATTTCATTTCAGTGTAAATATCACAGTCATTGATCAAATCGTCTTAAAATAAATAGCAGGCAAATGTAGATTCAGGGATTACTAGCTCAGACGAACCTTTTACAAATACATTCCCGTTACGAACTAGAGCAGCTCATAGACGTGTGTTTAATTCATTCTTACTACAGCTGTGAACACAGTATGCCACAGATGTCTGTAAATGCTGGCTAACATACTATATTATTACGAAGAACAATGCTTTTCAGTGAAACTGATTTTTTTTGGCCCGCAGGAGGTAAAAGTCAAAACAAAATCAGATTTGGATTTGTGTAAACAAGCAGTCTACATACAGTAGAGTGCAGTATGAGTGCCAAACCACTACAAAAAGCAATGGACGTTTTAGTGTTGATCATATAAAATAGATTTGTTTAAATTAAAAAGAGTATTTCAGGTGGATAGAAAACCAATTAAACACATGAATGTGTTGTTTTTGTGTGATTAGAACTCTAACATAATAAAATAAAGTTGGCAAAGTGACTAACTTTGAGTTTGTTTGTGTTGGGAATGATGTGCTACAAAAACTTAAACACAAGGTTTGCATACATTATTATAACGAATGCAATCATCCAAACTTATCATTTCATAATTTCTTCTGTTGTCTTTGAAATATGGTTAAAGTGTTGATGTACTCACAAGCATTATTAACTAAATGTTATTGTTATTTCTATTGGAACCTGTAAGGCATGTATGTAAATAGCCTAAAATCATAATTACATAGCTTATTCCTAATAATGAAGTTGCAATTTAAAACATATTATCTTTTTACATTAAGTTAAGTTGGATATATGAAAAAAAAACAGCATATGCTGGTTAGGTATGTTGTGATGCTGGTTTATGCTGGGCCTTTGCCATGTGACCAGCATTAACCAATTTAAACCAGCATCCCAGCATCAAAACATAACTAACCAGCATAATGCTGTTTTTTTAGCAGGGTAGGTTACTTTAAAACGTACATATGTTTTTAAACTAAGGCTAAGTGACCTTTTATTAATATTATATGATCTGCAAGTAGTACACTATAAATATAGAAGCAAGTTTCTACCGCTAAATTAAAAGTTTTCTAATAGTTCTGATTTTTTCATAGAAAAACAGTAATGGTCGAACAAGCGCATATTCAGTACAATTAAGCGCACTTCTTTTCCACAAGATTTTCCATAAACCCTCCCTACATAGACGTCATTCTCGCACACTACCTAGTGTAACCGCGCTGGTTTTGTGACGCGGCCAGCGCGTAGCGGCTGCGGTGCATGCTGGGATATGGCGAGTGCAATCAGCTCCTCCCCACGTGTTTGTGTGACTGCAGGGCTGCGATGAGCAACATGGCAGCAACATCTTCCCTCATACACACACAGAGAGAGATCCTCACGTAAACCGGCTGAAGACAACTTCACCAACGCTCGGTTCGGAGCGGGGACGCGCACGTCTGTTGACGCACAGCTCAGATCGCAACTTCAGCGCGAGGCTTTTGTTGATTTAGTGGGACCAGCGAGGCCTCGGTAAGTGTGTGTTCAGAACAAGTTGGCAGTCGCCGTGTCTCATCAAAAGTTGCGTACGCATAAAAAAACATGTATAAACGTACACAGACTGAGAAAGGTATGGATTTCAGGAGCTCTGCGCGCGCGTGTCGTCACGCGTCATGTTGATCTGTGGAGAGCTGCTAACTCATCTTAGCATGTTGTTTGGTTTGCTGACTCTGGCAGATTCCCTTCAGCTGTGCTTCACGTTTTTACTCTTATATTCAATGTGTCGCTGTGATCGTACGGGTTATGAAGCTGCTAGCTGTCAGTATGGTATTGCATCATGCAATAAACACACCAGTCGCCTGCTAATTATCATGACAAACAGTGATTGATTAACGGTTACAAATCAATAGATTACATAAGTGTATATGAAAGCATTTACTTGTGTGTGTGTGTGTGTGTGTGTGTGTGTGTTATGGAACCCGTGTGTTATTGTGAGGTAAGAAGTAATTATAACAGTTGTTTTGGAGTCATATATATGTCTTTTCCCTCACTTTGACTTTTGTGTGTAAACACAATGTGTGTGTGTGTATGTATCTTATCTATATTATATATATATATATATATAAAGGTGTGTTTGCAGGTTTAAAGTCCTCCTCCATCTTCATTATGGCCAGCGGAGACGATGATGACCCAATTATACAAGAGGTAGACCTGATCATGCTGAACAGTCATTGTTGTTTTTTTTTAGCATCTGTATAATCCTAATACTGCTCTCTTTTGTTAGATTGATGTGTATCTGGCCAGAAGTCTCGTGGAAAAGCTGTATTTGTTCCAGGTACGATTGACAGATAATATATTCCCTAAAATCAAAACTGCCGTCAGAGCTGTTAATATTTATGTATTGGAGTTTAATGATGGCCAATGAAATATGGGGTCAGTTCTTTTTTTTTTTTTTTATAGTATCCTTTTTTTTCTCGCCGAGCAAAAAATACAGTAATATTGTGAAATATTATTACAATTTAAAAGAACTCTATTCTGAGCGAGTATACAATAAAATGTAATATTTTATTTTCCGCATCTTTACGCCGGTCTCCGACGTCACATGATCCTTCAGAAATCATTTTAATTTGCTGCTCAAGGAACATTTCCGATCATCATCAATGTGGCGCTTAATGTTTCAGCATCCTTACCGTAGAAAAATCTTTTGTAACAATAGTAATGTCTTTACTGGCACTTTTGATTCTTCTTCTGAAATAAAAGAAACATACCGATCTTAGCCTGTATTGTATTGTGCACAAAGAAATGACGCAAGGTTGGATTTTTCGTGACGGCAGATTACTGACTGATACACTTTCAATATCACCAGTTGCATAACTGCCGTATAAGTTCTGTACCCTTTCCTCTCCAGTATCCAGTGCGTCCTGCTTCTATGAGCTATGATAATGTGTCTCATTTGGCGGCCAGGATTAAACCCAAGCAGCAGAAGGTAAGCTGGTTTTCCCAGCTCGACCCTGAAGGTTTCTCCTGTTAAACACCCAGCGCTCATGTGTTTGTTTTCCTCGCTGCGTCCAGGTTGAAGTGGAGGTGGTGATGGACACCATGAGTCCAAACTACTGCCGCAGTAAAGGAGAGCAGATCGCGCTCAATGTGGACGGCACGTCCTCGGAGGACTCCAACGTTTACTCGACGTGAGGAACATCAACCTCTCTGATGTTTACAGCCGAGCTTTGGTGTTCGTAGTTTGATTCTTTTCCTTCTGCTTACAGGAAAATGATGGACAAACAAGCGTTCTCCTCGATCCAGGCGACCACTAACACGTCCCGCTACGCTGCGGCTGTGTTTCATAAAGGTTGGCTTTTGGGTAGTTGCATTCCTGTGGAGTAGAGGATGTTAACATGAATGTTGTGATGATCTGTCGTGAATGTTTTGGTGGCAGGAGAGCTTCATCTCACTCCACTGCAGGGAATCCTTCAGATGAGACCCAGCTTCACCTACCTGGATAAAGCTGATGCTAAACATAGAGAAAGAGAGGCAGCCAATGAAGGTGCGGGAACACTTTTTGTTCTTTTCTCAAATCGGATGGCTAAAACTAAAAATTAACCTCTTTGAAAGAAAGAAATATAAACATGACGTGAAAATGGATGTACTAAAATGACAAACTAAATTCAAGTGAATAAACAGCGTATAGACGTTTATTAAAAAAGACAAAATTACTCAAGCGAAAATAAAAATGGGAAATAGAAAATTACGGATTCAAAATATTAAAGTGCCTGTATTATGCCTTATTTGAGGTGGCTAATATTGTTTTACGAGTCTCTTAAAGCCCTCACTGCTGTGATTGGTCAGATGGCGCAGGTCTTTATGATTGGTCTACCGCTACAGCGCTCCACACAGCTTGTACCAAAACTATATTTTCTGACATTACTAGAGGTGCTTTCTGAGAGAATACGTCAACTACTGTAGCTAGCAAGGACTACCGTGGAAAGTGCTCGCAATTTGCCTCTACACACCTCTACGTTGTGAACTGTGTTAAACATCGTTTATTATTACTGAAACTAATGAGACAGACATAATGCAATCGCAATGTTTAGACTGCATTAGGCCCGCAGCTGAACTACAGAAACGTAAGTTAGCCGGTGACCAAGACATGTGCAGGGTTGTCCCACAACATCACGTACACAAATACGATCGCTAGAAAATACAATCATCAATTATTAATCTTACGTACAGGTAGAAGTTCACAGGAGCAGGCCGGTTCACGTAAACTGGGCTCTGATCCATCTTTGAAGACCAAGCGTTTGATGAAAATATTGCGTTGTACTGTGGGCGGGGCAAGTTGTTCGCGACGTAGAACGTGGGCGGGATTTATGCAAATATGTTACTTAGTGACATGGATCCGTAACAGAGAAAGATTCAAATTGCTGACGACCCGTTTAGGCGAATATGAGCTGACTTTTTTTTTTTTTTTGATAGATGGATAGATAGATTTATCTTTATTTATCTGTGCAGATGGTTTACGTTCTCATACAGCTACATGACACACCGCATGAACGATCATGTTTGAAAAAGCATAATAGGGGCACTTTAAGAAAGCTATTATAGTACGGCAGTGATACTACAATAAAACTGTTTAAAATATATTTAAATATATAATTTATCACACACAACTGTACTTATGACGTGCCGTAAAAACTGTCAACGTTCTGAACATTGAATAAAATGAACAAAGGCACGGAAATGTGAATGTATTGAAATGATAATAATTATAATTATGAAATGGTTTTAAACCCATAGAGGCAAGGAAGAAATTGTATGTAGAAACATTATGTAGATATAGATACAATATACCAGTGCATATACTTGCCAGCAACCCGCCAAAATAAAAGGCTGCAGATTTTACGTTTAAATTCATTCATATAAAAATTAAAACAAAAAAAAGTTTTTAATTTAACAATTAGCATTGTATTGTTAAGTGCATTTTTGTTTAAATATATATATTTTTAGAATGATTCTTTTATTTACATTTTAACTATTTTATTTGGAAAATAAATTAATGGACATTCACCTGGGATTATTTTTTTTGTCATACATTAAATTGTAAGACTCTTTATAATTGCTCTTATCAGTTTTGTTTTTTAAAATTGTATTACATATAGATTTCATTTATTTATATTATGGCTATGTAGTTGTTTTATTTTTGCCACGCGTATAGCCATTGTTGCTGGCAGGGTGTTAAACCATAAATAAATCAAAAATGTTAAACATTTTATTATTTAAGAAAAAAATCTAAACGTGCAATTATACTATTGTTACTTGTATTGATCATTCTATAGTTATATTGAATGGGTCAAACTATATGCAACAAATTCTGAAGGTGCTCTCATACAGCTGCATATTTATATATTGTGGGATTCTGGGTGTTATGTGAGATGCACAGTTATGATGAACTAATGAGTGTGCCCGTTTGCAGCTGGAGACTCTTCTCAGGATGAGGCCGAAGATGATGTTAAACAAATCACTGTAAGACTTTGTTTTTTGGAAAGTATGGAACAAAATGCTGAGTCACGATCTGTGTTTCATGCTCCTCGCTCTTACTGCTTACTTGCCCTTTAACCAGGTGAGGTTTTCCCGGCCTGAGTCAGAACAGGCCCGTCAGCGCCGCATCCAGTCCTACGAGTTCCTGCAGAAGAAACAGGCTGAAGAGCCCTGGGTTCACCTGCATTACCATGGTATAAAGGTGTGTGTGAGATCATGTGACCCACCGTAGCACTGGTGTATTCTAGCACACTGATCTCGCTGTAAACCATCGGCATTGCCTTTACAGCTCAGAAATCACAAAGACTTTGACTTTGAGATGGAAAAAACAAGTTTACTGTGATTTCAGGAGCAGTGTTTGAAAGTAGAGAACTAAAGACACATACCCCAAGACTAAAATGCATGTTTGAGCTGAAAATATCTTAAAAGTATGTCCGTGCCATCGCTCTGTCTCAAGACGCACACCTCTAACATTCAATTATTGAAATATTATATCATTGCAATGCTGTTTTATTTTTGTTCAAACTAATCAAGCCTCATACAAAAAACATTTTAAGAATAATTCAAGGATGAATCACTGAAAGTGTGTTAAATGATTGAAATATTAACTTGAAACCTTAGTTCAGGCATTCATTCATATTATTTCTTCCTCCTTCAGGACGGCCGTTCCGAGCACGAGCGCCAGTACCTTTACTGCCAGGCCATGGACGCCACCGAGAACACAGAACTGGTGAAAACACCACGGTTAGTGTCCTCTGTCGTTTACCTAAGAGCACCAGAGGTGTGGTCGTCTGATGTGTTTTTCTTCTCTCTTCAGTGAATACCTGTCCATGCTCATGCCTCCTTTGGCTGAAGAAAAAGTGTAAGTAGAGGAACATTCGAACGGATGCTGCGTTTGTATCTTTCCCATGTTCCTCCTCTAATGTTGGCGTCTCGTCCTCTAGAGCCAAACCCACGGGTCCCAGTAATGTGCTCTCCATGGCTCAGCTCCGCACGCTGCCGCTGGGCGAGCAAGTCAAGACGCTGATGAAGAACGGTAAGCTTGGGTTGCATTGATGTTTATGGTCTAGTTATTTAAATAGAGAACCACAGCCTGATTCTGGACCCGTCGTTGTTCCAGCTGAGCTGTGAGACTATGTGACAAGTAGCACCAATATTTCTACTAGTCCAATTCTACATCAAGCAGCTTCAGAGTATACGAACATGAACGCGCATGCATCAACAAATCCAATACATTAGCAGATCAAAACCGAAATCAAATGATAGCACAAGTTCAATGAGTCAAAAGGTTCATAATAGTCTCTAAGATGATGTGGGTATTGGTTTTGTGTCATCTATAATGGAGGAGGGTGTTCTTTTTTCCAGTTTCAACAAATAATTTTCTTGGGTACATAGTGAAGCAGACTTACCCTTTTAATAAATTAATAGGCTCATTTAAATACTGAAGGAGATTTGTAATATTTTTCTTTTCAAGGATCGTCACAGAGAACTCATAACCAGTAAATTTATGCCGGTTTCTGCGCATCCCTGTGTGTCTTAGAAGGAGAGGCGTCAAATATTAAATGTATTAATACGTCTGAGGAAGGTATAACATCCTAAAATGTTTGTCTGTTGCTCTTAGTGAAAGTGATGCCGTTTGCCAATCTGATGGGGCTGCTGGCCTCAGGAACAGACTCCACCTCAGTGCTGCGCTGCATCCAGCAGGTGGCGCTGCTCGTTCAGGGAAACTGGGTCGTCAAGAGGTGAGGATGGCGTTTGTGTCCTTTCTACATTGAGGTGATGCATGATGTTTTAGTAGATTAAGCGCTAAACGTTAACTTACTTTTGACAGTGACGTGCTGTATCCCAAAAGCACCTGCAGTTCCCACAGCGGTGTTCCTGCTGAGGTGCTCTGTCGCGGACGAGACTTTGTGGTGAGTTTTATTTTGGATTTTCTCTATATAGTCGGGTTAATGTGTAATCTGCCTCTCTGATTAATAGTAAGATCCATGCCTCAAAAGAAACAGAAGTTTAATTGCATGTAAAGTAGAGCAAGGGTAAATAACTGTGGAAGTGTCATGTGATGCAGTTTACGCGTGGAGGAAGATTAATTAATTGCATTGGAGTAAGAATGAAATATTAATAGTAAAAAGAGGTTATTATAATCATAGTAGCTACATAAGAGCAGGAAATAGCTTGCACTTAGTTTAATTTCAGAAGTGTAATAGTGAGGTTCTCCCTTTTGGCTGGAAAATGTGAAATATTGTGGTTTCATAGCCTTGGTTTGAGGGTATTAACAAGCAGTCTCATATTTGGGTTGTTGCTATCTGAATGTTTGCTGATTTCACATTGCTCTTTCAGATGTGGAGGTTCACTTTAGAACGATCCCTGATGAGAAAAGAGGTTGCTGCCATCATAAAGGTTTGTGTGCTGAACTCTAGTAATGTTCCCAGATGAAGCAGTTCCCCATCAATCAAGTCTTAGAAAAATGTTGTTTTTTTTCCCCAGAAACCTTTCTTTCTTTTCTCTCTTGAGGAGTGTTTATTTCTTTATCTCTCATCAAGACAAATAATATCTTTTCATCCTTGGATTGCATTGCATTATATGTTTGAAGAATTAAAATCCTCTTATTTTGTCATCTGCTGTACTGTTATAAAGACCTTATTAATTATTAATTTCGTTAAATCACTCTATCATTATTCTCTAATAACCAGTCTTCTCTACAAATAAAATACTGAATACTTTCCATACCCACTGTATATGATGTATATATGTTTTTCTTTTGTCATGCGACTACAGCTTCCTCCAGAGGACGTCAAGGACTTCCTGGAGCAGATGTCTGCCCCTCGATTAAACCGAGGCTGGGAGTTCCTGCTGCCCACGGATCATGATTTTGTCAGAAAGCATCCTGATGTGGCTCAAAGGCAGCACATGCTTTGGCTGGGCATTCAGTCTAAGTATGACATGACCTCACAGAATTCCACATCAAACCCTTGTTTTCTTTCGATCATCTGAAAAAGTGTGCAGGCACTATTGTACATGTACAGGGTTACAGCAGCATGAGCGCTCAAGCTAGTTGGGGTAAACAGCGCAGGATGTTAAAGATACCCTACATAGCGTGGTCTTAATGGGAAGTGAGAATCCCCCGGTGTTTTTCTAAAGCTCTAAACTCTATATCGCAGGTTGGAAAAAGTCTTTAACTTCTCCAAAGATGACTTTGTGCCTAAAAAGGATGCTCCGATGGGTACGTTCCGACTTTTTACTTGTGTCAAATATTTATGTAATTGTATCACTGTATCAAAGGTTGGACGTAAACTGTATTTTCAGCATCATTACTCCAGTCTTCAGTGTCACGTGATCCTTCCGAATATGCCGATTTGCTGCTCAAGAAACCTCTTGAAGCCAAACGTATAAACAGCATTGTTTCCGCGTGTTCATGTGTTGTCTGCAGAGTCCGTTCATATCAGCGGAGACCAGCGTCTGAAATCGGCACGGGAGAACGCTAGAGAAAACCACGCCGCTATGCAGAAGGATCTGGACACTCGTAGACTGAAGGCGGCTAGAAACACGGGCTCGTCAGGTGACTCTGCCGCCCCGGTGCAGATCAAACAGGAGCCCGTGAGTGACTCTGAAGAGCCCATGGACACGTCAGGCCCGCTCACTAACGGCTCCATCAACGGTTACCCCAACTCTACCTCTCTGGTCTCGGACCCTCATAACGGACACAGTCAGGCCTTCACCCCGGAGCTCCAGGACTTTGTGCGGAGCACCTTCCGGAAGCACTATGTTTTGTGCCTGAGTGAAGTGAAGAGGCTGTTTAACCTGCATCTGGCCAGTTTACCCACGGGGCACTCTGTGTACGGCCACGTGACGGACCGCATGCTGCAGGACACCATCCTCCAGAGCCAGTGCAAACAGATCCTGGTGCCTGTAAGTACAGCCGACAGAATGCTTGGAGTTAAATCGATTTAAAGGGGTAGTTCACCTAAAAATGAAAATTCTGGCGTCAGCCGCTTTTCCACTGTCAGGCCAGTGCTTCAAACGGCTAACAGCGAGCCCGCGTTTCCACTGTCGGGTCAGACGCTTCACTAATACAAACAAACACACACTAGAAGTCCTTTACACAATCTGACATGTGCTTACAATGGAAGTGGGAATCAGGTGCTGGGCGTCCAACTAAGGGTGGGCGATATGGGAAAAAATATCATAGTACGATTTTTTTCTGAGCAAATCACGAAATGTATTTCTATTTTGCAAATTGCAGCGGTAGGGGTGGGTGATATGGCAAAAATATCATATTACAGTTTAAAAATCATGATTCTTTGTCATTGATTTTACTATTATGCAGCTAATTCGCCTTTCCTGTAGAAACACAGCCTTTCGAAGTAACAAAGTATAAAATGAAGAAGGGCAGATTTTTATTTTTCGAATAGATACACATTACAAATAAACATCGTATGAACAAAACAAACAGTGCTTTTATTTTTCAGGAAGAGTAGGTGAATTCGGCAGTATTGAAAGATGAAACTAGGCTTGGGCGGTATCCACATTTTGATCCCTATTGTACCCTGGTATACGGTATTACCGTTAATAATAAAAATATGGCGCCACCATACTGTTGACTTGTGTTTAAACCGTTCAGAAACTGAATACCAAACACTAATACTGAAACAATAACATGCACATAATAACAACAACTTTCATTAGCAACAAAACATGCGGGCGTTAAAATTAATTTAATAAAAACAAATGTTCTGTTACTTACCTACTGTACAAAAGCAACAAGAACGACTGAAATGAGCGTGATCTGAAGAGCAGGACACAGATTTTCTCTACAAAGGCTCAGTCACATTCTCAAGCGATATAAGGCTAAATGCTTTTCTGTTTGAGCACTTCAGAAATCAAGGTTTATTATTATTTTGTTTTGTTGCCATTTCGAGCTGTCGAAAACATGTTTGCTTATTTCCCATTTCTTTTTTATTTATATACAAAAGTGAAGCAAATAAATAACGAATAATAGAGTAGCGGTGAAAATCACCTGCGGACAGAACTTGAATACTGCGGCGGGAGCAGAAGAAAATACGTTTTTGCGTCCCGCGCAGGTCTCTAGTTCTTTCCCCACATCTCTCTTTCTCCTCCACGCTGTCGCGCGTCTCGGGTGTTAAATAAATGATCCAAGTAATATAAAAGTGCGTTGTTTTTTTATGACGGTATAACCGTTAGTATTTTTAGATACCTCAGTGTTACCGCCCAAGCCTAGATGAAACGCTATATACTTCTACACCACACACATCATTGACTCTCTCTCAGCTTGTTTTTACATTGTATTAAATTCAATGAGGACCAGCTACTGTTTGGTTTAGCACAAGAAAGAAATGAATACAGGTTTGGGACAACATGCGAGTAAATAATGACACAATTATCATTCTTGAGTGAACTATCCCTTTAATGACAAGCGGTGCGTGATTAGTTCTGTCCCTTTAAGGACACGTGTTTACTTTCACTGTGGAATACTACGTTAGATTGTGGAGACGTTTCTTTCGCCCACGAACAACAATCGTCATATCGAATGAATTTTCGTTCATGAATTATGTCATGTCGCATCGGGACACAAAGTACAGTCAGTCATCAGCAGCACAGGTATAGGTGTAGCAATAGCCAACAATACGTTGCACAGATCAAAATGATACATTTTATGACCACAAAAATTATTATATTCCATGAATATTTAGTCAGTGTGCTACCGTAAATATATTAAATCTTAATTTACATTGATGATAACTTCATGAGAGGACTTATAGCAAACCATACACTGATGGAAAGCTTATTTATTCAACATTCAGAAGGGTGACCTTGATGAGTGGATGTGTGGTCCTGGGTCCGAGAGCTCTGTGCTCAGTGAGCACCTTTTAAGGGGAGGGAACGGTCTTCTGTTAGCTTGTGGTTTTAACTGACTTAAGACTGTCTGTCTTGCTCATTAAGTTAATGTGTTTGATTTTAAGATGTGGTCTGGTCCTTTGTTCTTAAGGCTAATTGGATTAAGTGTGTAGCTGGTAAACAGTACTTGTGTAACCACTCCTAATGGAGTTAAAGCTCCAGACTGATTTCTAGGGGGCTGAATGTGTTCTCTTTATGTCAGGATATACTTGTTGTAACTGTGTCTGTGTAAAAGGGTATTTTTGGTCTGTTAGATCAAATATTTCATGGTATAAATTTACTAGTAATGATGCAACTAACATACACCTACAATAAATGGCCAAATAAAAAAAGGTTGAAAATCATAGAGAATTTCTTAAAGCTGAATCTTCAGCAGAGTCCCGGTCTGATGTGTGCTGGTGTGTGCAGTTTCCTCCTCAGAGCAACGCTTCGGCAGAGCAGCAGAAGGTGTTTGGCCTGTGGGAGAGCGGAGAAACCTTCGACAAGGTGATTTATAAGAGCTGCTGTGGGATTCTTCTGGGTTTGTTGTGATTTTTGACTACATGAGAATGCTTTTGTTTTCTCCTCAGCACCGGCAGGTTCTGTTCGAGATCTTCATGAAGAACTATCGCGTCAGAAGAAACGTGGTCCAGACACGCCTCACGCAGGAGCTCGGTGACGCCGTCATCAAAACAGATGTGGATCGTCTGCTCAAGGTGCCTTTACAGTGTTAAAAACCCCAAAAACCACTTATTTTGTTTGTTAGTTTTTTTTTAAATCAATAAGCTTCTGGTATTTCTAAATGAAATTCCTCCAAAAAGTCAGAAAAATAATGTAAATTAAATAAATTACAGGCAATAAATCAGATTTTAAAAAAATTAACTGTCAGTAGCAAATGAATGGCATGTGTTTTTTTTTTTTTGTTTTTTTTTAAGAAAACATTGCTTTACACTATTTGGAAAAAAATGTCTTTTTTTTTTAAATTTGAATGTATTGTTAGACAAAGAGAATCAGAAAAATAAAATGAATGAATAAATTGCAAGTAAAAAATAAACAACCTGTTATATAAAAATTTACCAAAAAACATTTTGTGCACGCATATGACAACAGATAAAGGTTAAAATGTTTGAATGGTGATGCAATGTGTCCGACATACACTTTAACAAAGGTATTTTGTATTGATTGTTAAACTATATATATTTAAATCAATTTAACTGACAGGTAAACGGTTAAATACATAAACAAATGAAAAATGACAAGCAATAAATCAATTAAAAGTGATACAACAAAATGAAACATTCAAAAGACGATTATTAAAATCAATTAACTTTAGATGACACCTATAGATTAATTTGCTGCTTATTAATAGCTACATTTAGATTAGGAATGTAGAATATGCTAATATGTTAATAGTAGGCATTCTAATAAGCAGCTAGATCATCGTGAGACTTGGTCACTTAAGTGTTCTCATTGTTAACCCTTAAAGCGTCTGCTGCCAGTGAAGTGATGAGTCCGTGCTGACAGCAGTGTGTGTGTGTGTGTGTGTGCTTCAGGAGTGCTGCACAAGTCTGGGAGGGATGTGGTATCTGAAGGGAACCGTTCCCTCTTGACAGGAGAGCCGGAGCGCCTCAGATCCCACCAATCAAGAGTTCAGTGTGTGGAGGCGGAGCCAACACCAACCAATCACTGCCCTCGGCTGACACCACCGGCCTGGGGACACGCCCACTCCGGAGAATCTGCTTCCATCACCCGTCTGGTCACATGAGCATCTCACCAAAAGGGCTGAAGATCCACTCAATCCTGCGTTTGCTGAACGCATATGATCAATTACGCTGGGTTCTTTTTTTTTATGACCTAATGTGAAAGTAGGTATTGCTAATAAAAATGACAGGAGATCATGATTCAGCTCATTTTATCCTGCTTGTGGCCTTTGGGAGCTTGTCGGCAGATTACGGCCTTGTTTCTTACCTTCAGCTGATTGAGAAAAGATGTTTGGTTTGATCGTTATGTTTTGGTTTTATTGCTTCTTGAGGATTGAGGTTTTTTTTTTTTGTTATTTTGCCCCACATTTGAGAATGACTTATAAATACTGTAACCCAAAGAAAACCGGCTGCAGGATGCTTTTGAAGAGCACTAGATTATTATAAATCCTCTGAAATATTAATTTCTCAGATGAAGGCTGTGATGCTCCCGTTGAAATGTTTACAGCTCTGACAACCAAAACAAAAGGACAGAACTTTGGTGGCTATTGGAGCAGTTTAGATTATTTCTAACAGACGAACCCTGAACATCTAATTTGTGGAGCAGTGCTCGCTGGACATGAAGGGAGGTGAAGCTCTGAGTGACATTTACAGTGGATTCGTATTTGCAGTCTTGTCCATTCTGTTTCAGACCGTTTATGGCATCTGCACCAATGCTGAAGCAATTAAAAAAAAATAATTCTTCGGAAAATAAAAAATGCATAATCGTTACTTTTTTTTTTTTTTTTTCTTCCTTCTCTTGCCATGCAAGGGATCTGGGATTTTGCTGAAGTAGCTAGACTGTGTTTGGGTTTGAAAGAAAGTGCCTCTTCGATATTCAGGGGAAATATTCTGTCGGTATGATTTGCAATCTTACAGTTATGACTGAAATCACATGCACATGTGTCTCTTCCACACCTGCGCATATACAGCATTTACTGTCCGTCTTTTTATTAAGCATTCCACATCTTCATCTTCTGGATCATCGTTGCCAAGTCTGTACAGTGACACACACTCAAACGGGAGAGAACCCAGATCTGACCTTTTTTTTTTATTTGTATGTCATTCTGAATAAACGTTGCAACTCCTCTTCGAAAGTTCTTTTCATGTTTTTTCCTACAAAAGACGATTAACATTCAGTAGTATCGTTATTACTGCTGTGACGACAAAATGTGAAAAGCAGAAAAAAAAGGAAAGTGCTTATTCTGTAGAGCTGCTTTACAGCTGAAATTAATAACTGATCAATTCTGCTACAGTGTATTTAAACAACAATTAAATAATATTTAGTTAATTCTTTAATAGTTCTTACCAACTTTCTTTATTGAATATAATTATGCGTTATCTGCTGCTATTACTATAATAGAAAATGTGTAACAAAGGCACCAAAATACAATGTAACCTGAAATTTTCATCATAATGTATACCAACAATCACATTATACTTGATTTCAATGGTTTATTTTTCAAGAAAATATTTGATATAGTAGCAAATACAGGGAACAAATGTGTTAGTAGAACAAGGGCTGAACTTTGCTTTTGAGGTTAATTATTTACATAAACACAATCATTGTTTACTGATTACAGTACTTGGTATTCCTCCCAGTATGCTAGAAATGATACTTCTTTAAGTCTCAAAATAAGTCAATTCTTCTTTAATGTAGGCTTCTTTAAATCCCACCGAGTGTCCAAGCTTACAACACTATGCCTTTGTACTTTTGCATTTTAAAAGCAAACCAGAGCAGAGCATCTCTATTTAAGATAACAGATGGAGCATGTCAGCCTGATAAATACATTACCTAATGCTGCGATGTCACTCAAATCTTATCAAACGCCCTGATTACAAGCAGCCTTTCCTCTGGAGCTGAAGACCACGTTCTCTGACATCTGGGTGGAAAGTCCATTTATGTGCAGTACAAAGTTCAGTCTTCTCATTTGCACCAACACAGGTGAAAGTTCACATGCTAACGCTCGACTGGAGATGCTTGCCCTGCTATGGGGTTATGAATGTGTGCTACCAGCAAGTAGGACTAGTGGTGTCACAAAGTTCATGTCCCGATAAAATCTTCTCCTCATATTAATGGATTTTCTTTTAGCAGACGCAACACATGCACAGATCAGTGCTGACTAAAAGGCAACAGCACATCTCAATATTCAAGGAAAATATAAAAAATAAAGACCATTCTTATTATTGCATTTCATTATTTTCATGGCAAGTAATGCAGACCAACAAATAAATCTAGCAGATTTAAATAGCAAAACAGACCCCCAATTAATTCTTTTAATTCTATTATTATTCTCAGATCATCATTAGATAATGTTTATCAAACTAGCTTGATATACAGTATTTTTACGTTCACACAAAAGGCTTTATTTTATTTTACATTTATTTATTTATTTATTGTATTGATTTATGCTAAGATTATGTATTAATATATAACCTGGTAATGTTTTTGTGAGATTCGCCTCACTATAAATACACAAAGATTTAATGTTTGCTTTAGAAATCAGTTACAGTACATTTAAGTTTACAGCCTTTTTTGACAGTAACATTCAGAAATATTTACAAAAGTGCTTCATATACGCTCAGCAGGTAATAAAAGCTGACAGTACCTGGTTTAAACCTCTAGTTCTGCCCTCCAGTTTAGCATTTCCCAAAAGCATTGTTAGCTAGCTATGATCATTAGTTCCATTGAACTCTATTGGAAACGAGCGACTATAGTTGCTTTTGGAAAGCGCACCTTTGAGCAGTGCCTCATTCAACCTGACCAGGCTTGTTCTCGTTCTCCTTCAGGTCCTTTTTGCTCTTTTGGATAAAGGTGAAGATCTCCTGAAACAGGGCCTTGTACTCGGGCTGCTGGGAATCGTTCTGTGTGTTCACACCTGGCGAGTGTGTGTGCGTTTGGTCAGTTTTTTGCTTCTCTGACAGCTCCAACATCTCACCCTGGCAGCGGCGTAGCAGCGTGTCGTATTTCTCCTGCAGGGCGGTGAATTGAGCATCCACCTCATTTAGCAGAGAGATACCGTGATGCTTCACTGCAGGCTGCTCGTCACTAAGCAACTGCCTCTCGCTAAAGCTCCGCCCCCTGTTTCCAGCCTCGCCCATTTCATCATCCAATGGGAGGAACACATTATCTTGGCTCGAGCGCAGGAGTAGGTGGAGCTCCTGGACTTCAGCCTCCTTCTGGGCCAGGCGCTCTGTGTAGACTCCGAGCAGCACTGCTTTGGGCTCCAGCTGGCTGAGTTCATGAGCCAGAGCGTCAGCTTCCAGTTCGGCCGTCTCTCGGTGAGCACGCTCTGTGCTCAGCTGCGTCTGCAGGGAATCCACCGAACGCTTCAGCTCCCAGTACTCCGCTCGTTCCTCACACCTCAGTGACGAGCGACTGGTGGAAACAGAGCACTCATGGGAAAAGTACCTGAAATACATGCAGCATGGTTAGAAATCAGAGCTGAACAACAGACTGCATTTTAATGAAATCTGCAGTTGTATAAACTGAAAAATGTTAAATGTTTACATTTTCTGTGATCAACCAAAAGAGACTTTAAGGTCCATATGAATTTGTAGCCGTTTAGTGTATTTAGAATATTCAATTAGAAAAACTAGGATGGGACATAAGTCACAATTGTTAGATAGGAAGTCGCAATTCTGAACAATGCAGTCGCAACTTTTAGACATAAAGTCTAAAAATTAAACAATGAAATCGCAATGGTTAGATATAATGTCGCAGTTGCAAAAATGAAGTTGCAATTGTTAGATGTAAAGTCGCAATTCCGAACAATGAAATCACAATTGATAGATATGATGTCACAATTCCGAACAATGTCGCAATTGATAGATATGATGTCACAATTCC
>JAUYWG010000046.1:999949-1013321 GCA_034779775.1 Enteromius afrohamiltoni | reverse complement strand
ATATGATGTCACAATTCCGAACAATGAAATCACAATTGTTAGATATAATGTCACAATTCCGAACAATGTCGCAATTGTTAGATATAATGTCACAATTCCGAACAATGTCGCAATTGATAGATATGATGTCACAATTCCAAACAATGAAATCACAATTGTTAGATATGATGTCACAATTCCAAACAATTAAATCACAATTGATAGATATGATGTCACAATTACAAACAATGCAGTCGCAACTTTTTGATATAAAGTTGCAATTATGAACAATTTAGTCGCAATAAAGTCATAATTGTGACCCAAAAAAAATCAGTTGTTACATATAACGTTCCAATTACAAAAAATTGAATTGCAATTGTTCGATGTACAAATGTCTAAATTACAAAAAATGAAAACGCAATCGATAGATATAAAGTTGCAATTCTGGAAAAGTTCTTAAATATAAAATTTGCAGCTGCAAGAAATAAAGCTGGAATTTTGAGATGACAATTTTACAGAGTGCATGTAACACGATATGTTTTCCTTTTCTTGCATCAGACAACCCTGTCCATGTCCCCTCCAGCAGATTAAGCAGAGTCTGGCAGGGGTATAAATTTGTGGGAAGGAAGTTCTGCTAAGTCTGAAACTTAAGAATGAGAAGAAGCTAATCTACTTGACCGTGAGTTTAGAGGCCACCAGTTTCACGCACTTGACCTACTGTACCACAAAACACTGTGGGAGTTTAAAATGAGCAAAAATGTCTTGCAGAAACCTACTTGTCTAACTGACAGTTCTCCTTGCAGCATGTGAGGCCCTGACCTCGATCACGATCTCTGGACCGGGTCTGTTCAGCAGAACCCAGCTTCAGCTTCTGCATGTCTCTCTGGAGCTCCTCCACCTGAGTCTGCAGCCCTTCCACCGTCTCTGTGAGCCTGCCGTCCGGAAACACGCCATTTAAAGCAATTCATCCTCTGCATGATGCATTCATTTACAAGCATTTCTGAAGTCTTACCCTTCAATCTTCATCTGAGCCGCTCTGTTCTCCAGCACCAGTCTTTGGTTTCTCAGCTCCAGGTCTTGTGCGCTTGAATCCAGCTGCTCGTAGAGTTTAGCGTGCTGATCGTTCATCGACCTCAGCATTTCCACTTGTTTAGAGAGATACTGAACAATGGAAAAGAAATATTAGACTTCAGTCTGTCTTATTCCCATGAAGCCTTATGCTTAGCAAAATGTTAACGGTTTAACTATTATGGAGGCACTAATGACTATCAGTCGCGCTTTGCAAATATTGGCACTAAGTGAAAATCTGTCTATGATAAAATTAAGCAATACATTCTCTATTTATGGCCTTTATCTGTCTATATCTGAGTACAGTATTTTAAATGGTTTATCGCTGCATAGAACAGACAAAGATTTATACAGCCATAAAATCAACTGATATATATACAGAGATGGAGGGAGGAACTATCCATAAAGGATTTTGTTAACTCAGAACAGAGTGTTTGTAGACAGATAGGTACATGCTATCTGGATTATGTAAAAAGACTCCAAACAATTAGGATTACATTTCAATATACTCATAATCAGACTACAGTTCAAACAATAGCAAAAAATATTTTGATTGAAAGTATCTTTTTTAAAATAGCCTAACATTGTGAAAGTCTTCCAGTTTTGTGGACATGGTCAGGTGGTCATAATTACACAGCCTCACAGCATTTGACCACTATTTACCACTTTGACCACTTTACAATGTAATGAAGAGGATTCCCAAACGTCTTTCACCTAAAACATTCCCTTTCGGATTTTAAGGCAACATGTAGTTAAGAACAGTACCTCTATCTCCTGTATCTGCTCCTGGTTTGTGATGTACATCTGTTGGAGAGTCTCTTCTAAGTCTCTATTCTGCTCCAGTAAATTTTTACCCAATTCGGCGGCCAAATGCAGATCTGTGTGAAGAAGATGAGGAGAACATTTGCTTGATGTTGCAATCATTTGGGCATCAGGTTATCTTTGACTAGTGGTGTTTACTTCTCCTTTTACTTCGCTCAGGAAACTGACAAGCAGTTCATACAGAGCTGATTTCACTCAGTATAATGCCATAGCATCCTGTCAGGATGTGGTGGAGAGTCAAGCACAAACACACACTTTCGTTGATTAATGCTGTTTTTGGAAACAAATTACATTTATTCGATGACTATAATTAAATATAATTATATATAATTTATAACTATAATTTATTATAATAAATTGAGGCAAGTAGGCTACTTTCTCAATCAATGTATTGCACAGTAAGCTCGTCTACCGCCTTATTCATTTAAAAAAAGTGTTATTAACTTGTAGAATCACTCACCGTGTTCCAGATCTTGATGATCGTACCATGGTTCTTCTTCTTTGATATCAAATTCTCCTTCTATAATATCTGTGAGCATCTTTAGTCAGTCACGCAGAACAACTGAATTATGTTGAACGCTAATTATGTTTAATGTAGGTTAATTAATCAGATTATGTGGTCTATTTATTTTAATAGTCGACAATGATTTCCCCGAGAGACGGTGTGTAACGACCGTCTCTGCGTAATAATCTGAATGGACTGTGTGCGCGCGAGAGGTGGAAGTCTACCTGGAGCGCGCGCGCGCCGTGTGAACGCGCCTGTTATCTGCAGGTGCGCGCGGTGTAACCTACATACGATCTCTTTACGTTTCTTCCTGTAACGACTTTAGGTTGCTTTAAATGTTAGAAGTTAAAAAGTTAAAATATTGTTGGGTGGGCTATTGTTTGGACAGGCTGCAAACTTTTAGCTATGTGGTTTACGGCGTTTACAAATAACTACATAGTTCTTAATAAATGTGCTATCTATCTGGGTGCCAGTAGTTTTTAACTTCATATTTTATATTTAACTAGGCTATTTAAAAATGCAGTTTACTTGGCAACTTCAGCTAGGCTAATATTATTAGAGAAGATGGATGCATTTTTCTCAATCAATAAATCTTTTAAAAAACATGTCAATGAATTCCTTTGCTTTTACCTCTCAAGTGTGTGTGTGTGTGTGTGTCTTTTAAGAAATTGCAGTACAAATGTAAATATTTTGATTTATGAGTAAAAAAAATCAAGGAAATAATAATTTATGCAAATAAATAAATAAATAACACACACATGCACACAAAGTCCGTTTTAAATTTAATGTAATTTACTAAACAGTAGGATAAATGCTCGACCAAATATGATTGTTAAAAAGCGGTTTTAACACTGTAGCTGTATTTTTATTGGGGGGGAAACTATTTAGAAACAGGAATGAAACACTATGTGTGTCTGTATATGTATCTGTATATTCACCACACAGTAAAATACCATAAAACTGACTGAGCAGAGTTCCCAAATGCTTCATTGTATATACTGTACATGTTCCCCAATTGCGCCGCCTGGCGGTAACAGAGGAAGTTGGCGGTCACGTGTTCCGTCGGGCTCTTTTAAATGTAACACAGTCAGGACGTGTCTTTTCGAAGGGACTCAGCTGATTTGTGTCAAATGTGTTTGCCGCTCGGATTATGGATAACAAAGATGTGCTCTTGTAAACAGCACCACACCTTCAGGTTAGTTGGTTTGTTTGTTTGTTAGTTGGTGTGTTGTAATCCTATTTCTTGACTAGCATCGCTGGTTGGACTCACACTGTCTTGTCTGTCTGTCACTATGTGTCATCCGCAGATGAGGACGCTGGTCTTCGTCGCTTGGCTGCTGTTTTATGTGTCTTTTTTACTTGGAATGAGAAGGATGTGGACTGGAAAGTATGTACGCAGTCCGCTGGCTCGAGCTCTGATGATGAACATGGTGACTGAGACGGACTCACCTGACTCACCTGGATATGAAACCCAGAAGGTAAGTTAGTAACTGCCGTACTGAGTTTTACACTAGCATAAAGTGCTGTAAGAAGTTGTAGTTATGGTTGCATTTTCTAATTTGGGAATGCAGTATCTTCAAACACTTACTATGGTAGAAACACATAATTACTATGATGTGAACATGCAATCATTTTAAGTAGTGCATATGAAAATACCATGATATCGGAACCATATGTGACTGCTTTTATTCAAAGTACCGTGGTAGTTTCTGGTACTATTGTACTATAGTTTTTCAATGTAAGACCATCATTTTGCATATTTACACCATTAGAATTGCTTTAAATCCGTGCACTACTGCAGTTGCATTTACTTATGCTAGCAATGTCGTATTAAGTTCGTGTGAAAATATAACATACAACGTCAAAAGAGTAACTAATTATTAAAATTTCAAAGGATGCATTTTGTCTAAAAACAGTACCCTTATTTGTAGAGGTACCTGTAGTTGTGTGGTGTGGATGTGTTTGCAGTGGTACCATTGCTGTCCGGACATGCTCGGAGAAGAGGTTCGCTCTCAGCTCGTTCAGAGTCACCTGGATGAGGACACGCAGGCGTTCCTCCACCGAAGCGTGGAGAAATCCGGCTGGCTCTTCACGCAGCTCTACCACTCGCTCTTCTCCACCATCTTCAGCCCCATGGTGTCTCGAACCTCCATCAACGGGTAAGCACCCCTGAGTCTCTCGCAGGCTTCGGCGCAGCTTCCGATGAGCCTCATGGCCTCGTCTCCTGTCTGTCTGCAGCTTTCTGGGCCGCGGCTCCATGTTCGTGTTCTCGAGGGACCAGTTTCAGCGTCTCCTCCGGATCGAGCCGGAATGGAAAGGGCAGAGGATGCTGGATCTGGGAGCCGGTGACGGAGGCGTGACAGAAGTCATGGGCCATCATTTTCACGAAGTATTTGCCACCGAAGTCTCCACACCGATGAAGTGGCATCTCCAGAGAAAGAATTACAGGTACATACACCTCCTGCATCAGCAGAGATTAGGGATGTCTGACAACCGAAGTGAGCTAAAATGATGGTTTGGGCTTCAGCCCGTTAGCCTATTAGAGATGTTGATTGTGACTGTGGATCTGCAGCTTGCTGGGAATCGATGAGTGGCACCGAACGGGCTTCCAGTACGATCTGATCAGCTGCCTGAACCTGCTGGACCGCTGCGACGAGCCTCTACAGCTCCTGCAGGACATCAGGAGATCACTGCTGCCGCGCACGGGGCGCCTCATCTTAGCGGCTGTGCTGCCCTTTCAGCCGTACGTTGAGACGGGTAAGTTATACATTTTTCAAACTATGTGAACCGTGTGTTTTCAACATGGTTTAAAAGATTGTCTTTTCTTTGCCATACGTTCTTATTTCTGGTTTAATGCGTGACTGATTTGTTCTATTGTATTCCAAGGCGGGACGTGGGTGCGACCCAAGGAGCACATCAAGGTGCAGGGCAAGACGTGGGAGGAGCAGGTGACTCACCTGAGCACAGAGGTGTTCCTGAAGGTGGGGTTCGAGGTGGAGGCCGTCACTCGTCTGCCGTATCTGTGTGAAGGAGACATGTACAAGGACTACTACGTGCTGGACGATGCCGTCTTCGTGCTAAGACCTCAGGAATGAACCCGGATTCTTTGCGGCAGAAGCGAAAGGGCTTAGTTTAGGATAAAAGGCGTTTCTTGTCTGTTACTCCTCAGGAAAATGAAATCTTTGAGAAACAAGGGATTATATCTTACTGCATATAAAGAACAGTACTGTACTCGTACTACAGGTGTAAGGCACGTCCTGTGGGGGAAAGATTAATAAAATATCATATCTAATTACACTTCTAAATCTCCTCCTGTGCCTCCTCTTATGTTTTCTTCATTTGTAGTGAATTTCTCATATAACGTATGAGTTGTCAGAAATATCTTAGGACCAATGTAAGACCTTTATTTTCTTTCTTAATGAATAAGTAAAATGATGTTTATTGTTAAGTGCACAACACAAAATGTGCCTCGTGTAGGTAATAGTTAATCACAGGCTGTGATGTTCTGTTTGTAGACATATTTTTAATGCTGTAAATCAAGTATTCTCCTGTATTGATTATGTTTACTGTGCAATAAATCTATGTTTGTTCTCAGTATTTGGTTTTAGCTTCTGTTTCTGATGTAATATTGACAGGATGGATGATGATAAGCAGAACTCGTACTATATCCTCGCTTTACTATGTTAATAAGACAAATTGACTTATTAAAATGAAAGATGAACACTAACTTAAATAAAGCTTTTCAACAGAGAGAGATTATTCTGCTTTTAAAAGTGTGTTATTTAAATTGAACACACAGCATTTCATGCACTTAAAACAAAAGAGTTAAAAATAAAATAAACAGCATTATGATGGAAGTGACCTAGAAATACATTTCTGGCAAAGCAATGAAAACTGCCCCTGATATATATATATATATATATATGTATATATATATTTTTTTTTATTTATAGTTTTTAAGAAATGTATTACATTTAGTTGAACTTTTTTTTTGTTTTTACAGATTTTTGAACTGGTGCATATACATTATAATTAATTCATACATATGCAATTAATATTAATATTATAAAATAAACTATTATTAATGAATAATATCAATTGTAATATCAATAATAATAATTGTAATATAATAATAAGTTGTAACTTGTTTTAAAATGTATTTACAGTCAAAAAGTTAGTTTAAAAAATAGGTTTTCTGTATAATTTTTTACTATATATTTTATATGAATTACACAATACTTCTAGATATTTAATTTCACAAAACACACACACACACACACACGTATGTATATATTTTTCGTTTGGTTTAGCTGTGTTTGAGTAGAGTTGGAATCTAAACTCTACAGATCCTCATGAGCAGGATCCAGCAAACTTCCCACACACCCTTCCCAGGCCACAGGAAGACAGAAAGAAAATGAGTGGAAAAGAAACAGGACAGAGGAGTAGAAACAGGCGGGGCTTAGTAAAACACTCCTCTGGTCATTTGTTACTTTTACGGACCAATCACAGTCAACAATCTCTTTTGCCACAACCTGCAGATAAAACCTGAAGCTAACAACAAATTAAATAGTCTACTTATTACACTGTGTTTGTTTCATTAACGTCTCTGCCTAACCTAACCCTATAATAATGCAAAAACAAATTATTCTTGCACAGTGTGACAAAAATTACATTTTAAAATATATATAAATTCAATTTAAAAATAAACATGAGAAAAAACAAAGATAAAGAATAATAACGTTAATAACGTTAGTTTTTGCTCATTTAAAAAAAAAAAAAAAAAAAAAAAACATTAGGGGACGTTAAAATAATGTTATTCTAACATTATAATAACGTTCTATTTCGGTAAAGAAAACTTTCCTGGCTAACTAAAACCTAACCATACAAAATTAAGTTCTGGGAACCAAAAACGAACGTTCCCAGAACCTTCCGGGAATTGAGAATTGTTGGTACTAGTAGGGTATTCTAACAACAAAGACAAGTTCAAATCATAGGCTTTCTGGGCGTTTCTGTCTGTTGTGTAATGAAGAAATTTCACTGATATCTCTAGTGGGGTTTAACCTTTAAAAACTTACATGCATGTACAAAGTGTTCTAAAAAATAATTAAATAATTAAGAGTCTCGCTTCTTGTCCTTCAATAATAATTTACAGTAATTGAGACCAGAGTCAAAGGGTGCATTGATATATGTTTGGGATTTTAAAATTTAAGTTCTCATCGAAAATCCATACTTGACCTTGGACCACAAAACCAGTCACTGAAACTGAGATTTAAACATCATGGTTTATCATATATATATATATTTTTTTTACGTTTGCTTTTAAATCTGCAAGACGTATTATTTAGATTGTTTGCTCATCTCCAATACGCCTATTGGACGTCTCCTTTCGGATGTCAGATAGATGTCTTTAAGATGCTTATGATTTAGAATGTATGTAAAGCTGACATCTGAAAGACGTCTCTCAGACGTTTCCAGATCAAGAGATGTTTAACAGACATCTTGCAGACGTACGTGTACTATCTGGGAAGCCATGCATATTACTAATTAAAACTAATATTTATGATAGGAAATTTACAAAATGGAACATCTTTACTAATAATATCCTAATGCGCCTAATGCTGTACAATTTGACCTACGCAATGTATTATTGGCTATTACTACAAATATACCCGTCCCAGATGGCACATGTACGTCTGCAAGATGTCTCTTGATCTGAAAAACATCTGCTGTCTAGAAACGTCTGGCAGGCGTCTTACAGATGTCAGTTTTACGTACACTTTAAATCATAAACATCTAATAGACATCTATTTGACATCTAAAAGGAGACGTCCAATAGACCTATCGGAGATGAACAAACAAATCTTAATAATACGTCTTGCTGATGTAAACGCAGACATCAAACGGACGTCTCCTAGATGTACGCGTGCTATTATTACATATTTTTGGTACTACGGCCCAGTAGTTTTAGCTGTATCCCTTCTAGCCTTACCAGGAGCCTCAGTGCGCCCCTAGAGGAAACCTGCTGTGTGTGCAAGCACTGTTTTAATTATCCAGCCATGCTCTCCTCCCAATGACGAGCTCCGAGCATCATCCTGCGGCTCAGGCGCCACGTCGCGCTGCTCTCGCCATCTTTCAGTCGGGCAAGCCGTGTTTACAGCGCTGCTGCTGCAGGAGGAAGATCCGCGTTCACCTCAACAACCCTTCATCACACCCAGAGAACATGAACATATTCAGACTGACCGGGGATCTCTCCCACTTAGCGGCCATCATCATCCTCCTGCTGAAGATATGGAAAAGCAGGTCGTGCGCAGGTGAGCGACTTCAACAGAGAGCGCGCGCTGGGCACTTTTTTAGGGCGAGCTTTATGTGGCAGCTGATCCGCTGGTTTGTGTTGTAAACTCACGCACCAGGCCTCACTTGAGGGAATAAGCAAGTGTTGGTGTTTCAGGACAGTTGTTCGACTTTTAATGCAGTGATGTTTCGTTTCGAGTGTATAAAGCAACAGTGATTTGACCCAGCTGAATGTTGTAAAGCCTGTTTAACTTTGCTCCTTCTGGGTTATCAGGCTGCAGATAACTAGTATTCATTCATTCTGATTGCAGGTTCTGACCTCTGACGTGGCAGCAGGATCTCATTAGAATATTATTTATTTTACACTGACAGTCACTGTAGTTTTGTGATCTAATAGTCTTCACTTCTGCTTGATTTAGTGATGTTGCAACAGCCTTGTTCATGTTAATGGCTTACCGAACGAACTGCGAAGTGTGAATTGTGTTGAGATTCATGTTGCTGATGTGTGTTTTTCAGGAATATCTGGGAAGAGTCAGATACTGTTTGCCTTGGTCTTCACCACTCGCTACCTGGACCTTCTCACGTCCTTCGTTTCTTTGTACAACACCATCATGAAGGTGAAGCCGAGCAGATTAAATGTCAAAACATGCACATGTTCATGCACGTATATATTTTCACAAACCCAATAGGCCTGTCATATTTAATGTTGAAGCAAAGTATTGACTGAAACCTGTGCTATTAAAAAAAAAAAATAATAACTTTTTTTCTTATGTGATTTTTTTTTTTAAATTAATATTTATTCTTTATATATTTCATGTTATTAGAGGGCTTCTCATGGTGTCGGATAATTTTGATTTCTAAGTCATGCACCGATTATTTCATATAAAATTGTAATGTGATTTAAAACGCTCTTAAAAATCCAATGCATGCTGTGTGTTTGTGGGTCAAAGACGTTAAAGGGTTTAAGCATAAATACAATAAGTGTAAAACTGCTTTAAACCATTATTAAAATACCATTTATGAAAACACTCACTGAAATAAAAAGTTTTGTCAGGCATATTAACTACAGAAATCACTTTATGATATATTAAAAGACTAATTGTCCATGTGTCAATAAGACTCTTTTGCTTATTTCCAATAACATTTAATGTTCTCCCTTATTCTTTTTTTAAAATATTTTAATATGTACAACTCCGAATAAGCATGCTGCTTTGAATTCTTACATAAATATTGACAATAGAACATTATGTCAACGCAATTTCGACGACGTGTTCTTCAAAAACATCCAAAACTTATATTTAATTTGCTTTCTATAGACATAAAATCACTTTTGCTAAAGTCTCTTCTGACGTCTTTGACCCCTGTATTTATAATATACTGTATATCAGCCGTACAGACACAACTTTTATACAACATGACCGATTTGTAGATTGCACCACAGAAACTGCTTAATATTTGTAATTTCTTTTGCAAAAGGAAAGTTTATTCAAACTTTGCAAAACTGAAGTTTATTCCAAATGTAGAGATGGTTAAAGAAAAGTTTTGTTGCGTGTTTCCATGCAGGTCATCTATATCGCATGTGCCTACGCCACGGTTTACCTGATATACGTGAAGTTCAAGGCCACGTATGATGGCAACCACGACACGTTCAGAGCCGAGTTCCTGGTCGTTCCAGTCGGAGGCCTGGCCTTCCTCGTCAACCACGACTTCTCTCCTTTGGAGGTGAGCGGGCAAATCCGTACCTGCATTCATTGACTTCCAAGTTTTATTCGTAATCATTACTCGCTGTGGCAAGCTGTATGCATGTACTTGAGCTCTGTGTAGGCATACGTTATTATGGTTTAAATGAGCTACATGCTTGAAATCAATCCATTTATACTCTCCTCATCTCCTGGTTGTAGATCCTGTGGACGTTCTCCATCTACCTGGAGTCCGTGTCAATCCTCCCTCAACTGTTCATGATCAGCAAGACCGGAGAAGCCGAGACCATCACCACTCACTACCTGTTCTTTCTCGGCCTCTATCGAGCCCTGTATCTCATCAACTGGATCTGGCGCTTCTACTTCGAAGGCTTCTTCGACATGATCGCCATCGTGGCAGGCATCGTGCAGACAATCCTGTACTGTGATTTCTTTTATCTCTATGTAACAAAAGGTGAGTGTTAACAGAATGACTTCAACCAGAAGACTCGATAAACATCCATCAGGATTTATTCAATGATTTAATTGTAGCAGTAGCAGTAATGTTTAACAGTAAGTTTTACTGAATATTTAAATGATTTATATTATCCTGTGTTCATGAGTAACTATAAACATGTAGAGAATGTCAGAATAAACGGTGAAACTGCAGTTCACTCAGTGCAGATTTAATTTAATTCACACTCTTGCCAAATGGAGTTTGTTCCAAAAAAAAAAAAAAGTAAATTTTTTATGAATTTATGCTGCAAGAAAAAGATTAGCAAAAAAAAAGTAGCAACTAAAAATTCCAAAAATACAAAAAACCAAACCAAAAATTCATATTAATTATATATTTCTTGTATTTATACAGCTGATAATACACAATTGTGTGTGTGTGTGTGTGTATATATATATATATATATATATATATATAATTAATTTTATTTAGGAACATGCCATCTTAGAATGACACTTCTTGTTTCTGTCTACAGTGTTTAACAGCTAAAATACTATTGCTTTGTAAGTATTGCCTTAGAATAAAAAGGACCGAGAAACTGCTTTTGAATCAGGTAAAATGAAACATATTTTAGTGTTTAAAACTGCAAGACAAAGTACTTCCTGTAATCAGTAAGGGAACACCCATCTCATGCTTGATTGAGTTAATACAGTGGTATAGATCATGCATTTATTCGACCTGTTAGTGCATCATGGCGCACTTGCAGCAGTATATCAGCATTATAGTTTAGGGTTTAATTGTTAGGTCGTATTGATTCCTGTGGGCTTTTAACAACATGCTCAGGAGGGCTGTCTTCTTAAAGGGTATCTTTAAGAAGACAGATCGCCGGAAGCTGCTCATGTGTTTCTTTTCATTATTTCAGTGTTGAAAGGAAAGAAGCTGAGTCTGCCAGCTTAATTCTGAAAGAGCGCAGCGCACGGAGCAGCACGGGATGCTGAGGACGAGTAAGATGCCTGAGACGGAGTGCGAAAGAAGACATCCAGTCCGGTTCACATCAGGTGCTCTGGAACCGCTCTGGACTCCAGATTCAGAAACACGGCTTCACCACGTCTTCGGATTCCTGTTTTATGCATCTTGTCTTACCCTTTTTTATTATTCTGTATCAAAGAAAAGGTTTTCTACCTGAAACGTGTGCTATGATTTGACTGACGGCATCATGAACGAGCTGAACATTGCCTCAGTGCTAACAGCCAGGGACTGATTCTTACGATGGATATTGATTTTGTTTGTAAGAGTATTTTCAATCTGATTAAATGTACGTTTTCAAAAAGATTATGGGAGTGTTTGTAGCTCCATGAGATAAAATGGAATAAAATGATTATTTTTTGCTCAAATTCGTATTGCAATAATCCTTTGTTGAAAAGGTCAGTCATTATATAGTGGGCGCCCAAACCTCTGGTTTAATTGGGAACTGTCTCAATGTTTGCGAGATGAAAATTTCACATTTCTTCTTAAAAGAGCTCAAGTGTGCCACTGTCTGTCAGCGTACAGTATTGACACTGCCTTTATCACTGTAAATGGCTTTATAAAGAACCAAAACAATAAATTGTACAAATGCAGTTTCTTTTCTCTTGCAAGTTTTTCTGTTTTGTTTCTGATTGATGTAAAATATGGTGCAGCACGCTGGAATGTGATCTGATGGACAGATATTGATCCTGGAGTCTTTTCCAGTGTTGCCCATACTAAATTAATATCAGCCCGTGTATTGGTGTGATGCTCATTTTATTTGATCTGACTTTTAATACAATAAAAAAAATATTTAACACTTATAACCACAAAAAGGTTTTAGACTTGCTTTGACTCAAATTTTTGCACAAGCTAAAATAAAGATTTTATTAATTTTATTAATGCACCAATAATTTTTTTGTTCAGCACATGACTCATGAAGCCATGCAGCGTAACATCATTGACATAAAAACAGAAGCTTTTAAATGTCCAAGCAGGAATCTTGTCCTGTGACTGTATTGCGAACAAGTCGGACCGGTTTAGTTCATTCACTAACAATCTTCCAGAGACGTCCCACTAATTATGGAGAATTGATCATTTGAGCAATGGCAAAGATGTACTATCAGTTTATTCATAATTAGTGCTGGGCAACGCTTAATTGCAATTAATCACATCCAAAATAAAATATTTTGTCTAAATAATATACACTACCGTTCAAAAATGCAGGGTCAGTGAGATATTTACTGGTGTTTAAAGATGTTTCTTCTGCTCATCAAGGCTGCTTTTATTAGATTAAAAATCCAGAAAAAAACCCCTGTAATATTGTGAAATATTATTTCAATTTAAAAACACAGTTTTCGGTGTGAATATATTTTAAAATGTAATTTATTCCTGAGATACAAAGCATCATTACTCCAGTCTTTCAGAAATCGTTCTCATATGCTGATGTTTTATTATCTTTTATAAGTTTTTTAGGATTCTTTGATCATTAAAATATTAAAAAGAGAAGGATTTATTTCAAATGGATAATAATGTTCAGATCTACTGTTACAGTAGTTTACCGTTTCA
>JAUYWG010000046.1:960168-975985 GCA_034779775.1 Enteromius afrohamiltoni | reverse complement strand
TATATTGTATGTGTGTGTATATATATATATATATATACACACACACACACACACATATATATATATATATATAAAATATATACGTACACATATACACATATATAACACACACACACACACACCTGGGAAGAAAAACAATTATATAAGATTATTTATAATATAATCTTATAGAATCTTTTTTTTCTGGTGTGATAAGGAATATATGTATGATTGCACCTATTTTTTTTTCATTAGTTTTATTTTGTTACTGTATATATAATCTTGCACTATATTTTTATCATTACTCATTTTTTAAATTCTCTTATTTTTATCTTATTTTGTTCTGAATGCCAATAAAATCGAATGGATTTGCTGATAACTACGCAAGCTTATTTCACAATATTAGAATTAAAGATCAGATAAAGCCTAAGCAGATTAGTGTATAGACCCTACCTAGACCCTCAGAAGGGTTCTGGAAATTGTGCAGGAACAAAGCTGTAAAAGATGCTTTTGCGTGTAGTCTGTTGCTGCTGTCATCAGATAATGCTGTGTGTTTGGATTCACAGATGATCCACAGTTACATGGAGCACTTGGAGCGTACCAAATACCAGCAGATGACGGGAGAGACCACAGACACTTCGAGTCAGAGCAGAACTAGGTGAGGAGGTTTCTGAGCTCATTCACAAATACTAGGCTGTATTTCATCCACCTACACTGTTTCTAAAACCCGTTTTTTTGTGCAGCTATCATTAATAGTTGTTGCTTTGCTATTTATGCCAGTTCTGTATAATGCGGCTGTGGTTTTGTACTTGAATAACCCTAGTGAGAAATCAGTGAGCCTCTCCTAATGTAGGTCAGCGGTTTGTGTGTGATGAAGAGAGAGAAGCGTCTGGCAGATGCTAATGAAGACAGTGGGATGGATGGCATGGTGATTCTGTTAGAGACTTACAGTGGGAAAATGTATATTTCACTCAGGCATGAAGTGACATGGTTTCTAAAGAGCTTTCAGTGATGCCCGGCTCTAATCTGTTTATGCTTATAGATGCCAACATTGTAATTAAAAGGTTCCCTTAAATTGTGATCCTGTGAAGGCAGTTATAGTTTCTCTGTCACTGAAAAAATATAAAGACAATGCGTGTATGCAAAATTAAATGAAGTGATTAAAAACATAAAATGAAAGTTTGTAGCCAGTAAGATTAAAAAAAATGTTTTTATTTATTAGATTAGAAAAATGTAATTAATTGTTGTGGCCAAATAGAAAAATCATAGCATAAATCTGTCTAATAACATTTCTGATTATTATCAATGCTGAAAATGTCAAAATATACATTTATATGCCAAATATATTTATGGAAACTGTGATGTATTTTATTTTCCGGGATTCACAGATAATTCGAAAATCTTAACGAGCTGCATTTATTTGAGATGTCACGTTTGACCAATAATGTTAAGTAAAAAAAAACTACAGTTTCACAGACAAGGCTTAAGCTAGTCTCAGATGAACCTATCTTGCTCTGACATATCTTAAAACATGTCTGTGTCATTGTTCAGTGTTAAGATGCACACCTGTGGAACCGGGCCTAAAGGTCTTATGGCGCTTTTCCACTGCATAGTACGGTGCGGTACGGTTCAGTACAGCTCACTTTTGGGGGGTTTCCACTGGGAACAGTACCTGGTTACCTGGTCCTTTTTTTAGTTCCAAGCGAGCCGTACCGTTACCAAAACTTGACGTGTAAACTCTGCTGGTCACTGATTGGCCGTATAAAATCGTCATTACTGCGTCACTGAACTTGCCACACGAGACACAACAGACCCGCTTGATTTAAATCAGCACAGCCAGCGAAGGATCGGACGCAACTGTTTTGTTTGAAGAAGCGCACCTTTTTCTATCAACCAAAAATGGCTGTTTCGTGGTCTATTGATGAAGTACAGACGTTCCTCTCGTTGATAGCCGAGGAGCGGATCCCGCGAGAGCTTGATGGGGCGACGCGGAATGAAAAATACTCCATAGTTGTGTATTTGTTTGTGGCGCGTTTACGAGGATGTCACGGCAGTAGAGGCGCCGCAACTATAACGACACGTGAATAATCCCGCCCACTCTAAAGCGCTACTAATCTGCAGTGGAAGCACAAACCGAGCCGAACGGAGTCGTGCCGAGCCGTACCATGCAGTGGAAAAGCGCCATTAGTCTTATTTTAGTCAGAATTATCCATGACTCTTTTAATTTATTTTTAATTGACGAAAAGTGCTGACATTTAGTCTAGTTATAGTCAATGAAAATTGTGTTTTAGCCTCTTTTTAGTAATGCAATTCTTTTTAACCCAGTCAACATAGTATAAGTTCCTAGTAGTATAGACCAGTGGTTCTGAACTGGTTCTCATGACCCTGTGCTATGTTGCATGCTCGTATAGTTTTCTGCACTTGTGATATGCAGCAAGTTTATTTTCAAGTTTATACCTCTCAATTCTGACTTTGTAACAGACAGTTATAAATCCCAAGTTTATATCTCGCAATTCTGAGAACGAAGACAGAATTGCTAGAAAAAAATGCATTTTTTGTTATTCAGTGGCAGAAACAGGCTTCCATAGTTAGTTTTATACTCTGTGTTTTTAAACCTTGCTGTAGAAAATGAGCGGCACTTATGTTTTACCTTGCATAAATACAATACATGAACTTCAAAGTCAAGGGATTGATTCACCTGATGCTTGTTAGCAGGTGGATTGGGCTTTTGTGCTCTCTGGAGACGAGCTGAAGAGTGTTTGTTGTTCTCTCTGATCTGCATATACGCATTTATTCCCACAGCCAATCAGCTCTGGGATGGACACCGGAAAGCGCATACAGAATCAGTGCATAAGAGCTGTTCATTAGGCAACAGAGGAGTGCGTGAGCAGCACACAAGGAAAGACAGCTGCTGCAAAGCTGCTTGTGTGTGTGTGTGTGTATGCGTTCGCTGCTCTTCGGAGTGGATGATGTCACAGCAGTGAGAGGCTGCAGAGCTGCTCTCTCACACACACGCACTGATCCTCGCGCTGCTGTGCCGGTGTTGATGGGATTGTTTTTGCATTTCGGGGGGCGGCGGGCGGCTCATAGCGCGTGGCGGCAGCCATGAGTCCGGGATGCATGCTGCTGTTTGTCTTTGGCTTCGTGGGGGGAGCGGTGGTCATCAACTCTGCCGTTCTGGTCTCTCTCTCCGTTCTGCTGCTGGTGCATTATTCTGTCTCTAACGGCCTGCCCGCCATCACACACTCCCTGCCCCGCATCAGCAGGTACGCAGCTACGCAGTGTGTGTGTGTGTGTGTCATAGCCTAGTTTTTTTTCACCGGCTGTGTCATATCCTCTATAAGTTAAGCTTCTATTTCCCTTGCATCTGTGTTTGTATGTTACTGCATTGATGTGTTAGAGACGAGTTGAGAGAATGTAGTAAACGGGAGCGGATCAAGTGTCGTATGGTTGTTTATTCTGCGTGGCTTCACTTTGTTCTGTACTTCGTGCACTAGAGTTGCTTTCATGATATTGTTTGCCGCTTTGAAGAGCTTTCTTCTCTTGATTGTTTGGAGATGTTGAGCAGGTTTCGTGGTCGTGGTGTCGTGTTCGGGTAATTGGAATTATAAAATGTACACATTGTTACCTGAACTTTTAATATTTAAAATAAACATTGTGTAAGATCAGGCTTACACTAGCAACACTATCAAAGGCATATATCATATATACTTTTAATTATATATTGATCAAAAATGACAAAAAAAGCATTTAAAGTAATTTAAAATGTTACAAAATTCTGTGAAAAATCCTGAAAAATAAAATGTATCAGTTTTTTTTTCCCCGACAAAAATATTTTCCATCACAGTTGGCTTCAACATTGACAGTGATCATAAATGTTTCTTGAGCAGCAATTCAGCACAATATAATTATTTCTGAAGGATCATGTGACACTAAAGACGTGTTGATGCTGAAAATTCAAATTTGATCACATACTTAAATTTATATTTTACAACGTATTCCTAGTGAACAGCTGTTTTATTATAACACCCTTTTTATTATAATTATTACTCACTGCGTTACTGCATTTATGGTCAAATAAATTCAGTCTTGGTGAGCGGAAGAGACTGTATTTTAGCATCAATAAAATGACTTGGAGGTAAAAATGTGCTTTAATAGTCACAAAAGTTTAAATAAATTTCCAAAGTAGGCTAATATTTATTGTACTATTTATGGGTGATCAAGTCTAGTAAATATAATTTGGGTAATAGATTTTTTTTTAAATTTAATATCTTAACAAATACCCATTCCTGATTGTGATATGCTGACATAACTTGTGGTTGATTTTGATCGCAAAAAAAATGTTATCTTCTAGCTTCTGAAGATTTTTTTTTTTTACATCTAGCTCTTGTATAATTTAGTTGTAGATACCTGGGGCCTCATGTATCAACGCTGATAGAAACGCAGATCTCACGCGAGAATGTGCGTCGGTCCACGTCAACTCCATGTCTGCCATACGTCTATTTCTTGTGCGTGTTTGTTTTATGTCCGTTGGCGACACCTAGAGGCAATTGTTTTACAATGCTCAATTCAAAATATCGCACCAACACATTATTAGGGAATGTGTAGCGGTGGTCTAGCGGTAGAGTCACAGAAAAAAAGACCTTTACGAGGGTGGATTAGAACCCCCGTCCTCAAAACACTCGACTAATTAAAAACAAAGCGCTGTTCATTTAAGTGATTGTATATCAAGAGCAAGGGCACGTTCGTGTAAATGGTTTTTTGTGCTTTTACCAAAGTGAAGCGCTCGATCCTCTGTGTGAAGCACTGTGCAGGAGCGCCAGCTTATAACCAACGCTCATGTCCACTGTTGTAACTCATTCCAGCGATAGATCGCCTGCTATTTGAAACAGACCAACCAATTTATTATCGAATTGAAATGTTTCTTTCTTTTAGGCACATTTAAGCAAAGTTGTTTGTTTTTATTGTGAGTGTAGACCTTAATAAAATTAAATCCATGTGACCCCGCTGGAGCGCCACTATTCTTCTCTTAACCTGCACCTTTACATCAGACCTTTTCATTTTTAATGCGTTCACAGTGCGATGCTCAGACCCCACTGTGTTAACTGCGTCAGCTAAACTCTCCCACTCTATTATTTATTTGTTCGTTTGTTAATAATTCCGGAGGACAAACTTGCAAATGACACAGTTTTCTGCGGTCTACACCGATAGAAGCACCTCCAGTTCACAATCTGTCAAAATCAAACGAAAAGCAAAGGCAAAAGCAATAAGAGAAACTTCACAAAGTAGAGTCATTACCATATTTATACGGGGGAGTAGGCAGGGAGGGGTTTAGCGCTCGTGCATGTGCGCTCAATTTCACGTTACTTCGGATGTACAAAGAGACTGTGCGTGGGTTTCCGCGTATGCAGTGTTTCATACATCTGAATTTTTTTTTTGTATCGCGTACGCGATGTTTTAGTAATAAGTCTTTGTACATGAGGCCCCTGGACTTGGTTTGCTGTTCCAGTGCAAACATCCTATTAGTCTTCATGAATTGAACTTTGTAATTGAAGTACCACAACTCGACCTTTTATTACCATGACACATGTGTCTGTCCTGTGACGTGTTTGATTACGCAAGGTTTTGCTCTCAGCCCGAGTATTGATGTGCGTTTATAGATCTCTCTCTCTCTGATTTACGAAGCTCTGATATGCATGCATTTACTAGCTTTTATTTTACTTGACACACATCAATGAGGTGCACTTTTGGCACGCTAGTTCCTAGATACAGATACAAGACGCCGGATTAGTGGTGTTATCTCAGAGTGGTTGAATTCACACTTCCTCATTTGATTCTTGTTTCCAACCTGCACTTTAGTTTTTTCTTACTGTACTGTTCCTGCTGAATATAGTGAACCCTGCTCATGTGAGCAGATCCGCTCTGAATGTGCAGTCAGCAGGTTCAGGCTCTGAATGCAGCTCTATGGCAACCCACAACAGGAAGACAGACAATCAGAGAAGACAAAAGAAAAGTCCCATCAGTCAAACTCTCCAAGAGGAGCTCTGGTTTTTGTGCTGTTTGCTAAGGCACATACTTCACACACTTAAAACTAAAATCCTAAAATCATGCACTATTCTCTTGAGACATATAATGATCAGAAAAGCATAAAGACTTTCATGTTGACTTGTTGACAACCCCTGCAGAAACCACTTTGAACACTTTATGAAATATTGAGAAAGCTGTCAGTCTGGACAACTTTCTGGAGTTTTTCTCCAGAAATAAATGTAAAAATGCAGTGAAACTAATCCATAATGGTTTCAATTCCACCCTAAACTTGATATTAAATTGTTCATATCTGGACAATACCGGACATTGTTATTTATAATGTTTACCATTTAGTTCATATTTCGTTATTGCTGCTGTTCTTACACCCAAAACGGACCCAAAGTGCCAAATAGATGCCTACAGTAAATGCATCATAGACCTGCATTGAGATGTGAAGGCATTAAAAAGGCATGCAAGTTCGCTTTTTGACTTGGCAATAACCTAGAAAACCTTTAAACACCTCATGAAATACTGGGGAAATGATCAGGGCTGCGCTCTCCGATAACGTTGTCTCTTAGCCCGCTACCAAGACTCAAAAGGTACACCTTAACTACAGTTACACCTTTTCTACGTGTGTTGGCCGAACTATACCTTAGGATGGTGCCTCTTAAGTGTGACCTTAGCAGGTGCTGTCCATTGATATCGATGCCTCGATGATCGATTGTGCGCTCTTTAAATTAAATAGATGGCATGGTTTACACCTTTATTGGGAAAACAAAGTCCTCCCTAACCCTTCCCAATGCATTATTTTCAACTTTTTTATTATTTCTTTCTTTTGTATTCTAAATAAATGCTTTTCTGATGTTATTTGTGTTATTTGAAATTATAAAAGGGGCTAAGAGGGGGTCTCGCCCAGGGAGAAATTCAATGTAGATCCGCCGCTGCGAGTGTCCGCATAACGGTCTCCAAAAAACGCCACAATTTTGCAAGCGCTGCCATAGCTATAAAGTTTGTGTAAACTCATCTTTCTTTATATAGACTCTTAAGCCTTTTCTGTCAAGTGGTTGGCCAGCTGATGTGCTTTAGGACAGTAATTAAAAAAGCTAACAACCATTAGTGCATGGAAACCTTATTAATGAAAACACTTCCATTAGGCTATAACAGCTTAAGTATTTTATGTGTAAAAATTTTAAGTAAAAATGTAAATTTAATACTAATATATAACTAAGAGCGCTCCAGACCAACCTTTACGAACAAATGACTCACAGAAGGTATACTTAACTAAGAACGTTTCGGAAAATAGGCGCTAAAGATAAGGTACGTCTTAAGGTACAACTTAAGAACGACGTAGCGTTAAGGTGGTTTCGGAGAACGCAGCCCAGTCCAGTTGTAGTGGTACAATCATAAAGGTAGAGTAGAGAGCCTTTAGTCAGAAAGCACCTTAAGTCAAGTTAAGTCACTTTTATTTCTATAGCGCTTTTAACCATACAGATTGTAGCAAAGCACTGAACATTATCAAAACCCCCTTACACATTTCCTTCAGAAGGATGATTTTTATTTTTATTAGTGCTGAGAAAAAAAGCTTGGTTGATATCTGAATATTTAGACATTACATAATCCATAAGGTTTCTTGCTTAAGTCTCCATTCGTATGTTTTGTGTGTGTGTGTCAGGAAGGAGCGTCCAGTCTCTCTGGGTATTTTTTCATTGCCGGGAAGTGATGTGATGACCCCCGATCTGCACAGGGAGGCTGTGGAGACCCCAGGAACGGACACATGGAGATATAACAATCTCAGCCACCCGCGCTCCAACACCAGCCTTAAGGTGAGAAACACACCAGTTTGCAGATTATTTATCTATGTTACATCCCTAGTTTGGGAGCATATGGTAAACATGTTTTAAAAGATATAAAAGGCCTTAAAATCTTCCTAGAGAGTAGGGCTGGGTTGACACTTGAATTCTAGATTAACCAATATTGATTCTTACTTTTAGTCTATGCATGAGTGAACCCTAACAAAATATTATTTACGGTACACACGCCTTCCAAATATTGGGGGGGTTGTCTCTTAAAAATGCATGTTTGACCATTACTTGAGTTATGCAGATTTAAATTTGTGTTTATTGTAAACGCACAATGCTCGTGACTGAAGGACTTGCATAAATCAAGCACATGCCATTTTGCCACGTTATGTCACGTTACATAAATGTTACTGATTTGTACTGATTACTTGATGTGAAATAGAGCTTTACCTACAATCATTCGTTCCTCCATAAAAGCCTAATATATATTCAAATATATAGACATCAATTCAAGAGTTTGTGAATCGCATTCGATTTTAAAATGTGTGCCAATTCCCAGCACCGCTAGTGAATCATCAGGTTGTGTCGTCATCAGGGCTATTCTACTGACAACAGAGCTCAGAGCAGGCTGCTATCTGCTTCCCAGAAAGTGAACATGAGTTTGGGGGAACAAAAGCGATGACAACACCGTTAGTTTTTATCGAGAGAGTTCCCTTCTGAACGGATCTGAGCAGAACATATGTTAAAGAAGCCTGAGCGGCACTGCCAGCGGGAAGGAAGCTCATTCTGAGGGCCTGCTGTGCCCTGCATGCTTAAACGGAGCCCTAACAGTGCCAAGAGCCAGACAAACAGGCCAGGGCTGATCCTGGGTCAGTTCTCAGCGTTACAAAACATCCTCTTTTTTTTTTCCTGCTCTGGAACCTTCCATCTCCCATAGAGATACATGCACTAGGCCCCTTCATACATATTCATGTTAACGAAGTAATCGTGTTAATGTTCACAACCCTCTCAAACCTCAAGACAAACAAACCACTCAACTCACGTGTAGTTCTCACCGAGACGATTTTGAGCAACCGATGTAGAAGTTACAGAATCTCTCGTTGAGAAAACCCATCTTGACTGATCTGAATCCTTTCCTCTCCCCTGATTCGCATTGATTTTGTCTGCCACGAAGGCAATGTCAGTCTCTCACGTCCTAGAGTAGACTGACCTTGAAGTGTTGAGCCTGATGCTGGTGTTTTTGAAGGATGACGGTCATATTTCAGAGAGTGCTTGCACTGCTGGAGTCTGACGATGTGTGATGAGCATTTCAGCCCTTAGAAATCCTTGTTTACTTCTGTAACAGCTAAAGATTTCATTCTTTTACACTTCATACATTTTTTACAGTTCCATATCTCACAATTTTAGTTGTTTTGGTTAAAATGAATAGTAACCGCTCTTTCCAATTAATTTGCAAAAAAGTACAGAGCTGTAGGTGCTACAGCCCATCTTATCCGTTTATAAATATTATTATATTTTCTGCTTCATCTGTATTACCATCATGACTCACTGATGCATTCATCAGTCTGATGTCCAAAAGTTGTAAAAGCTTAAGCCACTTTTTTAATGCATGGTCTTTTGACTTCTGAAAGTTACAGTAGGTGTACATCAAGCTCTCCTATTTCAGAAGATCAGTGAGTGTTTGATATTTTTCTCATAATAAGACCCCATCAAGGCCACTGGTGAGTCATCCGATTTTCAGAAGCACAAAGGCTCCATCAGACTCCTGCTGTGGACCGATACAGACTGGCCTTTGTGCGATCCGTGACTCTGCATTTCTCTCCATTTCATCCCCCAGAATCTCAGAGCTGCTGCTTCTGAGGGAGATGAGAAACTAGGCCATGACTTGCTGTCAGCCTCCCCTCAGGTTAAAAGCTCTGAACTGCCACATTGAGAAAAAGTGGGCACATGCTGCCATGGAAACTCGAGAGAGTATGGGAGCATCTTGCAGCCTGGGTGTCGTGTGTGCGCGCACTTGTGCTTTTGTTGGCTTGTGCGCATATGTCAGGGAGAAGAAAGAGCGCTTTGAAGTTTGTGCTTTCCAGACAGGAGTGTAAAACCTATTATCGGTTCCTGCCGCTCCCTGTGGATTAGTTGTACTTCTATAACCGATTGATTTTAATGAGAGCTTTGGCTTTTTCTATAGAGCCCAGTCACCAGGTGTAGTGCTGTTTGAAAAGTCACATTAATAAAGAGTTTTTCCTCTTCTAACATTCATGTTTTCACTCATGCGTCTTCTGATATTCTTGGTCAATACAGAAATACTTTCAGAGCAAGCTCATTTGAAAAACTTCAAAAACAACATACATGCAAGTTTCCAGCTGAAATGAACACAAGTGGCGGACCACAAACTTTGCTTTTTCACACAAGTTGTGATTTAAAGCAGCAGATTATTAATTAATGACGACTTATTTTTGCATAGTTCCTTGCGCAACACTATGTTGTGAGCTCAAAACCCTAACACTAATAATCTCCTAACCGGCTTCATATGTTTGTGTTTTTTGACCCGGTAAACTTGCTCGATAGCGCACCCGGTGCAACATTGCACTTGTAAAGTGACGCATTCGGGTACGAGTCCGTTAAACACAAATCATGAAAAAAGACTTGTAGGAACAAGATGAAGTGATATGGTTGTGTGTTTTTATCTAACATTTGCTGTTTGAGTCCAAAATGTGATGCGGTATTAACCTTTTAGTGCTTTTGACGTCCGAACCTTCGTGATATGTACAGCAACCAGCATATTTACATTCATCTGTTTTGGATAAATCAAAATGCATTATTTCACTTTGAAAGTGTTGCACAAAATCAAAGAAACAATGTAATATGATTTTGTAGAAATATCGTTTCCCAGCGAACCTGCTTTGATGTTAAGGTGTCACAGACGTTTTCATCACAGTGACCTTTAAAGTCAAAATGTCATCTATCAAGACATGAGCCTGGTATTATTGTATGTTTTACATTTTTACAGTATGGAAAAAAAATACATTAGTAACATTTCATGTGTAATTATTTTTAACCAAGGCTGCCAGTGGTGCTGCTCTTGACTTTTCCACAGAGTACCTGGACATGAAATTAAAATTAGAATGTTGTAATTTCATGTTAATTTTAAAGCTTCAGTTTAATTGGGCTCCATTAAGAATTAAACTCCAGCATAAAGTTACGTTTTCTAGAAACTGTCATGCTTTTTGATTGCCCATGGGAGACAGATTATGTGTAATCCTGGCCTGCCATTCATTTTTTCTCTAGTTACAGCTTAACCCGGATTTGACAAGCAGGCTCCTGGACTGGCCTGATTTTCTTTTTATATAATGCAATTCCCATCATCCACCTGGCTGAGTGCATGACAAACAGAAACAAGGGGCAATGTGTTGCTTACTGTATGTTTCTCTCTGGGCAGCTGGAGGAGGATGAATCCCTCAGGAGAGGGGAGGGTAAGAGTTCACAGGAGAATTTGGAAGCCCAGTGGAGCGACTCCAGTAAGGTAGTCCCGTCTGCTAGTCCTGCCATAATCTCAGTGGCAGCCGCAGTGCAGCGTAGTGTGTAGTGTGCTCTGTTTGACTCGTCTCCACACCCCTTACTGTTTTTGTATCGATAGTGAAAAGTGCATTCATAGTCCACAAACTGCTGCCTGCAACCACATTACATTTAAACATGTAGGCCAACTCATGGGAGTGAGTACCAAATATAGCTTACCTAATCCGCATCGCTGGTGATGTTTGAGTTAAGATGGAGTTTTGGTTGCAGTCAGCATCTGTGTGGTTGATGTTGTTGCTTGCAGTTTCACTTGCAACCTTCAGTGTGGTCAAAATAATATTCCCGGTTATTTCAAAATATCAAAATGGCAAACCGTCTTCACGCTGATTTTATATCCTTTTATGAAGCTTGGAAATATATATTTATTTAAAGCTTCACTCTCTATTCATCGTATTGGAAGAAAGGCCAGTGTGAATTATAACCTGGAATATCTATTTAAGTTGATCAATTGTTTATAATGCCACTAAATCATGTGTGTTTGCTGTGTGTCAGGAAACCCTGCTCAAATCCTGTATTTTGTGTCATGATTTATATTGGTAAAAGCTCAACCGAATGGAGACTTGGCCAACAAAAAACATATTTATATTTGTTTTTTCTCTGATCAGTTTTGAAAAACGTCTGTTCTGCTCACCAAGGCTGCCTTTATTTGATCAAAAATACAGTTTGCAATTTAGCTGTTTTGTCAATATATTGTAAAATGTAATTTAATGCTATAATATACTGATTTGCTGCTCAACAAACAGTTGATTATCTCTTTTGAAAGCAGTCTGTATTTTTGTGGAAAAGGTCACATGTTATGTTTCAGGATTCACAGATGAACAGAAAGTTGAAAAAATGTAACCAGGCGTTTTTGACATTATGCATGTCTTTACTGAACATTGCATCCTTGATGAATAAAACTTTAATTTCCTTAATAATAATAATAATAATAATAATAAATCTGAACCCAAACCTCTGATATGTAAGTGAAAATTGTTTATCTCTGCTATATGGTATGATCAGGGTTAATTTAATTACATACAGCCAATTATCTTTCTAAATGAATCTGCATTTAGCATGCAGTCTGTTCTCATCGCAGGACAAGAGCATGGTGTGCAGAGCATGAGGTGATGATTTTGTGTTAGTCTTCATGATTTATGTGAACCCTACCCAGTCTCATTTAGCACATTTGTGCGATTGGTGACAGATCATTCATAAATACTTGAGTGCTTATGGCTTATGCTGCTGGTAATGCTTCCCGGGTTCGTTTTCAGGATGAACTTTCTGATGCCGGTAGGGGAGAGTCCAAATCCGGCACACCCATGTCTGCAGCGACGTCAGACGTAGCGATGGCCTCGGTGGACACGCCACGGACGGAGGAGGCAGAGGGTTTGAACAGGAACCTGGACTCCAGCAGCGCTAAACCAGACAGCAGTAAGAACATCGGCGTACAGGACGCTGTGGCATCAGAGACGCCATCTTCAGGTGACTCCTAACGTCACAGTAGATCATCCAAATGCAATGTGCCTCCCTCACATTAAAGCCTAGCACTGTTGAGCTCTGAAAGCACCAAAATAAAAACGCTGCCTCCTTATTTTGAAATCTGGCAATGACGATCACTGAAACAAGTGAAGATGACAGTAGGGCTGTCACAATAAGTCACTCAGAAAAAATGTATGAGTCCGATGAAAATGAAATGATGTATTATATAGAGGAATTTGAACCCATTTAATGATGTTTTTGTGCTCAGGAGCCGATCAAAGTGAGAAAGCAGAGCAATCAGAGGTTCAGGCGATCATTGAGTCCACACCAGAGCTGGACATGGATCTGAGTGGATGCAAAGGCTCCAGGTACGTCCTGATTCTCACCGAACCAGCAGCATTCCATACACACTTACAGCAACCATCTGGACAATGTTAGGCGAAGCAGCTTTCTCCGTCTTATGTCCGTTCTTCATCTTGGTTTGTCTCTAGCACTCCCACTAAAGGCATCGAGAACATGGCCTTTGACCGTAACACTGACTCTCTCTTTGAGGAGCTCTCATCAGCAGGAACAGACCTCATTGGAGACGTGGATGAAGGTGCTGATCTGCTGGGTAAGTTCTCTTTCTGCCTTAACCTGCAGGTCAACCAACAAATGAACATATAGTAGCCTTTTTAATTTTTTTTCTGTTTCCTTGCATCTTCACGAGATTGACGTCTGATTTTATTAATGTTCTCTTGAACAAAACTTATATATAGTTCTGAAGCCGGTCTGAATGATTCATTTAAGAATCAACCTGATCGACTTCACAAGATCTGTGGAGGGTGAATTTATCAGTGAAGACATATCATGTGACATCAGAACGTGATGTATTGGTGGTTAGCACATGATTCAAAGCAGGTTATTAACTGAAATAAAATAAAAACACTTGAAATGATGAAATATTAAAATGTAGCTTATTTGATCATTAGGTGAACTTGATATATTGCTAAAGAAAACAATATAAAATTACAAAAACAATAAAAAAACTAAATATAGGCGTGTAAAAAAAAATATGATTATGACAGAAACGCACACACAAAATATTACAATTAAAAATAAATAAATTAATAGTATCTCAGTGATACTAAAATCACACTGATTTCTGCTTTTGAGTTCTGTGGAAGTCCACATTGCATGTTTTGTGAGTGAGTGTGACTGCTGCTGTATCTCTTTCCCTCTTGTCTTTCTCCTCTAATAGTGGAGACATCTGTAATCATTTGGGTTTATTCATCATCTTATTTCAACCCATCATTCCTCACTGACATGCGCAGCCCATCTAATCATGTTGTTTTTCCTCCATGTTTGTGGCGCTTCACTCGTGGCTTTTCTTTCCCCCAGACGAGTTCTCTGGTGTGTATGTTTATTTTGTCCTCTCGCTTTTTCATGCATCGTATCCTCACCAGATGCGACACGACTTATCTGCCCACACTAAAGCAAACATTTTGGGGTAAAAAAAAATAGCAGTTGATTAAGACACATTCATTGCTGCTGCTTTTTTTTTTTTTTATATTGCATCTGGTGAAGATACGGTGTTATTTTGTAGATCTTTGCTAGTTTAGTGTCACTGACCCTTTCCTGTTTTCTGGTTTGCATGCCAATTTTAGACCTTAATTTCTTTGGTAAGCATGATTTCTTGATCTCTTTCTATTCTCCAGAAAAGTGTTCTCTGTCTTAATGGGGGTTTTAGAGATCTGTGCATGAGTATTTATTTATTTTTTCTCTGTCATGTAGGCATGGGTCGTGAAGTCGAACACCTGATCCATGAGAACACACAGCTACTAGAGACAAAGTAAGCCATGATATGGCATTAGTATGTCATTTGGAAAACACTTAGTTTACATTTAGTCCAGATTGACTCCACATGCAATGATTTTACTGCCATCTGCTGTTTTAAAGGAGTTACAGCAATGCTTGAGAGAAAATCACATCAACCAGACTGAAATACAGACTGCAGTGATCTTGTTTTGTAAAGCATATTGCATTCAAATGGCATTTATTACAGCAGAAGGCCAGTGAGAAATCAGTATGAAGAGTGTAAAGAACACAATTCTTGCTGTGTTTGCTGCAGGAACGCTCTGAATGTGGTGAAGAACGATCTGATTGCTCGTGTGGATGAGCTGGTGTGTGAGAAAGATGTTATTCAGGGAGAGCTGGAGGTCCTGAGACAGTCCAAAGACAAACTGGAGGAGAAGAACAGAGAGCTGGAGGAGGAGCTGAAAAAGTTTGTCATTATAGACCTACATCAGCAATCCAGACTAGCACATGCTTTTTTTGTTTGTTTGTTTTGAGTGGAACTTTTGTGTTTTTGTCTGAACAGAGCCCGAGCTGAGCTGGAGGAAGCTAAAGTGAAGACGAAAGAGGATGATGATGTAAGACTGAGCTTAGATGCGGTGTGCATTAGGATTGCAGATCACTCCTTACTGTTCCTTTAGTTTTCAGTTCAGGAAGTAATAATAATTGTTAACAATATTAGTATTTCAATACAACTTCATGGCAAAATAGCAAAAAAAAAACCTGATAAATAATTATATAATTTTATTCTTTTATAACTTTTTAATATTTGCTTATCACTTAAAACTGCTGTCTGCCATTTAATAATATTTAATAATATTTTTTCTTAAAAAATATTTGTATATTTTTTTTAGAACTGCATTGTAAAATATTTATTTTATAATACGTTTTTAATGTAGAAAAATAACAGTATGCATGACTTATTTTCATTTTTTTTCAATTTAAAACTGAAAAACTACTGCTATTTTAATACAACTGCAATGAAAAATATATATATAATTTTTAATAATTATTATTATAATTTGTACTGCAGCAAAATTGCACTGCTTAATTTCTTCTCTTGCTAGAATTTTCTTCTCAACTGGAACTGTTAACTGCTGTCTGAGATTGAGATTAAAAAAATGTTTCGAAGACAGAAATATATA
>JAUYWG010000046.1:948371-960068 GCA_034779775.1 Enteromius afrohamiltoni | reverse complement strand
ATTTTCTTCTCAACTGGAACTGTTAACTGCTGTCTGAGATTGAGATTAAAAAAATGTTTCGAAGACAGAAATATATAACTATTTTATAAATATATATTTCAAAAGTATATTTTGCGTTACAAGTCAGTGAAATGCTGCAAAACATTAATTATGATGCCTCGATGTATAAACAGTGTTTTCGACGATATCATTTAAATCGCTCCGTGTTACTGCGCTGAACAATAAGAGTCTTTTTCAAGCAGAGTGACGTGCCGACGGCCCAGAGGAAGCGCTTCACGCGGGTGGAGATGGCCCGGGTCCTGATGGAGAGAAACCAGTATAAAGAGAGACTGATGGAGCTGCAGGAGGCCGTCAGGTGGACAGAGATGATACGGTCAGTCACTGTAACTCACTCGGAGTGCTCAAACCATCACGGCTCTTCCCTGCATCCACTCAAGAGTGTGTTTTATTCAATGCAGAGCATCAAAAGAGAATCCGGCCTTGACTGAGAAGAAAAAGTCCAGTATCTGGCAGTTGTAAGCAGCTCTTTATCGTCCTCCTCAAAAGTTTGTGTTATATTAGTTTGTGTGGTTTGGCGTTCAAACTATGTTTTCCCCCTCTCATTTTATGTCCCTCTTTTATTTGTTTTCCTTCTAGGATGTAGGTAAATCGTAGAAATCCTAGTAAATCTTGCACTTGGTTTGATCCTCGAATCCAAAAATGTGTTCTTGGACATGGGAATGGTGTTTCTTTAAAGCTTTAACAGCGATATAACAAAAGCATAACAGGAATTTACAGCCAGTCCGTTACGTCACATTAAACTTTACTAATGCTCAAGCGTTTATTACACTTGTTTTTAAAGGACTTGGCATGTAAGCGGCCTGCGGGGGGCTTGTTTTTGTTGGTTTGAAATGCCATTCCCGGGTCATGCTGGTCTAGCTGGGGTTTTGGGGGCATTTAAGGTTATGCATCTATTTTAAACCCATTCATTCTCCTCTTGTGTGCTCCTTTGTTTTCTGTAACCCCGTTCGTGTTGTCTTGTGTGTTTGCAGAAGGTGTGTTGTGTCAGGGGACAGATCAGATCAGACGTGTGTTTAGATCTTTGAATGTTTGCGGAAGGATTTGCATGGTGGTGTTTTCAATGAGGTTCAATAATAGAAGAGCTTTATTTATGAGTTTCGGGTCATGTTTAGCTAGAGCCTTTAGGATTAAGATAATTTAATTGCATTATAAAACACCAAAATATTATATTAGTTTTTATCTGTTTATTTAATTTTCATTTAATTTGATAAAAAAATAAAAATAAAAATAAAAAAACGATTTCAGAATTTTTAATTTTTTTTTATAAGCTATTTTCCTTTTTTATTTATTTTTTTACTTTTGTATATTGTCTTAAACAACTGTACACTGCTATTCAAAAGTTTGCACTTTGTAAGATATATATGTATATTTCTTGACACTCTTCTGCTAACCAGGGCTGCACTTATTTGATCAAAAATACAGTAAAAACAGAATAAAAAAAAATTGCAATCGTAATTAAATGAAAAACATTTATTGAACCTCAGTTTATTCCTGTAATCCAATTTAGCATTATTACTAATAAATAAATCCTTCTGAAATGCTGATTTGCTGCTCAACTGATTTTATTTCTCAAGATCCTTTAAAACAACAACGTTTATCTGAAATAGATTCCTCTGCAACATTATAAGTGTCTTTACGGTCACTTTTGATCAGGTGAATGCATCGCTGATGAATAAAAGCATCGCAGACTATTGAGCAGCAGTGTACTGAATGATGTCACACAGAGAGAGGAAGGTTTATCTTCAGCGATGGTCAGCATGTGCATGTTTTGGTCATGGTTGGATATAAGACAGTCGGGTCAGTGGTTTGTCGCAGGACTGTGTGAAGGGCTTGGCACATGTTTGGGACGTGACCCTACAACCCCATAACGGTTAACCTTTGACCTCTAACTGCTGCTGCGCTTGTGTCCGCATATGAGTCTCTGTGTCTGTGTCTCTCTCCGCACATCCCTCAGTTTCAGCAGGCTCTTCAGCTCGTCATCCAGCACCACAGCGAAAAAACCCGATGCGCCGGTTAACATGAAGTACAACGCTCCCACCTCACACGTCGTCCCTTCGGTGAAGAAGAGGAGCAGCACACTCTCTCAGCTGCCTAGTGACAAATCCAAAGCCTTCGATTTCCTCAATGAGGAGTGAGTGACTTCCTGTCTGACCTCTACTCTTAATTTGCTCTGTTTTTTTTTCATTTTAATGAATAATAACTGCGTTGTTAGTCGTAGTAGTAGTAATTATTGTCGTTATCAAATGAGAGGTTTTGTCTGTGTGTTTGTCCGTGTCCTGTAGAGCTGAGGTAGAGAGCCCTGTGTCCCGTAGAGAGCAGAAGAGAGCTCAGTACAGGCAGGTGAAGGCCCACGTGGAGAAAGAGGACGGCCGGATGCAGGCGTACGGGTGGAGTTTACCGCCAAAATACAAGGTAACACCTCTGACGCTGTGGAGCAGAGACTAGCACCAAAGCAGAGATCACAATGAAAAGTTGAATATATAATGCAATACTAGGTACCGTATGTAAGAAATGTATTTGTTGGTGTCGTCAATCATGGCGTCCTGAGTGTGCGTCAAGTCTGAGAAGGAGGGGCCGGGTGAAAACCCCCTCTCCAGTATTTTGAATTTGGACTGCAATACCTAGTTAATTCCACATACGGTTCCTTTAAATATGTAATGGGTTGCTAAAATATTAAATTTATCGTTATGCTGTTTTCAAAGGTTGCAAATGGTGGGCAAGGAGATGGTAAAGTAAAAAACCTGCCAGTGCCCGTCTACCTTCGACCGTTAGATGAGAAGGAGGCTTCCATGAAGGTGAGGCCGTTCTCTGAGTGAGTCCTGAGCTCAGTGAGGGCTGTAGTTTGACGCCGGTGCTTGTTGTGTGTAGCTGTGGTGCGCTGCGGGAGTCAACCTCTCGGGGGGAAAGACACGAGATGGAGGCTCCATTGTGGGAGCGAGTGTGTTTTATAAAGATGTATCTGGAGGAGAGAGCGGCCCCATCAGCCCTAGGAAGAAGAGAGGATCACAGAGCAGCCTGGAGAGACTAGAGCAGGAACTTAAGGTCAGGAGCCACAAAAATCACATACAGAATAGTGATATAGAGTGAACTTATATACGATGCATGCATGATAATAAAGTATGTTTTAGGGATTTGTCTTCCTTCAGGCTAGTAGTAAAATACACATTTAAGTGTTTATTTCATTGCACTTCATCTGAACTTAACAGTTTGATTTATATCTATTTTGTTTGCATATGCATATCTGAGGGGTTTGTCAGATATCGTTTACCAGACTCATTTTATCCCTGAAAACACAGCTCTGTAAATGTATATCAAATATGCAAATAAACAAATGTTTAAACAAAAAAAAAATACACCAACCAAAAATTCCCAATGTATTTTGCAGATTTTTGTCATAAAAGAAATAAAATAAAATGTGCTTTTTAATGTTTTGTCTTGCTTTTCAAAGAAAACAAATCAATAATATAAATTAATTTTTAACAATCTAGCAGAAAATATTTCAGTGAAGCACAATTTAAGTCAGTAAAACAATCTTTTTTGGCCATTTTCGAGACTCCCTACTTTTTTTTTTATTATTATTATTCTTTTTTTTAGTAATAAATGCATATATTAAAATATTAAATCATAATACAGATCCCAATTTGAATACTGCAGTGTGTGCGAGTGTAATAATAAATGTATTAATGGAGGGGTTGTAATTATTTTGATCCTTATTTCTGTTTTATTTATTTATTTATTTATTTATTTTTTACAGAACACTAGAATTCTAACATTTGCATATATAGAATTATCTAATAAATATGTTAAAGTAATTTCATTATGTAAAATAATCAAATTAATGCATATTTTATTGATATTTTTCCAATGTTTACATTTCTGTTATAAAACATGCATTAATTATAATGTACGTACCTAAGAAAGTCCTGGTCATTTTAGGTTGCTACATGGGGTAGGTTTAGACTTAAGGGCAGGTTCTGGGTTAGTACCTAGTTATTAACTAGTTATTGTAATTACTAAGAACTACATTGTATTTGCATATATAACAGGACTGAAAAATAAAGTGCTATTGAAATGTTTATGCAAATATTAAAAAACATAACCGAAACCCGAACATGTTACGCTTCAAAACGTAATTTAATCTGATGGGGAAGTATAGTGATGTCTGTTCTGTGTACTCTGCTCACCTATGGTGTCTTTAATGTTGTGTGTGTGATCAGGAGCAGGAGAAGGAGCTGCGGCATCAGGATGAGCTCTCCAGCCTGGTGTGGATCTGCACCACTACACACTCCACCTCTAAAGTCATAGTCATCGACGCCAACCAGCCCGGAAACATCCTGGAGAACTTCTTCATCTGCAACTCTCACGTGCTGTGCATCGCCAGCGTACCTGGTCAGAGAGTGCACCAAGGCCTTACCGATAACCTCCGTGAGTGTTCTTGGTTTGAGCCGCTCCTGTGTGTGTTTATCAGGCGCTCGTGAGACGGACTACCCCGCGGGAGAGGAGCTGAGCACAGACGGCGAGGCATCTAAAGTCAGCTGCACGGCGGCAAACAGCTCCGCGGGAGCTGAGGGAGGTCTGGAAGGCATCACTGTCGTGGGCTGCTCTGCTGAAGGAGCTGTGGCGATCCCTCAAACTGTCTGCACCAACGCCATAGGGTCCTCAGACACTGGTAACACAGCATCCCTCACAATAACACTAAAACACACACTAAAAACATCACTTTATTTTGCAGTACATAATTAGACACTCTACTGTATTTACTAATGTATATATACATGGTAAATATCTAGCCTTGTGTACATACAAGTTTTTACAATGTATTTGGGATGTTTTAACATAGTTTCGGGAAGAGCTGGCTGAGTGTCAGCACAGCCGGTACCCATCATCGCTCATTAGTATTATCGTCCTCTAGCTATTAATTATCCCTAATCCGCCTCAGCATAAATACAATCGTCTCACTCCTCTCAGTATCTAGTTACACATGATCCCACCTTCCTCCCCTTCTCCGCCTTTTTCCTTCGCACTTTCAAAGGCGGCGAACGGGACCGAGCCCCCGGCTCGCTCCCCGGACAGCACGCCAAATTTGCTTGTTTCATTAAACGAAGAAGTGTGAATTTGTGAAATGTTTTTAATAGTACATATGCAATTACATCTCTGTTTAACTTCTGTAACTACATTTATATTCCCACTTTTTATCTACCCATACCACCAAACCTGTCCCTAACTTCACCCGTATCCCACCTCAACAGCAGCAAAAGTGTTTTGCGATACAATGTGACAACAATAAATATGTATTTTTGTGATGCAAGTATATTATAATAACGAGTTAGTAAATGCTGAAATGATCTAGATTAATAAACAGTTCATTCTTAGTCCGTGTTTACTAATGTTGTGAAGCAATGTTAACTAATGAACCTTACTGTGAAGCTTTACCTTTAACATAATAAGCACTGTTTTATGGCATTAGCATTAAAGTATTGGAAAAATACATCTGCTTACAAACACTTTTTGATCCAGACGTTCAATACTCTTTCAGATCCTACCATACACCACTGAGAACACACAAATGGGAAATTTTGTTAGCGGAGAGGAAAGAGTTAATGTGAAGCTGCATTGAAATTGTATAAAGCACTATAGAAATGAATGTGACGCTACGTCTCTCTGCAGATGAGGTTTTGGGCCAGCGGCAGCAGGACGGGGTAACAGCAGCAGAAGAAGCTCTGGAGGCCACAGAGAGCAACAGCAACACCCCCGCAGACGAGAGCCAGCCCGGGGTCTACACCGAACACGTGTTCACCGACCCGCTCGGCGTGCAGAACAGCAGAGACACGCCGCCCGGCTACACACAGAGGTGTCAGTCTGCCGTCACAGTGTAGCTGTACTGAATCAGCACTGCTTTCAATACGATTATCATGTCCACGATTCGATTCCATTCGATATCATGATGCATCACGATAATATCAAATTTATTTATAGCATTTGCGTTAGGGCTGCAGATTTGGGAAAAATGTGCGATTTGCGATACAATGTGTAAGTGGTTGGACTCAACTTGCTTGTTATCAAGGAAAATTCTCAGCTGAGATGCACTATACAGTGCAATCTAGCAACAACTAATTTCAACTAAACTGTTAAAAACTGTACAAAATTAAATAACAGTAACATCTTTACATTACCGAATTAAATTCAATTACATTAAAAAGTCAAAAGTACAGATAAATAAAACAAATACCCATTTTTATGTATGTGCATGTTGTCCCAAAACATTTGAGCAGGATGTAACACATACTTAGTATATTTCTTTTGGTACCTCTTGTCCAGTGTGCCAATCATTTTCTCAAATCCCGCGTTCACACCTGAGGCGACTTGCGCGAATATATCTCGCTATTCGCGTGCAGTTGGACGCTTGAACATGTTGAGTTTACGCCGGTTTCACACTGGCATTGCGCGCATTAGCCGGCGTCCATGTTAATGAGCTTTCACACAGCGTGTAGCAGGTGCAGAGAAACATAAATCAAGCACAAAGCATTTCTGTCGTATGGAAAATACGACAGAAAGATGCGTGCCTATCCTGCTGCAGTACAAGCTGCCAGTATGAAAGGGCAATTGGCGCGCGCTGATCATGCTCCTCATACGCGCCGCTTCCGTGCTGCTTATGCATGCAGTAAAACCAGCGTTGCTTAATTCGCGCAAATAGTGCTGCAAGATGTCTAATTCGCGTCTTTGCATTGACTTAACATGTAAATGACCTGCGCTTAACGCTTCATTTGCATACATTTATGTCTTTGGCTCTGTAGGGCGTGTGATCTGGTGAAGGACGGCGTCAGCTCGATGCCCGAGGAGCAGGATCTCATGAGAGAGGAAGCCAGCAAGATGAGCAGCGTTCTGCCTACAATGTGGCTCGGGGCTCAGAACGGCTGGTGAGTGTCTCCACCAATCACCTGCAAGTGTGGGAAATAAACAGGGTTCCCACTAGAGCTGCACGATTAACCAGAAAAAAAAGGAATGATTGGAACGAAGAAAGAAAACAGATTTTAGTTATTTATTACTAAACTAGTGCTTTCTCAATCATTGTAGACATTTCAAGCTTTCTATACATTTATTTCTTGCACCTTTAAGCGCCCCATTCACAAAGACTGCATGAGACAGCATTTTTTTTTGTTTGTCGGGGGGCCCTATGTCATACAGTATAAAATAATGTATTATCATTATTCTTAAAAAAACAAAAAATAGTTTTGTATTTCCTAGTTCTGTAGGTTAAATCAATTCATTAGTTTCACAAATTGCTCTGAATGACTCTCAAACTAGCAAAATCTGTTGTAAAGGTCATGTTAATGTAGCATCGATTAAGAATGTAGATGTATTGAGTGTGCTCTGTTGCAGTGTATACGTGCACTCGTCTGTGGCGCAGTGGAGGAAGTGTCTTCACTCCATCAAGCTAAAGGATTCCGTGCTGGGCATTGTGTAAGGAAACTTTCATCATTTGCATACATTGACATGAATAAACTACAGCTCTTCCTTCAGCCGCAGCTGCTCATTACTCAGTTTTCTTCTGTGAAGGCACGTGAAAGGACGGGTTCTGGTAGCTTTGGCTGATGGCACGCTTGCAATCTTCCACAGAGGTGTTGGTAAGACGCATTTCTAAGTGCTAATGTAGTGCATTCACCCATACTAGATATATAAAACGCACCACACCAGACCAGAATAAATGCTCTTTTAATGATGCATTTCTGTGTTACAGATGGCCAGTGGGATTTGACCAACTACCACCTGTTAGATCTGGGCCGCCCGCATCACTCCATCCGCTGCATGACTGTAGTGCATGACAAGGTCTGGTGTGGGTACAGGAACAAGATCTTTGTGGTGCAACCCAGAGCCATGAAGATAGAGGTATGACTTCTTTGTGGCATTTTATAATAAAATATGCATGCATCTAACATATCTCCCAGAAACACTTCCTTTCAAAAGTGTTCATTCGGACAGCTTTACAGCAGCGTTTTGAGTTTTTGCCCTCTCAGATTCCAGATTTTCTAATGGTTGTATATTGGCCAAATATTGTCCCATCCCAACAAACCATACATCAATGGAAAACTTATTTATTCTGATGTATTTGTGGTGTTTTGTTGTCCAGGGTCACATATATAAAGCAGCAGTACTGTTTTAAACATTGATAATAATAGGAAATGTTTCTTGAGAAGCAAATCAGCATATTAGAATGATTTCTGAAGCATAATGTGACACAGAATTTTCAGCATCATTACTCCAGTCTTCAGCTTTGAACACAGAAATCAAATTACATTGTAACATATTTTCACAAAACAGTTTTTAATTTTTTTTAAAGAATAAATAAATAAATAAAATAAAAATAAATAATAATAATAATATTTTTTTACTGTATTTTTAAATCTTCTTTCAAAAACATGAATAAATAATACTAATAATAAAAAAAAATAATAACAAGTATTTTAAGAATTAATGAATTAGAATTAATATTATAAATTTATTTAATGGAAAATCCCAAAGCTTTTTAAGAGTTGTCCATGTTTATCACGTTTTTTGAAACATTTTTAGTTAAATTATTTTAGTATGCTGTTTAAATATTTATTTTTTATTTTATACTTAAACATGTATTTTCATTAAATGATGTGACATGCTTAAAATCAGTGTAACTCAGTACCTTATTGGTTTACTTTGCTTTGTTCCTCATGCACAGAAATCATTCGATGCTCATCCTCGTAAGGAGAGTCAGGTGAGGCAGCTGGCGTGGGATGGAGATGGTATCTGGGTGTCCATTCGTCTGGACTCCACCCTCAGGCTCTTCCACGCACACACGCACCAGCACCTGCAGGATGTTGACATCGAGCCGTACGTCAGCAAGATGCTGGGTGAGTGCTGCGTTATCAAATGACTGGAGAGTCCTACAGTGCTCTTCAGAAGACTGATGCTGTGTGTGTCACAGGCACCGGTAAACTGGGCTTCTCTTTTGTGAGGATCACCGCTCTGATGGTCTCCTGCAAGCGTCTGTGGGTAGGAACCGGAAACGGCGTCATCATCTCAATCCCTCTATCAGAGAGTGAGTCAGCCGTGTGCTTCCGGTCGTGTTATCGGTGGTAATGTAACCGTCTGAGAGCTATTTTTTTTCCCCAATAGAAACTAAAGATTCAGCGTCAGCGGCGGGGTCGAATCATCCAGGTGGTGAGATTCGTGTTTACGGTGATGAGAGCGGAGATAAAGTCACGACAGGAACGTTTGTGCCCTATTGCTCCATGGCTCACGCCCAGCTGTGCTTCCACGGACACAGAGACGCCGTCAAGTTCTTCACCGCAGTCCCAGGTACAAGTTTAGCGGCAGTTTCCAGAAAAAAGGGCTTACAACTATTCATAGATTATACTAAATGTTAGAGCTGTCTAAACTATATATGTATATATATATATTAGGGGTGTAATGGTTCACAAAAATCACAGTTCGGTTCGATACAATACAGTAGTGTCATGGTTCGGTATGTATTCGATACGGCAAAAATACAATACTTTTTTTTTTTTTTTTTTTTTTTTTTTTTTTTTTTACAATTTTATTTATTAAAACTAACATAATATGACCTTGTTTTTCCCCCCTTTGAACTTTGAACAACACTGGAGCTATACTTCACATCTTCTGAGGTTTCTTCTTAGCAGCAAATAAAGAAGTGTTTTGGAAAAGTCAGCCTTGGATGGTATTTATTTATTAATTAAAACTTAATAAAAAGTAGATTTGAGCCGTTTCAAATCGTGAAAGCTGAGCGTCCCGTGTTTGTAGACCGTGCGCCATCCACTGACATCCAGAGCGCCGTTTCTTCCTGCGGGACAACCCGCGTGAGGGGAGAGACAGGGGAGAGAGCCACTATTTAATTTCGTGGTGTATGTGTCACCAGAGGCTTAGGGGTCGTTCACACGCAAGCTCTTTATTCTCAACAGAGCCGCGCAGTTTAAAATCCAAAGCAGAAACGATTCTTTAACTTACAGCGCTTTCATGGTTGCCTAGTAACAGCAGACGATACAGAGGCGCGGGAGCCGAAGCTCTTTGAAATCGGTGGAGAAAGTGGCGCGCCTCGCATTTTCCACTCGTTTTTATTCTCTTTGTGAACGTACCCTTATGTTACATTTAATGCTAAAGTAAGGTTAACGCCAATACAAGCATTATTTTAGTGTGTTAGAGCAGAAAGATGCAGCTCTGGTTAAACAGCTGATGCTGGGTTGAATAAGCAAAGGGAAATGCCTAACGTTCCCTGAACGCTGCGGGGATGGTTTGTAATGTGTGTGTTTCTGGTTCTCGTCTGTTCGGGGGTGGGAGGAGCAGACAGTGGCTTCCCTGTCCCGTGGTTTGCACTGCCTTGTTGAGCGTAGCACTGAAAACATTATATTTTACAGTTTATTCTCTTCTGGTTCTTTTCTTTCTTTTTTTTTCCTGAATCGTTCGGTTTGTATGCGCACCGAACCCAAAGCCTCGTACCGAACGGTTCAATACGATATGATGTATCGTTACACCCCTAATATATATATATATATATATATATATATAGTGCAATTTTTTTTCTAATAAGTGTTTTGTTTTATTTATTTATTTTTTTCTATTCTGTGTTTTTAGGAATTCATGATTTAATTCAAATGTATTATCCTAAATGGTATTTTATTGTTGAAACTAAGAACCACTTCATATGCAGGTTCTGTGGCAAATATTGGACTTTGTTAATGGCAGGCCTATAGTGTCTTACTCTATCTGAATGTATTGTATATCTCATGTATGAATCTGACATAAAGAAAACTTAGAAAGAACAGAGCCAGAAATGATTTGCTTTTGGTACTAATACAATGTAGTTTTGGATTCTAAAGACCCCTGTTAACCATCTGTGGTGTTTTTTCATTTTGCAGGGCAGGTGATTCCGTCTATGGGGTCAGGGGCCGAGGCAGCCGCCGACAAATCCTCGGACTCGCCCTCTCCAGAGCTAATGAAGTCAGTACTAGTCGTGAGCGGAGGAGAGGGTTACATCGACTTCAGGATGGGTGAGTCGGATGCCTCCCGTTGCTGCTGTTCCCTTTATAGGGGTCATATGATGTTGTTATAAAGAACATTATTTGGTGTAATGCAATGTGTTTATGTGGTTTATAATTTTTTTCCACATACTGTACATTTACATTTTTTTCTCCTCTAAGCCCCGCCTCCTGAAACAAGTCAGTTTGTAAAAAGCTCATTGTTCTAAAAAAAGCGAAGTGTGTTCTGATTGGCCAGCTATCCAGTGCACCATGATTGGCCGAATATCTCAAGCATGTGGCTAAAATGTTATACCCCTTACCATAACATGATGCTGCGTCCCGGCGCTATGACACCAAAACAATAACAAACACATTACAAACGAGGCATTTGTTGCTCCAGTGGAGACATAATTACTGATTATCATGACTTTCTACACGTTGCGTAATACGTAAACATAACACCATGTCTGCATTCGTGATCGGAGAAACAAACAATCACTACCCTTCACTGCTCAGAACTCCCGTTTGAATAGTAAGCAGCAGCTTCTTTTAAAAAGAAAAGCTCCCTATCTTAAAGGTTGTGAGTGGTCAGCAGCAGAGGTAGAACCGCCTCTCTTTCTAGTCTCTGTGC
>JAUYWG010000046.1:927010-939409 GCA_034779775.1 Enteromius afrohamiltoni | reverse complement strand
GATGCAGAACCATCTTAAGGATGATCAGAAGAAATGGACAGCACCTGAGTTAAATATATTAGTGTCACTGAATACTTATGACCATGTGATATTTCAGTTTTGTTTTGTTTTTTTAATAAACCTTCTAAAATGTCAACAATTCTGTTTTTTTTCTGTCAATATGGGGTGCTGTGTGTACATTGAGGAAAAAAAGAACTTTGATTTTATGATTTTATTTTAATATAACAAAGAGTGAAAAATTGAAGGTGGTCTGAATACTTTCCATACCCACTGTATATAGAAAATCAAATAGACACAGTTGGAGCACAGTAAGCAGTAATTACAACAGGCCTGAATATAGGTGAGAATAAGCCTAAATATCGTTGTTGATCAGCCGTGATTTGGCGCTGGCCTGTAGGGAGCACTGACGTGTTATCAGTGAGTGATAAACACAAACAAATGCACATGGACTCTCCAGCCTGCAGCTCTGCTCAATTAACGCCTTGATGGTTGGGCTGGACGTGCTTCCTTCTCCCACGGCGAGACCGGCTGGGTTACGCCGGAGAAAACCAACCTTGAAAACATACTGCTTTAGCATACTTACTTTTTCACATCCACTCATCTGCAGAGCGAGTATTGATCGGATGTCCAGGCGAGGCTGGGTAGATATTGATTTGCAGTCTTTGGCAAGGCAAATATATCGTTTTCAGTGCTTTCGAAGAAGTCAAACGTCATACGCTTCATAATTTGGGCTTGTTTCTGGGCCAGGTTTATATTATATTCTTTTTTAGAATTAAACAAACTTTTAAGATTAAACTTATTTTTTAAGCAAAGATTTGTATATATTTGTCAGAAAACAAGATTTAATATAATGTAATTTTACTTAAATCTTTAAAAAAAAATTTCTCTCCGCCAGAAATACTGCAGTTTTCAGCTTAAATGTACACATTAGCGGCAGTAAAACACCAACAACTTAACAAAATATGATTAAAGCGGCAGATTATCACTAAAGACATATTTTGTGTTATATTATTTCTTAAGCACAATTTTATGTTATGAGCTCAAAACTATTTTACTGTAGTGCATGATTTGTAAGTAACACATTTTGATGTTTGCATCTCATTACTAGCTCCTTATATTTGTTTTTTTCTGATGTAGTAAACTTGCTCGGTAGCGCACGCGGTACAGCACTGCACTTGTGATGTCCATCAAACACAAGTCACGATAAAAGAGCTCAAAGACTTAAGATAAAATGACATGGTTGCATAAGCAAATGTCTTTGCTTTTGTTAACACCATTGGTTAGCTTTAAGGTCGGGTTTAGTGTCGTTATTTTTAATTGGGATACAGCCTTTTAGCGCATTGCATTTCCATACTGTCGCGATATATACAGCCACCGGCGTAATATAACACTGCCAGATTCATTTCAAGTACAAACACTCTTTTAAAGTGTGGGGAAACTTGCAAAAGGCATTTTGCAGATATGCAGAGGCATGTTTTTCCAATGAGCCTGAGTTGCATTGAACTGCACTGACTGTAAAGATGATGGTGCGAGAGTAATTATCAGTAAAAATAGCAGTGTGTGATGGTGCACGTGTTTGTCACTTTGCACACTATTGCTGACCTTTCCTGATGACAGGATCTTCTCCATTTCACTGAAAATGGATGCTGTTGATTTTCACTTTAGTTTGCCAGCAGTTCTGTCTTGCAGGGTGAGTGAAATACAATAGCTCCTTGATAAACACACATATTTGTGAAAAAGGAGCCCTTTCAGTCAAAATGGTGCACATGCACTGGCTAAATTTGAGCTTGTACTAACATCTAATGTCAATATCTGATTTCTTTGGTCACGTGCCTTATTTTTCAAGGTCTCTGATGATTTGTGCGGTTAGAAGCGCTCACCACAAATGATATCTGTGAGAAAAGCAGCTGCGTCAATTACAATGCTCGATTTTTTTATGAAGGAAAGATTAAACTGGAAGTGCTTAGTCATCCGTAGCATACAGAATCAAAACATTGCACAGTTGAATTAGCATTAGCAGCTAATGTTGCAGGCCCTCTTTTTGTCTGGCTTTAAAAAGATAGCTCGATCAAAACTGATCATTTTGTCATTATTTCTTTCATTCAAATCCACTTTCATAATATGAGCAAAAATATATTACTTTTCATAAATAGTCATACATATTTATGAAAAGTAATATATTTTTGCTCATATTATGAAAGTTAAAGCTAGTGATTTTGTTATGTGTGTGTGTGTGTGTGTATGAGGACTTCATTTGCAAAAACAATTAATCCCAATCAAACTGATTTGACTAAGTCAAAAAATAACTACAAAATACAAAATTTATTCAGGGACTTTCAACATTTCTCACATTACATTCACTGTTTATTCACTATAGTTTATCAATTATGACACTAGCAATTAAAAAAACAAACCCTTTTTTGCTTGAGTCATTGTTTTTGGTCCCAACTTTGTATACATTTTACAGGTAGTCTTGGTAGAGGTGACACACACACACACACACACACACACGTGTGTACGTATAATATGCACACGTATAATTTGTTTTTATTATTTATTTTTGTATATGTTTTAGACACACACATACACACACACACATATATATATATTTTTTTTTTGTATATGTTTTTGCATTTATACTTCATTAAACACACATATATATAAATATGTATATATAAATATGTGTATATATTTATATACAATTAAGCTGTAAATGCTCAAATATACATCCAGACATGTTTAGATATGTAACCACCTGTAAATGAGGTCTGTGTAATATGTCAGCTCTACCGAGAGTACGATTTAAGTTGTTTTACACTATGTCAGTCTCTAAGTGCTTGTTTAATATTGTGGTTTATATAATGACCCCCAAGAATGTGTCCAGTATACACAGGACAGACTCATACGTTTGCATGTTGACATCCTGAATGACAGAATGACTGTATGTTTGACGTCTCAGCAGAGTTTCTCTGAACATCTCCCACACACCGTGGCCTCTGATTGGCTGGCGTGGGGCCGGGCCGGAGATAAATGGTTTATCTGGTTGGAGTGTGTTTGTCGTTTGATTGTGCTGAGCGCCGAAGCCGTGTTCCTGGTGTGGTAGTTAGTATGTGAGGTAATGAGATCTTCCCTGCTCAGGTTCACTTTGACCTAATTCTGTCTCCACCAAAGGAGTTTTTCCGTATCTATGCTGGACGCTTCCACAGATTCTTCGATTATGACGTGTCGGTTGATCCCAAATGTACAAAAATGATTTCAGCACCTGTTTTGCAGCTCATATGTGCTCAACAAATGTCTGAAAACAAGTAGATCGAAGCGAATGATTGTGAACATCAGCCAAATGCGCAGCTGTTCAGCAGTCTTTGAAATATACATGAAATGCTCCTGAGCCTCAGACAACTTAAACAGATGGTGTGGGTTGTTTGTTATGTTAGTTTTGCTCATCAGGTTTTTAATGCTTCAGCTATTGTTGTGAGGCTCAGAGCTGCCCTAGATGTGACCTCTTGACCTCTCGACACACCCTTCAGTCCACTGCTCCAATCACGTGGCTCATTTCCATCACAGCGCCTGGCTACATGAATGACTGCATGGAGATGGTCACCATGACAACATTAAAGGACATATGGCAGAATAATTGGACAGGTGGACAGTGTTTGTGTGCATGTCCTCTGTGATTTCTGTGTATGTGCAGTTGCGGTATGTTTGCTAAATCAGTATGTTTGTTTACAGCCTGAAATTTTATAACATTCACAATTATATGACAGTTCAACAATCATTAACAGTAAAAAATAGTACTGCAAAAAAATAGTGCTTTAAATGATTAATCATATTTAATTGCATCCAAAATGAACGTTTACGTAATAAATATTATACAAAATATTTATAATTTATATATAAGTGCACACAATATAAACATTGTTTATATTTTAAATATATTTGCTAAATAAAATATATAAACATGTTACTTTTTTCAAAATGTATACTTAATTTGTACATATTTATATATACGTAATAAATATACACAGGTCACACACATGTATTCTGTAAACAAAAAGTTATATATATATATATATATATATATTTAATATGTCACCTCTACTCAGCCCTATTTAAGTTTTATTATGTCAGTCACTATGTAATGCGTTTATTTTGTCTTAGATATTTTATAGTACAAACAATATAAGACATATTATAAGATATATTACCTTTTATTTTTATAATAAACATTTTTTACTAGTGTGTGTGCAGTTCATTTTTATAGGTGAAGAAAAATATTTCATATAGTGGACTACCAGTAAAAAGTATACAAATATATATAAATGTGTATATGTATATAATACTGTAAAAATTTCATGTGTAATGATAAATTTGAAATTTCCAAACATTCCAATGTGATTGACTTCTAGATGAAAATACAATTTAATTCAATTATAGTATAACACCTGCCTATGAGAGAAGCCTCCTTGGCTCCTCTCTGGTCACTCAAAGAAGAACAATAGTGTCCTGTGGATCAGACATCCGTCCAAGGACTCGTGCCACCTCAGGCATGCAGAGTACAGCTGCCATCTGATCAAACTTTCATGAGCGGGAGGAACCGCTTGGAACACGCCTTCAGAGTAATAAAACGTGGAGATGAAATGACAGCAACCTTGTCTTATGATAAAAGGAATCATTTTCCATTATCATATAGCATTAAACTATAGAAGCTTGTTTCTGCCATGGGAAAAAAATGTAATAATGTAATTGTGACTTTTTATCTCACAATTCTGACATAAAGTCGCAATTGCGAGCTATAGTCATTATTGCTGGGTAAAAACTAGCGATTTCGAGTTAAGAAGCATGAAATAAACTCGAAATTGCACATTATAGTCATAACTGTGATAAAAAGTCACAATTGCAATTTATAGTCGTTATTGCATGATAAAAACTTGCAAGTTAAAACGTGTAATATAAAGTCGCAATTGCAAGTTTTATTCATAACTGCCGTTTTAGTCATGACAGTTGCAAAGTAATAATTGCATGATATAAAGTCATTTTTGAGTTACAGTCATAAATGCATTACTGTATATACATTTACAATTGCGATTTTTGTGATATAAACAATGAGAGAGTTCTGGCAGCCATAATGGTCCAGAGAATGGGGCCCTGTACATAGCCCTTGTCTTTGAGTGCTAATGCTAAGAATAGAAGTGTCCTGCTCAAGGCCACTGACCCATAGGCCCATAGCAAAAGGATTGAGGTCAGCTGCACATGGTGTCCAGGCCAAAGGACCTCTTAGAAAGTTGCACGATTAGCACTGGGCTAAGATTGGCCTGCATCTCTCGTTGATCCTCGGCAAGACTTTACCTTGCAAGAAAAGAAGAGAGACGTCTTTAACTCCTATAGATAGTGATCTCTGTGGACTCACTTGAATTGAAAAAACCTAGTCTGAAAGTTTAATGTAGTTTTATGTTAAAGGTTTTAAGGATGTGCTGCCTCTACTACAGACAAACAGATCAATAGATTGGAATGCAGTTGCTACTAGCTAGTGCTACAATATGCCTATGGTGTCTGGGTTGTTGACAGGATGTTCTGAATGATTTCTCATTTTGCTATGCTATTATTAAGGTGTTCTGAGTGGTTTCTGTTGTTATATGGAAATATGTTGATATTATGTGTATTCTGGATGGTTGCTAGGGTGTTGCTATGCAGTTTCTTCTCATGTCGCATGTTAGTTTTCTATGCAGTTGTAGTTGTTGGTCATTGATACTCAACCTTGCAATTTTCCCAGCAATGTATTTGTGACTAATAAATCACATTTCATTTTAACAATACAAGTATTTATGGAAATTCAACAAGTTATGCATTTGGAGACAGTACGCTGTTTTTGATTGCAGCTGCAGGAGTTTTGCAGACAGAGTCTCACAGGTCAGCGTGTTTATCCAGATGGTGAACATCAAAATCCACATGAGAAGTGCTAATTGTTTTCCAGTGTGACGCTTCGCTGTGATCGCTATCAGCTATCATTGTTCAATATCTCCCATCTGGAGATCAAGCATAAGGAGGCTAATGGATCCAAACAGTGGGCTCACTCCTCACTCTTAGTGCTAATGACTGGATATCAACAAGTTTTAGTGCAATCCCAAAAACTAAGAAGGACATGACTGTGGTTCTTCAGTTCATAAATCTTTGGATGCACTTTTGGCCTGTGATACTTACAATGATCTTTAACACAGAACAAAAGAGATAGACATGCATAAAAGCCTACTCAAGTGGAACAGGAATGCAGTGGGGGGAAAAAAGTACAAACCTTTGCTTATATTGCTGAACATGTATAACCAAGTGATTTAGAATTCATCATAACTCCTTTTAATCTATCTGAGCAGAATATTACATTACACATTCAAGGCTGTGAAAAAGTCTCCCAGAAGGCATTAGCAGACTAGACGTTTATGTACATGAGACTCGACTGGACTAACAATCAGTATGTCATTTGTCAAAGCCAATGGTTTTCTTTAGAAATCTTTTCTTTTTCTGGTTTATAAGATGGACAACTGTCCTAGATTCAGAGAACTCCAAGAGAATATTTTATCACTCCAGTGTTGCATATTTTTCTGTGTCACTGTTTAACAATATTCATAATATGGCCTTAGATATTTTTGAGAAAACGTACAGAATTTACGTTCATATATATATATATATATATATATAAATAATGAGACACTGTGCAAAAATCACAACTCGTATCATAAGCTCGTATTTTTTGCAAAACTCTTTAATTCACTGCTGTTTCCAGCTGGCAGTAAAAACAAAGCGCTTGTATTATTTTTGACATAAATTATGTATATAGTCAGAAATGATAAATTAATATAGACCTATTTTTGTGTGATTTTTGAGCTCAAAACTATTTTATCATAGTGCACATTTTGATGTTTGCATCACATACAGTAAGCAGGTCCTTATGTTTGTCTTTTCTGACATAGTAAACTTGCTCGGTAGCGGACCCGGTAGAGCACTGTACTGGTGATGTAAAGCCCTCCTGGGAAACACGAGTCATGATAATAAGTTTTTTTCCTCACCCTTGCTTCTAATACCATCCGTTACCATTAGGGTCAAGTTCAGTTGCGTTATTTTCAGTCGAAAATCACTGGACGGTTTGTTTCTGCACTGCTGCGATTTCTCCCAGTGAACCCAGTGAAGATTATTGCTTGGATACTCCATTCATTTTGCACTGGTCGGGCAGACAAATAGCCCCACCCCAAACTCATGCAACTAGTTGTTTGGTTGCTAAATCAGAGTAGCCAGGATGAATAGAGAAAACATCAGTGCCACAAATAACTTAATTATATGCATAATATAATATATTACAGACTGATTATAGTCTAAAATTAACTTTTAGCAAGCACTCTGTGTTTCTAAAGTATTCCATATGGAGGGCTGTAAGGAGTTAAATGCCCCAGGCATGTTTAGTCGCATATATATTTAGAGACATAAATGGGATATGACATTAGTGACAAGTATATTTAGGTGTTCACATCACATGGTGATATTAACATGCACTGTAGCTCCAGCAGATTCTCTTGTTTATAGCGGACAGCTGCTGTGTCACACAGTTGGAGGCGTCTGTTCGTAGCTCAAGCACCTCTGACCTTCTGATAGCGCCAGGCCTCGCCAGTCCCTGAACATTTAGGAAACCCTGCCTGCATTCCCGTTTTACTCCATGTACGTGAGCCCGTGACGACATCTAATCTGTCAGCGGTGCTCTTGTGTAAGAGAGTCAGGGCTGGAACTCCTGATTGGACGTAATGGTGGTACGCCACAGATCTGCTGAGGTGTCACAGCTGTGTACGAGAGCCTGACTGATTGCTGAAGCTCAAGGTTGCCAGCGCTGATACCAGCTGCTGTGAAACTCCAGGAGTCAGAGGAAAATCCTCGGCACAGGGATTCTCATTTTTTATACGGACAGTGCTTACATTGCAGAATAGACACTCTGGTTTTGGATGTCTTTTTATGCAATTCAAGCTAAATATCTTGATTTGCTGTACACTGATAGAAGCTTCAAAGCACATCTTGTTACATGTTACATGTAAAATTGATTGTTTACTGTTGTTCATTTAAATTAATGTCACACTATTTTCCCTTTTGATTCTGTAAAGCTGCTTTGACACAATCTGCGTTGTTAAAAGCGACTTGACTTGTAGTTTCAATGATGCTGGTTGTATGTCAGTGGTCAAAGGTCAAATGCATTTATACCAAACAGCACACCCAGAACATTTGAGAATTTATTCATCAAATTCAATATTAAAATATGCACATTACAAAACAAAGTTAAAACGAGATATGCTGAGTGAAATGCAACACTATCCTAACTACATATGACACAATAAAGCACAATAAAATATAATGAAGCAAACCTGTTTCTTTCGTATACGTCTGATTTAACACAGACTCATTGTACAAATATGCCTGTTTGACATGCAAACTTAAATTATGTTGCTTCTTTTACTATTTGCAACACAAGTAAAACATCCAGTGAATATCGCTATAAGCTCATTCAGTTTTTAACATGAATCTGAAAACCTTTTATTACTGTTGTTGGTGGTCGTACTGCAACAATTCGAAATAGAATGAATTTATGAGGCTTTATGTAGCACTTTATTGTGTTTTGCTGTAATGATGATTACCACTAAAAGATTAATATTGAGCCATGTTTAAAAATATCGTAAAGAATTCTGACCCTAAAGCTAGCTGATGGTGTTAAAGGAATAGTTCACCCAAAAATAACAATTCATCATCTACTCACCCTCGAGTAGCTCCTGTTTTGGGTCAGCATTGACTCCAATAGTATTTATTTTTTCTACTATGCAGGTCAATGGTGACCAAAACCTGATTACAAACATCCTTCAAAATATCCTCCTTTGTGTTCAACAGAAGCAACCATGTAATTTTATGCTTCTACAAGTCTCTTTTAGTGTGACTTGTCCTTGACAAACTCATACCTGCAAGTGCAATGGTGTACCGGGTGCGCTACTGAGCAAGTTTACTGCATCAGAAAAAACAACATGCATAGCTGGTTATGTGATGCAAACATTAAACCCTGTTAGTTTACAAATCAGAGACTATGGTAAAAGTGCTTTATGCTGGTAGCCATGATCTGAGAGAATGAATCAAAGTTGTTTTAGTGTTCATTTCAGCTGGAAACTGCAGTGAATTGCATTTATTGGTATGCGGTCTGCATCTAACAACCCTAATAAGGCTCACTTGGTATTAATAGAGTGGTTTGAGGACAAATCCTTGGCTCGGTCTGACTGCTTGACTGACCTTAGTGAGCCAGTTAGTACAGTTTCAGTTTGCACCTGCTGTTGCTGAAATGCTCAGTGTATTTCTGCTTTCTTATGTAAGATGTATCTTGAACATTTCAGCAACCAGCGATGGGGTGCTTGCTTGCTTATAACTTTGAGGCTGCGTTTCAGAGCATTGGATGCTGGCTGAGAAACAGTAAATAATCATGATGCCTACTGTGTACTGAAACTCTATATCAATAATTACTGAGAGCATGTTTGCTATTCTGATGCCGACGGTGACTCAGCTAAACCTACGGAGGAATGCCGATAACTTAAACAGCTGTTTGAGCTTTTCATTTCCCTTTCAGCCTTCCGTGGTTTGATTCACCCATTTGGCTTAAGAAAATCCTACAAGTGATCGCTTTGCGGCCAACCCCTTGCCTAGAGCAGGAAAATGCAAAAGAGAAAAGTACGCTCTTTCTTCACGATCCCCTGAAGCGCAAACCTGCCCATGACAGTTGCCTCTACAGTTCACCAGATGTCTAGAAAACACACATGTCTGGTTTCCCGTCCAGCTTGACGTGTGTGTTTTGTGTCAACAGCCAGATTCATCGCAGTCTGCTAGTCGACAAATTAACTGTGGATTTAAAAATGTGTGACTTGGCTCAATGCGCCGGCATGAGAAAAGAGACAAATTAGCTTTGGGCTGCTCATCTAAAGCTGTGTTTACCAATTTCTTGGGAGAAAACATCACAGAAAACGTGCAAATCTGCATATATTGCCGTTTGTTCAACTTAACAAGACTGCATATGATTTGGGGTCTGCGTGTCTTACAGCAGAGCTAATTGCGTTTCAGACATGAGAGAACGGCTGAAAGCGGATCTGTGTTCCGGGCTCAAAAGCGGGACGGTTTGAATGTGTCCTGTCGTTCTGGTATCTGGTATCTGACAGGCTCCAGCACTTGCTGATGGCTCAGCTGCTGGGAACAGCTGATGCTGCAGGCTTCAACCAGAACACAACACAAGCAGCAGGTGCCGGGACAAATGCTTCCTTCTGCATGGTGAGGTGCGGGTCCAGTAAATGGCCTTATCATTAACCAGTCACTTATGTGCGTGTTTGCCACACAGATATAGCGTGCATATGTCAGCCCACTTGTTGCACTCGCTGCCTCCTCCACATACAACACCATAGCATATGTTTAAGAAAGAAATAATGTTTAAGAGTAAATGAAAATGTGCTATAGTTAAGAAGTGGTGTAAAATGAGTGCTTTTCTGACCCACTTAAGTACACGTTTATGGGTAATTGCATAATGCATTGACCAGCATTTATGGTCAATTGTAATATACTTTAATGTAATTTCTTTTGATGTAGTATTGCATAACAATCTACAGTCACAAATTTCAATCTAGTTCTTTACACGTGGTTCAGTATGTTAGACAACACATAAAAATAAATGCACTTCTTTAATGCACAACAAACAACATACTTAATATAATTATTTAAAATGCATAAAACTTTTCATTTGATTATCATTATTATTTTCTCTATGTTACATTTTCTCTATTTTAAAACAATTGTCATGTTTTTTTACCTCTTATATATATATATATATATATATATATATATATATATAAAATATGCAATGCATGCATATTATTACAAAAATGTACTTAAGCTCATTAAAAGTTGAAAAAAAAACGACCTTAAAACAATGATACAGTATATAAAACAAATGTGCATATATATATGTATAAAACCCAGTATATATTTCTGCCCCCAAAACAGTGATATTTTTACCATTACTATAATTTGTTTATTATTGTTGTTGCAGGTAACTTTAAGAGACCTCTCAAATGGCCCTTTAATTTATTATTATTATATAATCTGCAAGTATCACTGCAGTTTATATATATATACTAAAATCTGATGTGTACATTCAAAACAATAAAGCATGATTGTATTTCAAAAGGCTATTTGATTCATGAATTTGGAGGCTGTTTATCTGAATAACCATTAGAGTCCATCACTGGAAAGGTCACAGGACTTATTAAAACACTTACACCTATTGAAATGATAAACTGGACTCTGAGGGTCCGGTGTGAGAGAGGATGAGGGTCATGTGACTCAGGCAGGTGCTTTAGGGGACAAAGGGTTCGGGTTTGTTGCCTCTGTGGTTCAACAGCAGCGTTTCTTTTCTGTTTAAATGGCTGATGGCGGCAGGAAAAAAGAGTGGGAATTGTCTAGACTTTTCAAAGCTTTCGCAAATGTTTCTTTTTCAAAGCATACTTTAATTCAACACTGCCGATGGCCTGGGAGAAGATAATAAAGGACGAGGCATATTGTTATTCAGAAAAGTACATGCTGGGCCTGTAAATGAAGGATAGAAATCACATTCTGTTCGACTTGAATTTAATCAGTAGTGTTTCTAAGGGTCTACATTTTCAACAATAACTTTACTTTATTCTACTTTTTAACCTCCTGTTACTGTGAACCACTCATTGTGCATATTATATCTTTATATCTTTAGTTAAATCGTCTTCTGAAATATCAATGAGGATGTGCAGGCGATATGTTTACCGATAGACAAATAGCTATTTAATGGGTTTCACACACATCAGCCAATTAACAAAAATCTGAAATCAGCATCATTTTAGCAGGCTCATACATTCAAATACAGTGGGTACGGAAAGTATTCAGACCCCCTTAAATTTTTCACTCTTTATTTTATTTCAGCCATTTGCTGAAATAAAACAAACCATAAAAATCATTTAAGTTATTTTTTTTCCTCATTAATGTACACACAACACCCCATATTGACTGAAAATTGCAGATTTATTAAAAAAGAAAAACTAAAATATCACATGGTCCTAAGTATTCTGTGACACCCATATATTTAACTTAGGTGCTGTCCATTTCTTCTGATCATCCTTAAGGTGTGCTACATCCGAAATCGCATACTTCCCTACTATATAATATGCGAAAAACAGTATGCAAGGCGAGTAGTATGCCCAAATTCATAGTATTCGAAACTCAGTAGGCGAGAAGTACCCGGATGACCTACTGCTTCCAGCCGAATTCTATAGTAGGCTTACCATGGACACTTTCCTATATCATATTCAAAAAATGGTGGAAAAA
>JAUYWG010000046.1:900287-926910 GCA_034779775.1 Enteromius afrohamiltoni | reverse complement strand
CAGCTCACGATGCATGTCAGAGCAAATGAGAATCATGAGGTCAAAGGAACTGCCTGAAGAGCTCAGAGACAGAATTGCGGAAAAAGGCACATATCTGGCCAAGGTTACAAAAACATTTCTGCTGCACTTAATGTTCCTAAGAGCACAGTGGCCTCCATAATCCTTGAATGGAAGACGTTAGGGATGTCCAGAACCCTTCCTAGAGCTGGCTGTCCGGCCAAACTGAGCTATCAGGGGAGAAGAGTCTTGGTGAGAGAGGTAAAGAAGAACCCAAAGATCACTGTGGCTGACCTCCAGAGATGCAGTCGGGAGATGGGAGAAAGTTGTAGAAAGTCAACCATCACTGCAGCCCTCCACCAATCGGGGGCTTTATGGGAGAGTGACCCGATGGAAGCCTCTCCTCAGTGCAAGAAACATGGAGCCAGGCACTGCTCATCACATGATAGTCCGAACAGTGAAGCATGGTGGTGGCAGCATCATGATGTGGGGGTGTTTTTCAGCTGCAGGGACAGGACGACTGGTTGCAGTCGAGGATTCACCACAAAGATGAATGCGGCCAAGTACAGGGATATTCAGGACCAAAACATTCTTCAGAGTGCTCAGGACCTAAGACTTCCAACAAGCCAATGACTCTAAGCACACAGCTAAAATAACGAAGGAGTAGCTTCACAACAACTCCGTGACTGTTCTTAAATGGCCCAGCCAGAGCCCTGAATTAAACCCAACTGAGCATCTCTGGAGAGACCTAAAAATGTCTGTCCTCCAACGTTTACCATCCAACCTGACAGAACTGGAGAGGATCTGCAAGGAGGAATGGCAACTCACTGTATGTCTAAATTACTAAAGGAAAAGGTTTGAAAGAGTGTATGCAGAGATGTGTGATGTGTGTTAAACACATTGTGTTAAATACACTGACATGGACTCACACAAGCTGCTTTATGTTTGCCGGACAGAGGGCATGTTTTCCTCTTCATGATGGCTATTTGCGGTCTAGCGCACACGTCTAATGACGCACATATCTTTGTTAGATCTCCATGCGCCCTAATGCAACAAGAATAGCAGCACTAGCCAGGCTTTTTATGTGTAATACGGAGAGAGGAGAGAGGAACAAGCCTCGCAGCCCATTAATTCATCCCGTATTGTATATATTGATGTGCAAATCCTGCCTTTGATCAATTCAACAGTGTTTTGTCTTACAAGTGGGCAAGGGTTTACACAGCACGTCTCAAATAACCTGAAGAGGAGTTGAGCTCCTAAAAACAGAAGGCACGTCAACATACAGAGCGATGACTTAACAATTAACAAAACAGACGCCCGTTTTAAACCATAGATGGAGAGAAGAATAAAAAAGAGAGATGAAGGGGCTTTTCTGTGATCATGGACAGAATTCAAATGCACTGATCTTGCCACCTGCTCATATGCACTTTCATCTGTTCATTGGCTGCTCTTATTTCTAGCATGCCGTCGTCTCTAAGTTTTGCTATGATCACTTTATAAGAAGTCCTAACAATTTTTTAAAGCGTTCATATCATGAGGAATCACATTTTCTTGATCTTATGAGATCAAAGAGCGTTATGCATTACATAACTTGTAGAACTCAGGATTTCTTCCCCATTGGGGAGGAAATTAAGCTTTCACAAGTTTCACACGAAAATTGGATAATCAATTCCAACCGATGAGAAAAAAAGTAACGTTTTTAAATAATAGTAGTTTAAAACGAAATCCTGCATAAATTAAAATAAATTTATTAATTTACAAAAAATTTGTAATATATTTATTAATTTACAATATTTTGGTCCCATTAAAACTGGACACTCATTTCCAACCACTGAGAAAAAAAAAAAAGTTGAATATTTAAATAAAAAAATAAGAAAAATGAAAAAGTGTTAATAAAATACAGACCTAAAAATTACTGAACATTTAAACATAAACTGAACATTTCATTGATTTCCAAACATTTTACAAATGATTAAATAATCTAAACCATGGTTAAACCAAACTTGGGATGGTTCAATTTGTGGCAGTGAAGTATCATACCAAACACAAATGCAGCGTACCTCAAGGCTCAGTACTAGGACCATTTCTTTTCAAGGTTTACATGTTACCCTTGAAACTTGGTTTCAAGGAAACTTGTGTTACCTTTTACTGTTATGCTGAGGATGCTCAGCTCTCTTTGATGATGCTCAGCTCGATTTCTTTGCAGCCCAATGAAACAAATCACTTTGCAAAACTAATAGAATGCATAATTCATATAAAAAACTGGATGACTAGTATTTTCTTACATTTAAATAATAATGAAAAAAAATAATAGAGGAGTTAATTATTGGACCAAAAACCTCAACATGTAATAATCTAGAACACTGTCTGATACTTGATGGCTGCTCTGTCAATCAGGAACCTGTGTTGAATCTTTGCTTCAAAAGCCCCTTTTGTGGTATTTGTAAAAGCACGTTTTTACACCCCAAAAATGTATCTAAAAATAAAATGTATCAATCCATCAACACTGTTTGGGAAGATGACACACTCTGTCAGAAAAAAATACAAATGCAAAAACTGCATTTCGAAGTAGTTGAGTTCCCCCTCCCATGCCTCACTGCGGTTTGTAACACTCACAGTGGTTTGGCCCACTGCTTGCAATCCCAGTTCATCTCACCTACGCTACACACACACACAAATCAGGTATGTTGCTGCAGCTCTGTTCATTAGTAGTTGTTGAACTCCAGTAAGGGAATTTTATGCTGATTATCAATGTCATGTTAGTGCACTGCAACTAACACGCCCATGCATTGTTTTATTTCTGACGACTTGGCATAATGTTAACATTAACGCCACAGTTAACCACCCATCCCTGACATCAATTCCTGTGTCACACACAGTCATGCACACACCAGTGACAACCTAGTGACTTTAGTGAAATTTAGGCATTACATTTAACGAATTTGAGACCACCCTTTCGTCCACAAAGGTGCACAGCTTTCTTTCAGTTGGAAAAAGTTGTTTCCTCAGCATCTATTTTGTGCAGTGCGCGCACGGTGGATAAGCTAAACTACTCGACTGTAAACAACATAACAAACATTGCTATAAATAGTTTTGAAGAAAAAATCAGTGTTTTCATTTGAACCAGAAAAAACTGTAAAAATAACCATAACGACGCAGTCTCCATGCCACAATAGAAGCACTCTTTTCCACAGTTTTGACATATCTTCATAAGTACAATTTGACTGTATTATTTGTGTCCCCTTCAAAAATGAGAAATGTTATGTTTCTTGCACCCGCCCCGCCAAACTGTTGAAATATTAATTTATTCATAACTTTATATTTCACACAGACAGTAGCCATTTCTCAATATGAGTTCTGTCTGTTCTTGTGGATTTGTAAAACACCATTGCCCAAAACCCACGTAATATTCACAATATTGGCTAGTCCTTCCAACATTTACCGCTGGCTCTGATGTCTCTGTAGTGAGTCAACATGAGGTACAGTTAGTTTTGGGTATGTTTAATAACCATTTGTGGTCTCATGAATCTATTATTTGTTCCTGGGCATACAATTCTGACCGAGCAAAATGTTATGTTTGACTTTATATATTTAGAATAGAATTATACGTGGAGTATCCCGCAAAATGGAATTATCTTAAAAAAACTTTGAAAAAAAAAAAAAAAATATATATATATATTATTTATCTACTGAACAAATGCAACAAGAACGACAAAATAAAGTAAAAACAAGACCATCAAAACCAGATGAGTCCTCTGCACAATCTGACTTTGCTGCATGCAGCCTAGAACTGAACTGCTGATTTAGTCTGGCTAAAGGAGAACTGAAAATGATTCCAGCACACTATTTCCACTATAAAGCTGCTGTGACACAAATCTGCACAAGTGGCTTGACTTGAGATTAAAAAGAACAATTATATTATGATTATTATTAATAAATAGTATAAAAATACAATGCTCTATTTTTTTCGTTAGTATTTAAAGACTATTTAATGTTGCCTTTAAAGGTTCAGTTCAACCAAAAAATGTTATGTCATCATTTAATCAGCCTCGTTGTTCAGAACTGTATGACTTTCTTTCTTCTGTGAAACATTTTTAGAGATATTATTGTTGAGGACCCATCTATATTCAACGAAAGAAAGATATATATGTATAAAACATGATTTAAAAATATAGGTTGCTACTTGAGAGGGAGTAAATGATGAAATAATGTTCAGTTTTGACAGGAGTAGAATATGTTTTTTTTTTCTTTGAGAGAGGATAATCATATTTCTTTGGGTTTTGTTCATCACGGACAGTCGCTGTCGCTACTTCTGCGTTTCCTGATTCGTTTTCTAAAGTGACTCATTCGACTGCTTGACGTCTGCTTTAAAAAATGTTGAAACCGCATCCACCTCCTCTGAACGAGATTGCTTTATCATGCAACATCATTTCAGACCAAGACCAGAGAAGAATGCACTTCTGTAATGGATGTACTATAGTAAGCTTCTGAAGTCGGACAGGCCAGAATGAATGCATTAATTTTTCCTCACATCTTCCATCTTGCAGTAACTTGCATCAGATCTTACTGCGCTCCAAATTCTAATGAATTCCAATCAAACAGATCCAGTCTGTGAATTCTGTATCGGCTCCAAGAATGAACTAAAGAGAGTCTGTGAAAGGATTGAGCTCAGATCAATGTTCCCGTGACGCAGAACACGCTCACCTTTACCTACAGCTTCACAGAGGTCACATGCACACAGTAAAATCCATCTTTCTATCCAAACACTTCCATGTAAATGCAGCGTAACCCATAATTCTTCCCTCGGGTCCGGTTACGTAAGCTCTTGCTCTCGCTCTTTCCCACACACCTTTTAAACAGGATCGTTCCAGCAGAAGTTAAAGCCAAATTCAGATGGCATTAACTTTAAAAGCATTTGGTTCTTCTAATATTACAGATGATGAAAACAGTGACAGACGGAGAGTAGGCTTTAAAGCTTTGTGATTTGCTTTCATTCTCTCCCTCTGTCTTTCTTTCTCTCCTTTTATTATTTATTTATGCATTTGTTAGGAAACAACACGCACATTATGGCAGAACAAATGATAATTATTACCTGCTTTAAAGGTAAAATTATGAAAGTTCTGCCATCGGTACTCTCTGCACTAAAATAAAAAAAACAAGCATTCCTAAATAAGCATACATGAGCTTGAGAATAATTAGTCATAAGAATAAGATGGGTTTTTTAAATGATTATTTATTGTTTTATTTATTTTTGGAAAATGTAGCAAATTGAGTGAATTGTTTCAACAAATATGCCAGTAGTTTAACAAAAATGTGTTTATTTTTTCTTAGAATTAAGTTGATTTTTCTGTCCCCATCATCAGATATTTTTTCTTGTTTTAAACTGAATTTTATAATAACACGTTATTTTGTTTCTTAAACAAATGTATCTTTATTTAAGAATGTTTAGATGTTTTTTTTAGAATCTTTGTGTCTTTCAACCCACAAAAGCATTTCATATATAAATTCTATATACATTTACAATATTTTTTTTATTAAATTTAATAAATTCTTTATTAATATTTATTTTAGTATTTTAAATTTTAGTTAAAGTTTTTGTAATTTTCTTGTTAGTAATTATTACAAATAGCTACACTATAAAATGTCATTTATTGCTGTGATCGCAGCTGAATTTTCAGCATCATTACTCATTAGGGCTCAGTGTCACATGATCCTTCAGAAATCATAACAACATGCTGATTTGGTTCAGTGCTTTGCTACAATCTGTATTGTTAAAAGCGCTATATAAATAAAAGTGCCTTGACTTGACTTGATTAGCAGCTCAAGAAATATTTCTGACTATCATCAGTGTTGAACACAGTCGTGCTGCCCAGTACTTTTGCACAACATAATTACTTTATAATTTTGCATAACATAATTAATAAAATTGCAAATGTAGTATTTTCTCATGGTCTTAATAAGCTGAACTTCATTTATTGCTATGCATTTGCTCTTTCATGACATTCTCAGTTATATTTTATGCAAATATCAACTGTGCTGATAGCTCAAAACTGGTCTTGGAGGAATTTTGATGACAGATCTCGGGCGTTTGATCACAGAATTTGGTTTCTTGGCAAAGCACGGTTTGAGACTTGCCATGATCTCTTGTTAAGAAAATGATGTGCAGAAGCAGAGGAATGTCTCTGCTCTCTGTTCAGCCTCGTTTGTAGGATTGAACTCAAACCCAAAATATATCTCAATATCCTCACTATCATGACATTTTTGTTTTTTTTTTCACAGGAAGAACACAAAAGTCTGACACGGGCACAAATGAAGGTCTCCGGGTCAGACCTCTGCATTCATGCATTACCTCATCGCCATTGATTTTTCCTTGTTCCTCTGAGCCATATTGATATTGCTCATATTGTTACTCTCTTGGAGATTATATTGCTTTCAAAAACAATAATTCCTGCGAGCGGACAGGCGAGGTTTTGAACCAGTGTGATGAATCAATTTCAATTATCTTGCATGCAATAAATAACACTCTAATTGTAAGGCTCAAATATTTAACAATTTAGCCCGAGGATATTTTCCATCGGTGCACTAATTTGAAATTCAAACACGCTGACACTGAAGAGCAACGCATTTGCTGAAACAGACTGAATCAGAGCATAAACGCACGGAAAAAAAGCCCTGTGCAAATCACAATAGGCCTGTTTGCAAATGCACTGTTTATTATGCAAATCTAAACCTGAGCTCAACTGTAGTTTTGTCTTGTTTTCCAGTGAAACGATATCCAAACATTCTTACATCAAGTTCTATATACTTGAGAAGCAAAATGACTTCAAATTTCAAGTCTTGTATTCTGAAAAAATGTATCAAGTGATATAAATCTATCCACCTTGATTCAACTGGAAAACTGTTTATTTTTATGACCCCATAGTATATTATTTTGCTTACTTTTTGATGTTTTTCAGAAAATTATTTTCTATCCCCCCCTGGCAGATACATGTACAGTTTTAAATTCCCTTAATTTTATCTATGGTATCTAATATCTATGGTATTTTTGTCTTGTTTTTTTTTTGGTTCATAAATTAAGATCACTCAGTATTTATTCATGCCAATAGGGTTTTTACCTCATACGAGATATTCACATTCTTAATTTGGTTTGAAATGTAAGACTTAAAGGGTTACTCCACCCCAGAAAACAAAAGTATTGTTCCAAAACCATATAAGCTTCGTTTTACCTTTTTTTAAAGGAATAGTTAAACTGAAAATGACCAAGTATTTTACTCACCCCGAGGACATCCTGGGAGTATGTGACTTTCTATTTTCAGACGAACACAGTCAGATTTATTTTTTAAAACGTATCCTGACTCTTCCAAGCTTGGTAATACAGGTGGATAGTGCCCATTATTTTGAAGTGCCATAAAGTTTTATGATTTCTCATTTTGATTCTTTTTTTTTTTTTCCAGAAAACTAAATGCTATTTTGCTTATGTCTTAATCTAACAATGTTCAGATATTTATCTGTTAAACCAAGGCAATTCAAATGTTTTTGGAGTAATTTTATTACACTCCAGGTCAAATGTATTCATCAACAAAGGACTGCTAGTGAATCTATAAGCAGTTGGTCACATCCTCAGGAGGTCTCATGATGTAACTTAAGAGATGGCCGGCTCTAAATTGCATTCTGCTGATCCTAAGTCTTCAGCTGGCTGTTGGGCTATAAAAAGAGCTTGTTTGTGCGTGAGACGCACCAACCCCCACTGTCCAAACACACAAGGCCGCCTCATCTGTTATCCTCCCCAGCCCTGAGCTCACGGGCCGTGCAAACACCAGCCCAGCGCCGTGAATCAAGCAGTAAACAACCTTGGCTCTCGCGTAAAATGGATCAAATGTTGAAGCCGTGTCGAGACTGTTTATTGGGTCATGTGTGTTGGTCGGTCATGTGAGAGGTGCTGTTTTCCCCGTGTCTGTCCACACACACACTCCTCCTAATGGACACACTCCAGTTTAACCGTTTCCTGTTTTGGTGAGCAGCAGCGATAGCATCGGTTCTCATATGACTGCAAGTCCAATGAGAGTCTTGACCCGCTGAGATCATGGCAAAAGAAATGTGGTTCTTAAAGGAACAGTTCAGCCAGAAATGTAAATCCTGTCAGCGTTTACTCGTCTGTTTTTATTTGCACTCTCGTGTCATTCCAGAAACTTTAACACTCGGTTTAAACACTTTGGAGCTTTTTGGAGAATAGAATGTAAGTGAATGGGTATTGTAAAGTGTTACCAGAATATTCTACTGAACTGAAAAAATCATTGAATTTACTAATTGGTTGGAACCAATTTTTTTTAGCTACATTTAAATAAATAAGTTTACTTGACTTACTTTCAACTAAATTAAATTAAAATGTAGCTAAAATATGTTTTTTTTCCTGTGTAACTTTATTTTTACCTACATTTTTTTGTAAATATAATGTTATTTAAAGGTTACTATATTGTTTCTTAAATGTTTATCAAGGACAAATAACTTTTCTCAACATTATGAGTGCATATATATCAAATATTAATGCATTTATTAAAGAACGTTCCATAAACATTGCTTTAAGAACATTTTGTCATAACATTTATCAAACTTACTGTTATAAATACTAAAGTTTGTGAGAAGCAGTCTATATAAAATGCATCTCAGGTTCATTGGAAAACACGCCTGTGATGACAGTTACACAAATTATATTAATTTTGCAATACTTTTAAAGTGAAATTGAGTCCATTAAGTGGCACTAAAAGTCGGCTTCATTTCTGAAATTGATGAACATGAATGTGTTACGTGTTATTACGCTTGTTGTCGTTCGTATCACAACAGATTCAAAATAAACTGCACTAAAAGGTAAATGTAAAAGGTAAAAGGTAAATGATAGGGTCAACAAAAGCAAACGTGATATAAAAAGCAAACATGTAATTGAATATGACTTCTTTGAGCTCTTTTAACGTGACTGGTGTTTCACATCACAAGCACAGTGCTTTACCGGGTGCGCTACTGAGCAAGCCTGTAATCATAATCTGTATGAAAAGAAATAAGGTTGCTGGTGTTTCACTGCTAGTGTTCACTTCAGCTGGAAACTGCGGTGAATTTAATGCAAAGAAACGTTTTCTGAGGCTCGTTTTACTGTTGATCATGAGTCATAGGAATCGGATGCTATATTAAACGTCTGCTGAAGAAATACAGTTGCTTTGTATGAAAAACAGATAGTAATGTAAAATGATAGTTCACCCGAAAAATTACAACTCTAATCATCATTTGTGCCAAATTCCGATTGCTTATTCAAAAATCTGCCGATGACACGAAGTGTCCAAAAAATACAATTCAGGCTCACCAGAAAAAAACAACTGGAAGCAAGACTCGTCAGCTGTGAACTTTTCACCTTCGTTCTTAGTCATCACCGACTCTCTCTGGCTATTTCCATATTCATTGAGTATGAGGCTCACCTCACCAAATTTCCACAGCAAACAAAAGCTTTTCAAAGAGCCCTCTGAATGTCTGGTAACGTCGAGAGCTGCTGCTCGGCATGAAATATTGAGAAGTGAACCTCGGGGAGCATTGAAAGGAGGGAGCGAGATCTCATTCCTCTTGCATCTTAGCAGCTGTCTAAAGAACAAATGATGGCACAAAGATTCAAAACACCTTCAGCATTTCTGCATGATGGACTTATAATCACACTAACAAACATGAAGGTAGTCAACTTTATTATGCCACCTTCTAAGAGAGCTTTCCAAGAAAGCTTTACATACATCTGTCAAGGAAAAGATGAACGGAATAAATTCAAAATAGCAGATCAGATAAACAGTGTGTTTGTGTTAAAGTTTTTATTAAAGTAAAAGCATACAGGGTTAGGTGCTGTCAGACGATTGCAGTCAGATCATGATTAATTGCATCAAAAATAAACGTTTTTGTTTACTTAATATATACTGTGTAGTGTATAAAAGCACACATACAAAATATTTATGTATTGATATTCATATAATTTATATTATATATAAATATAGGTAAAATATAAACATTGCACATTTTTCTTAAACATATACATGCAAGGGTTTGTATTTATAAATACATAATAAATATACACAATACACAAAAACTTGAATGCATTAATTTGCTGACATCTAAATATATAATCATATGACAGCCCTAATAACATAATGTCAATATATATTAAAGCTATCACTGTGTGTGTACTTACAGTAACTCCGGCATTTATTTAATAACAAATACAAAAAACAGTTACAGTTACAATTCGTTTTATTATCCGTGTTAAAGAAAAAGAGTGTGCTGCTTCATATTTCTATTTACATTGTGTTTACATGAGCATATTAGAATGATTTTTGAAGGATCACGTGACACTGATATCTGGTGTAATGATGCTATTTAGCTTAAATCGCAGGAATAAATTATATTTTAAAATGCATTCATATAAAAAGCAGTTATTTTACATTATAATCATGTTTTACTATATTTTCTGCCAATTAAAAGCAGCCCTTGTGAGCAAACTTGTGGTTGTTTTTACTCTAGGGTGCTGCCTATAAACATGTTTAACAGTAAGTAATAACACTCGTGTTTCTGTCCAGTAAGGCAGTTGATGAAGCGCTGTTATTCCGCGTCTGTGCGCGGCGCATCAGCAGACGGTGAGCTCGCGGAGAGCCGGTGTGACCCGCCGCGATGCCAAGCTGCTCCGAGCGGGGGCTTTGCTTCTCCTCCCCCGGAACGGTCATCTGTGCCCGCGGAGAGCAGGATTAGCTCTGGACCCGAACCAACCCTGCACAAGAAACAGCGCGTTCGCTCCGAGCGCGCGCGGCTCATATTTCTACAACATAATAACCGCTGCAATGTGGTGTCTGCACTCAGTCCGAGGTCATTTGCATCATAACAGGACGGCCGTGGCCAGATTGCAGATGGCATCTCATTTAGGGGAACACGATGATATTTGTAAACGTAACGTTGCACGAGCGTACGTGACCCCGGATGTCCTTACAGTGGGGTTGCGTGCGTGTGTTTGTACGGCAGCGAGGCTATAGAACCTCATCCAGCACCGGCTCTCAATAATGCATGATTAATTAGCGGACTCTGGAATAGGGCGAAGCTAAAAGAGAGACTGGAAACGGGAGAAGCGCGGCGTCCAAGAGGGGGACGCGCACAAGGCAAAGACTGCAACGTCGACTGTTTGTCTGGGAAATCGTGACTGTGTGTGTGCAGAGACCAGCACAAAACAAGAAAAAGAAAAGAAAGATAAATCAATGAAATGTGAGCTGAAAAGATGTGACTGCCACACAGATACGAGTTTCTCTAACACTGTGGGCTGCTGTAGGGGTCAGATTAAATTTTTTTTTTTTTTTTTTTTAATTTAACAGTTCCCTCTCTCTCTCTATATATATATATATAATAGTTTATTATATTAGAATTTTAACTATAAAGTACAAATATATATATTTTAAAATATGCTTTTTTTACATTTCTATAAAAAATACATATTTGAAATACTTTATTGAACACTGTCAAGTATTTTCCCTTCTATTAAATACTTTCATTCTAGTTTTTAAATGTATAAAAATGAGAATAGTTTAATACTACCTAGTAAAAATGAGAATAATCTATCTATATCATCTATTCACCCAGATCTTCTTTTTTTTAATGTTTAAATGTTTTTGCATGAAAATGTATTCCTTTGAGTTTTAGTTAGAGGCAGAGCGTCATTATATTTGGGGTCCGTGGCATCAAAAGTTTGAAAACTTTATGAATCCATCTTTATTTGCATTTGTCTATAAACAGCTGCTAAAAGCTAATTTGCCAATCAGACCATGTAATGTCTGGAGGATGAAGGAAATTTGAGAATGTTATAACTTTTGAATATAGGGAATTACTCACACATGCTTTATTTTGGCAAATGCTGTTCTTTCCTGGGCTCTAAAGGAGATTACTGTTATAGAATATACCAGAATATGAATTTGTTATTCACAGAAGAAAATCCAACACTGCTGCAACTGATAATAACCCTGTACAGCCTGACACACACACACACACACACACACACGCATATATATATATGCAATTCTGATGCTTAATAAAATAAGATCTTTATAACAGTACAGCAGATGCTGACATATATTAATATAAATATCAATCCGAGACAGAAGGCATTTAGCAGATTTGTGTGACAGCTTCAACAGGCCTCTTACTCTATCGACAAGTCATTTAATCATTTAATATGCTTCGAAAATGGCTGATTATGTCATATTCAAAAAGAGCATGCAGACAGGTTTTGCGTATCTGGCCAGAGATACGGTCAGACATCGTCCCTTTGAAGATGGCCTTTGTTTGTTTTCCTCTTCTTTCAGGAGAGATGAAATATTCATATTCTCACGTTCGCCGCTCTGTTTTTAAACAGATGGGCTTATATAGTCAACTGACATGTGTTTCCCTGAAACACTGGCAACGCTCTTGCTTTCTCCGTTTCACACACATTCACATCCAGTTTCTGCTAAATACTCCTATTTTTAGCGTCGAAACAAAGTCTTTTTTCTCCTGAAGAATATTCAGCGATGAGAAGAAGAGAAGCCAGTCTGTATGTGTGCACAGGCCCTGTTTACTTTGGGCTCAACCTAAACACAGGCTTCCCAGGAGCCCAGAGTCTGAGGAGAAGGAAGGGCTTCAGTCTGTGGATTGGGTGATGAATGGCTTTTCGCACTGGCCCTGAAGCAGTTAGCACGGCCACGCCACATTCTGAGCTTAGCTCATCTCTACAGACAACAACCTCTTCAGATCAGATTTCAGAGATCTGCTGTGGATTATGATTTCATTGTGATGACCTGCATGCTACATTAATGCGTCTGAATCCTCGGTGTGGAGCTTCTGACTCATTTCAGTATCACTGAACGAGAAAGTTCACCTAAAAATGATCATTCTGTGATCATGTCATTCCACACCTGGAAGATATTTTAAAAGATATAACAGAACAACTGTTTATCCTTAAAAGTCAGTGAGGTGCAAAACAACACTGGACTTTAATTGAAAAAAAAAAAAAGTAAATATATATTTTTAGTACTTTTACTTAATTTAAAAATATTTGTATTGTTATACATGGCAAAAAAAATGGGGAAAACATTTTTACTGGGAAATGGGAAACAGTAATTAAACGCGTATTAATCACTGAATTAAACGTTTGAAACTTTTAAACATTAAACGTATTTAACTTAAGCAAAGTAAAACACAATTCTTTTAATTCTGTAAAACAATTAAATTTTATTTACATCTTTATAACAGTGAATTAGTGAGTTTATAGTTTTTTATATTAAGAATTCTATTTTATTTTTATATTTATTATATTTTATGTTCTGCTCTTATGTTCATTTTACTTAATGTTTAGTTTGTTGTGTTTATTATTATTATTATTATTATTTTGTCTTTTTATAAATGTTCATTTCAGTTTTATTTATTTTACACCAAGCCAAAGTAAACTATGTTTTTAATGTTTTTGTTTCATTTTTAAATTAACCTCAATCGTCCTGCTTTTAAATATAATTTTGTAAAGTGTACGGGAAAAAAAACAATCGAAAAATGCATAATGTCCTGTCAGAAAGCTGCAAGTTTAACTTAAATGTACATATTTAAAAAAAAAAAAAAAGTCTTTTGCATTAACGTAGTGCATTGGACCCTATACTTTAATTAAAGTGTAATCCACCGCCGAATCTAAACTAAGATTAAAAAGATGTTAACCCAAGAATCATTACTGAGCTTTAAAATGACAAGGAGAAAAAGCATCAGATTCTTCTGACTAGAAGGTCAGTGTATAGCGGTTTGGTCCAGACCGCTTCGGTCCCCCCGAGAGAGCTGAAATAACAACTTAATAAAGACAGGCTGTGACAAAAGGAGCTGTAATTGAATTTGAGGACGAAAACAAAAAGGGCAAGATGATGTGCTCCTGAAACAGCCTTTACATTTCATAAATCTCTCTGACATTTTCCTCAGTGAAGAGGCTGTAATTAGACTGTCCACCTCGAGCTCAAGCACACATAATCAGCAGCATGCTGAAACACTTCCATCATCAGAGAGACACAGACGCTAATAGAGACGAGGACAACTCACTAAAATCAAATATCTTAACATACAGATTCATGAGTGTTTGGTTTGAGTTCAGCGTGCTGGTTTTCCTTCTCTTCTGCTGACATGAATCAGTGCTGTATACACTTTGATCGAAAATCCAATTCAAACCTGGAAATAAAGACATCCATAGAAAATGAATCAAAGAAACAGTCTGAAAATGTCAGAATTCAAAATAAAACTGATGCTTTTCTTTGGATCTCAAATCATGGAGAAACTTGTCATCAACTTGTTGAGGTCAAACTAAATACGTTATAATACACATGAAAATGTATCCATCCTTCACTCAGCTGCCATGCTGATAATATAATTGGTCATTAGGAAAATATATTAAATGAAAAGTTGTAAATAATACAGATTATTGAAGATTTGATGTGTTGCTAAAAAAACTGGTTTTGTTCAGAAATAATTAATAATTAATACAAATTACAAAGAAACATCAAATGATGAATTGACATAAATATTTAAGTAGACACACTGAAATAGTATTTAGTATTGTTATTGGTAATGTGTTGTAATTCTTTATATTTGTTGCGTTTTAAATGTCAGTTTTTATTAAAGTGTAAATATTTATGTTATTATTAACGTTGAATTTATTTCAAGTATTTTTATGTTTTCGTTTCTTAGTTTTGATGAACTATAGTACAATTTCTTACTTTATTTATTATACATTATAACAGTGTACATTTTACAAGAAAATACTATTTTTTTTCTACTTCAAAATGTCACTGTTACAGTAAAGAATCAGCACTGAATAAATTTACAAGTAGATACTAGAAATGGTATTTTCTTGCACACCAAAAATCTTTACTTTATTCACAATATTTTAAAAAACAAATGTTATACCTGTTGTTATTTTTGCAATAACACTGAAAAATAATAAATAAACTACATTTAAAAAGTCTAAATGTGTTTATTTAAATGAAGCTAAAGTAATCGCCTTAAATTCAATTAATATTTTTTATATCAGCGAATTAGTGAAAAGTATTAGCAATTTCGAAGTGATTTTTTCCCCCACAGACTTTAAAATGATTCTCTTATGGCATCACTAAAGCTTTACCATGTTCTATGAAGCTGTGAAAGCTTTACGTTTAAGACCTTTTACTTTCCAGATCCCATCTCAACACCCAGAGAGGACTTCACTCCATCCTGGAGGTCATTGTTAAGGCTCTGTGTGGTGGTTGTTAGATAAACAGGGTCATTCTTCTGCAGGACGTTGGGCTTTTATCACTAACTCAACTGTTGGCTGGACATGATATGAGCTCTGGACTCGCCCTGAGAGACAGGTCAGACCACACTGATCACTTTATCATCCAGATATTTATCATGTGTGTCACATCAGTGCACAGCAAAACCCATTATCATATTATTATAACTGTAGATGAAGGCTCAGAGTCACCCTGATGATGAAGCAGACTGTGACTTTAATGTACAGATATTTGTGTTTGTTTTTAAGTAACTTAATTTTTATGCTTTTGTCAGAATTTGTGCTTCTCAGGTCTGATTGAAGGATTTGAAGATTATACTGAAAAACAAGACAAAAATACGTTTGATGATGCAGAGTAAGATATGGAAAATTATTCAGTTTTTATGAAGGAAAAAAAGAAAACATTACAGATGGTATATTATAATATTCTATTAATAATATTAGTCACCTAATGAAATTGTAAAGTAGCAGTAAACCTGGAAATTGGTTTACTAAAGTAAACTGTAAAGTAATGTTTGTATCTACACTGTAAAAAATGACCACGATTTTGACTGTATGCTACGGTAAAAACCTGTTAAATGGTTAACGGTAAATTACTGTAAAATTTACAGGGAAAAGGCGTTAACTGAATTTCCCAGAATTCCCTGCATTTCATTTCATTTTTTCTTGTTTTTTTCTTATTAGTGATGTTTATTAGGGTTGTGTGTTACATGTAATGTTGTTAAATTAATGTTTATTGTATATTTGAGTTTAATGATGGTGTTTAGTGTTTGTGTGAATGACACTGAGCTCCTTCTATACATGCTCATATTTAAAAGCTGCTTGTGATTGGCTTTGGTTCAACATGTGACTTTCTCATCATCGCCTGCATTTGGAGTTTATCGGTGTATTTCAAATCTACAAAACAGATCTCAGTAGTTTAATAGGTTGGTGTATTAACATCATATCAGTTAATGGAATTACAGTATTTAACTGTAAATTTAACTTAAAACTTTTAAACGTAAAATGCTGTTATGTTTTTACGGTCGAATTCTGGCAACCACAGCTGCCATTTTTTTACTGTAAATTGTCTGTTTTTTTTTTTTTACAGTGTAGAAAAAAATAATATGTGTAGAAAGCGTTTGTAAATTCAGCTCCACCTCTTTATTACACTTGCAGTGTGTTCACACGAGAATAAAAGATTTGGAGTGCTTTAGGAAGCATCAACCAAGGTTATTATAGTTAATATAGTATAGTTAGTTCTTTCTGATCATTGGCAGGTGTTATGTGTCGCTCGTCTGTCAGAGTCAGGTGAAAAGCCATTTCTGAATAGTGAGAGCAGAGCAGCTCATCTTCTGGAGATGCAACAGATGGTAAATATTATAGAGTCTGTATGATTTATACGGTGGTGTTCAGGCCTTTGGCAGGAGCCGACTCCTCAATAAACTACTACTGAAGCACTTTCTGTTTAAAACTGCATCTCAGTGTGAACAAGACTTTGAAATATGAAGATAATAATAATAAAAAAAGAACTGCAAAAATGCATTTGCTTACTTATCTGATTCTGTTTTTCAGTAAAAGATACATTTATTAGAGCTGCAAAATGACTTGAGATGCTAAATTGTTTTCCAAATTAAAAGAAAACAAATGAACATTTTTGATTACAGCAAGAAAAAACCATCTGCCAGTAGTATAAGAAATAGTATCAGAAAAGGGAAAACAGTATTATTTTTCTTGCTCCCTGACAGTAAAAAAAACAAAAAAACTCACTTAAGTTTAGTTTTTCAGAAGATCACAAGATTTTTGCTGTGTGTCGCATTTAAATACACTTAGCTATATAGTGCATAGAAAATAATAAATAAATAAAAATAAATATTTAACAGTTTTAGGGTCAGTAAGTTTTTTTTAAGGAAATTCATACTTTTATTCATCAATAATATATTAAATTGCTCAAATAAACGCTGTTTTTTTCCTATTCATCATAGAATCCTGAAAACGTATCACAATTGTTTACAAAAATATTCAGCAGCACAGATGTTTTCAACATTTATCATAATCAGAAATATTGAGCAGCACATCAGCATGTTAAAATGATTTCTGTAGGATTGTGTGACACTGAATGATGCTGAAAACTTTGAACTCAGGAATAAATTACATTTTAACAGATATTCACATAAAAACAGTTATTGTAAATTGTAATAATATTTAATATTTTCTTTACAGTATTTTTGATCAAATAAATGCAGCCTTGATGAACAGAAGAGAGGTCTTTCAAAAACATAAAATCTTACCAACCCCAAACCTTATGAGTGTATAGAGCTAAAAGACATGGATTGAAATCTACAAAAGTTTTATTGAGATTAAACTGAAAGCACATGTGCGTTATGATTTGCTACAGTGTTGTGTTGTTGATGCTCTCATCACTTGATGTAAACGTCCTGTTCCACCTCCACTGGCCGAGCTCCAGCGAGTGAGTCAGTGAATGCTGGAAACACTTCATTCACACCCCTGCAGAGGAGCAATCTGGGATCTCGTACCCTTCTCTACCTGTTCGTCCGTCTAACAGCATCTCAAACTCACCAGAACAACGAGGCCTTCCTTACGTCTCACTGTATCAGCGACAGAAGCGTTAGTAAACAGATGAAATGAGCAGAAAAGAAAACATGGCTGGAATGTAGCTAGGCCGCTCTTTCTTTAGACCTACGTGTTCCTGAAATAACATTAAGAAAGTCAAGGGTGTGAGCCGTGTTGACTTCACATGTGTGTCATGAGTGTCATTGTTTCATCTGAGTGTATTTATTGTTGCTACGCTACAGTGTCAACGTCATATTTGTGTAAGGAACAGTAAAGAAGGTTCCACTTTTAACGTCATTCGCCAAAAATACATCCAAAAGCTTGCGCAAAATCCTAACAGAAAAGTGTAGGCCATGTTTTGTAAATTTTCATCTGAAATGACCATTTTCATAATTTCTTCACTCTCATGTTGTTCAAACCTGCGTGACTTTCGTTCTCTGGAGCATAAAAGAAAATATTTGGTAATTAAACAGTTTCGGTGCCCTTTTGTTTTTCAGAGAACAAAGAAAGTCATACTGAAAAAGAAAAAAATATATATATATATATTTATTTTATTTACATGTATGTATATAAATATTATTTTTATACACACACACACACACATATATATATACATATATACCAGCATACAATTAAAACTATGGTGAGTTTTTGCTTAAAAAAAGATATATTCATTCATTTTAGTTTAATTTCGTGTTTATTTATTTGATGACCACATCATTATTTTTCTATTTATCTATATTTCCCTGTTAGACGACAGTGTTTCTTATTTTTAGCAAAAACATAGATTTATTTATTTAATTAATTAATTTCAATAAATCTTTCAATAAAACAACAACAAATATTGTGCGTGTTCATTTTAATCAGCATAAAAACTTGCTTCTCAAGGAAATTATTTTAAAATTTTGATGTAATTTTTATTTTACATTGTTTTTATATTTACATCGTAATAATTTTAATGTCGGGTGAACTATCACTTTAAGTGACCGGCTAATTGCGTTATAAAAAATAACACACAGATTTAGCATATTGATACTGGATAATGAAAAGCTCATTTGAATTAGGAAACAGGGTTGTATGACAGTGTTTGGCTTCCTAGGTGACATAAAGCCATTGAGTGTTTTTAATTCCACAACAACCTCAGAGAAAGGCCGTCAGGTCACATTTCTAACCACCTTATCAGCAGTCACTAGTCACTAGAACCAAAAAAGGTTGTAATAAGCAGGCAGTTGATTGGCCGAGCAGCTCCTCCCTCCTCCTACTCAGGCTTTCTCTGAACTTTGAACGTTCACAATATCCCTGCTAAGCAAATTAGCTTGTCCTGACCACCGAGTTTAGATTTCTGCAGTCATTAGCATGTTCTTCTTGTACGGTGTAATTAGGCCAATAAGAAAATGTTGCTTAGACAAACACCAAAGTAAGGGAATAGATGCTAAAATACACAACTTGGGAGTGCATTCAAAACGCAAAACGCTTATAAAACAGAAACGTCTCATCGGGACTTGTCGGTATACAGCTCAGAATTAATTTTAAGCATCATAGTGTTGTTTTGTGAGCCTGGAGTCATTTCCCAAATGTAGACAGAACTGGAGTGTACCCATATGGTACAAAGCCTATATTTGGAGTGGCTTTTAACAATTAGTGATGCCAAAAACCTTAAACCTCTTGCATATGTGAGATTGGTTTACCCGGCAAATGAAATCTGAGACGTGTAAGGCGTCAACATACTGATACTATAGAAAAAGCAACACAACACCGCTGTATCACGTTACTATATATGTAAGGTTTTGATTTACACTCTGCTATAGACTATGCTTTAATATAAAACTTGTTGTTTTTTTTAACTTATTATTATTATTGCATTATATACATAGCGTTTAATGAAGCAATGCATAGTGCTTAACTTGAAAAGTCACGGGGTTAACTTACAGAAATGAGTGTAGGCCCTACTAGTGTATTTGCATAGATGATGATGACGAAAGCACAACCAGCCAATAGCGTGGCAGTGTTTTTTTCCACGCAAAACACACAAGGGCAGATCACACCTCAGTGGACAAATGACCAAAGTCACTCCGCTCTGTCCTTGCGCTTAATTTGTTTATTTATTTACATCTTTTAATCTATGCAACACGTCTGAAATTAATTAAAAACAATGACGTATTCAGAAGCTTTTTATATCAGGTCGTATAATAAGCTGAAGCGCTTGAATCAGGTTTAGCGATAAACTGTAAACATCGCGAGGATTAATCAAATACACAAAGGAGACAGTATATTATTGTTATTATGTTAAAATCGCCTACGTGTGGGAGGAACACATCATACATAACTAGAAACGCCAGCCAGAAATGCACTAAACGCTTATTGGTCGAAGGGCGGGTCTTTTTGTTGATCGACGTAGGTCTCAGACAATCAGCATGGAGAATTCGGAGGCAAATATGTGACGAAAGCGCGTACGCCCAATCGTGAGCGCCGCTTGGGTTTTGACCTCTGAAAACCGCATTACCGCCCCCATCATGTCCGTGGCGGAGGAGCGCTATAAAGGAGATCCAGTCAGGAGTTTAAAGGGCAGAGTTGTAAAAACTCCCAGGCAGTGGGGAGTCGGATTGCCTGACGATAGACTCCAAAAAAAAAAAAACACACCACAATCCCCCGAAGAAAAACGGCTAATATCGATGCAACGTAACTGGAATAATCTTTTCGATAACTGTTAGCTAGGAACCGAAGCGGAAGCCACCAGGAGTGAAAGACACGGTCGTTTAATGTAAGTATCTGGCACTGAACCGTCGTGATGTGTCATCCTGAGGCGTTTGCTATGGGTTTAACAAACATGAATACATCGTTGCGTCTCAATGGCATTGCGTCAAATCGGTTGTTTACTCCATAAATGTGATATATAGGCGGTAGGGCACGAAAAGAGGCGTCAGGCAGAATGACAGCCTCGGTCACTGTTCGCTTTAAACAAAATGCATCGTGACTGAAGCTGTCAGTAGCCTAAAATGTTAATTTTGTGCTCCACGAAAGCAAGAGCAACGACGGCAAACATTCGAGTGAATTTCCATAATAGTGCGCTGTCGCTTTAAGAAACTGATTAATTCAGATTCTGTTTGTTTGCTTGGCTGTTCGTGCTAAATGATCGGTTTTCTCATTAATTCGTTTCATCCAGGCTTTCTAAAAGCGTGCAGTCATGTGACCCCCCCCCCTCCAGTTTGTGAACGCTGTCTGCTGTTAAAACCCTACAATATTTATAGCGTCAAAGTCCGTTGTTACACGAAACCCGTCGTTTAATTTCTTTGGAGGCTCTGTACTGTAGAGCTCCATAGCGAGCGAGTTCGTCTGCTTACAGAAAGCGTCCAGAATGTTCCCAATCCATATTCATAATAACAATGGCCGTGTCTCAATACCTACGTTCGATGCTCACTAGGGCGCAGCCGCCGTCTCAACAGCCGCACTATTTTACGTCTTCCGCTCGCTCTACGTGAGCAAACATCGAATATATTGGATGTAGGGTTATATCTGGCGTATGTTTGGTCAAGGCTACACACCCCAAGCGGAGCGTCACGCTATTGGTCGCGATCTTCGGGAAATCCGATCGCCGATCTGTTGCGCAATATGTGTCGCATTGTGTTCGCATGCCCTATATTCACTTAAAGCGAGGAAGAGAATCCGTGTTATGTAATCTCGCTCGAATCCTGTAGATGCACGGTGCATTTAAACCGACTAGAGCACGCATTCAGGCCTTTTATTGAGCTGTGTTTGTTTACATGGGTGACCACAAAACCAGGGGTTCATTGAGGTTTATGCATCTGCTTTGCTTTCCATTGATGTACAGTTTGTTAGAATAGGACAATATTTGGTCGAACAACTATTTGGTAAATATGGGGTGCAAAAACATTGACGTTAAAGTCATCCAAATCAAGCTCCTAGCCATGCATATTACTACTTAGAAATCAAGTTAGATATGTTTTCAAGTTTTGATATGGTTACGGTTAAGAATAATAACTTTGACCCATGCAATGTGTTGTTGGCTACTGCTACAAATACATCCATGCTACTTAAGACTGGTTTTGTGGTCCAGGATCACATATGTAGGCTGATTGATCTCAACACCTTGCCTCTCTTTCCCCTTCAAGGAGCACGAGAAGATTTTCCTGCGGAGCAGCAAGCATTTCTCGTCCACCAGCACTTCTGAGTCCCCACTGATCACTACTGCCTTGGAGGTTTTTCCACACTCAACGAAAGCAGCTATGCAGCTTGAAATCCAAGTAGCGCTGAACTTTATCATTTCATACCTGTACAACAAGCTCCCGCGGCGGCGAGTCAACATCTTCGGCGAGGAGCTGGAGAGGCAGCTGAAGAAGAAATACGAAGGACACTGGTACCCTGACAAGCCATACAAAGGATCCGGGTTCAGGTGCATCCACGTGGGAGAGAAGGTGGATCCGGTAGTGGAGGAAGCAGCCAAAGAAAGTGGGCTGGACATTGAGGATGTCCGCAATAATTTGCCTCAGGACCTCAGCGTTTGGATCGATCCTTTCGAAGTGTCCTATCAGATCGGGGAGAAGGGAGCGGTTAAGGTGCTATACGTGGACGATAGTGGCGACAACGGCTCCGAGCTGGACAAGGAGATCAGAAACAGTTTTAACCCGGAGGCTCAGGTCTTCATGCCAATCAGTGACCCGGTGGGCGTCTCGTCCGAGTCCAGCTCGCCGTCTCCGCCGCCATTCGGCCAGTCGGCGGCCGTCAGCCCGTCCTTCATGCCCCGCTCCACCCAGCCTTTAACCTTCACCACCGCCTCGTTCGCCGCGACCAAGTTCGGCTCCACCAAGATGAAGAACAGCGGCCGGAATGGCAGCAAAGTTGCCCGCAGCTCTCCCACCAACCTGGGTCTGAATGTCAACAGCCTCCTTAAGCAGAAAGCCATCTCCAGCTCCGTGCATTCGCTCTACGGTTTCGGCCTGGGAACTTCGCCTCCGCAGCAGAGGGCCTCTGCGCTTTCGCCCAACGCCAAGGAGTTCGTGTTCCCCAATCTGCAAGGCCAAGGGAGCTCCGGAGCGTTCCCGAGCGAGAACCCGCTCAGCCTCAGTCCTCTGCAGTACAGCAATGCCTTCGACGTGTTTGCGGCCTACGGGAGCATCAATGACAAGTCGCTCATGGATGGCTTAAACTTCAGTCTCAGCAACATGCAGTATTCAAACCAGCAATACCAGCCGGTCATGGCTAACTAATGATTGTTGGCAAAAGGAAAACGAAAGGTGAAGACGCACAACTGTGGATGTGGAAACCAAGATCCCTATTAGTCACTGATAAGCGCATGTGCCCAAGGGTGTTTGTTTCATTTAATTTGATTATCTTATTTTTTCCCTTCGATCTCTTACTCTCTGCCCCCTTGAGTTTGTACTAAAGCTTGTGTTACACTTATACACACACACACACACACACACGTAGACGTACACGTCCAAGCTCGGTCATCACGCGTCTGTTTTCTTTTCCTTTTTTGCCAATAAAGCAAAAAAAGATTTTTTTACTACCTTTTTGGAAGAAAACTACTCTAAAACATTGGAAAAAAAAAAAAAAGCAGAAGCTTCAAGTTCTGGCCTCTTACAGTATTTTAAAGTTGGTAAGACTTGGCTGATTTTTAAGAAATTGGCACTAATGCATATATATATCTGGGGTTACGTGGTCTTTTTTCTAATTGTATAATTTAATTGAGTACAGAGTTTGTAAAATATCAGAGTATATATATTGTTTCTACAACATGGTATTGCATTTATATCTTTTTACTACTCCAGTGATCTGTGATGGCTGCAGAAGCTTTATGTTATATCTATATATATATTTTTTTTTGTTTAGTTTTTTTTTTTTTTTTTTTTTTTTTTAAATTTTTAAATAAATTAATATTTAAAAAAGAAAAAAAAAATAAATAAAAAACTCTAAAGATTGTGTACAGAATATTCCTTAGTGTTGGAATTTCAGTGTAGGAATATTTGCTTTTTTGAAACAAAAAGAGTTGTATTTTCTGTTAAGAGTTCAACAGATTTTTGCTATATTATGGGCAATGTAATCGTATATATTAATTTTGTACCTACATTGTGCAATACTTGATAAAAATATGGTATAACAAAGTATTTTGAGTCAGTGTCTTACATGTCAAGAGGGACTGAAATAGTTTATATTAAGTTTGTATTAAAATGCTTGAAATATATGCTTGTCTTTTTATTTTTGTTTTCTTTTTTTATTTGACATTTGCACCCTGGCCTTTTTCAATAAAAGAAAATTTAGGCAAGAATAAACCACTGGCGGTCCTTTTTTATCCCACCATGTCACAAAATAAGCACTGTTCATGAAAGATTTCATAGTTTTGGAGGATCTCGCTACCTCGACATGCCTAAATAAAGGTTTTCATATCATAGAACGTGACTTGGGTTCAAATGATTGCACAAAATGGCTTCTAATGAGGAAGAGCATGTAAGCTGTGATGTTTTTCCTTATTCTTGAATGTTTTTGGCCGATTAGCCTTGACTAGAGCAAACGATGAGCCATGCAGAATCTTGTCTGACCTGCTCGTAGATAAATGCGTGCATGAAGATGGACTGAATGTTGTGCTACACAAAGTCAAACGAAGCCTGTGAATGTGTGCTTGGAGTGCTGGTGACCTTTAAAAGCCTAATAAGAGCTGATTCACCCCCTCATTCTGTTATAACTATAACTAATGATCAGGTGACATTTCCTCATGGCTTTCAGGTGATAAACTCTTCACGATGGGAAGTGCTAACCATTTTGGAGCATGTTAGTCTCAAATGCGGTGAAGGTTGAAAACAAATCACTCGTGTTTGCTCTTATTGCATTGCAGTTCAGCTCCCGCTGTGAGAGGCTTATTATTGCTATAGTGCAGAGCAACAATTAAGCTTCAAATGGCCACTTTGTTTTCTCAGCTGAAGTGCAAAGCCTTTGTGAGAGCGAGCGTTTTGAGATTACACTGGTCATGGCATTCACAATGTGCACTTGTTTATTTTTAATACTGCAGTTTGAGACTGCGCTGATGCCAGCGTGGACACAGATACAGCACCATCTGCTTATCTGGAGTATGTTTTGGCAGTGGGAATTATTTTGGTAGCAACTTAAGCACATCGCATGAGAAAAACCAGGTTATTCGCCTTTGATAATGTGTTGGCTGTACGCGCTGGGCCCGGTTCAACAGTCACGGACGAACACTGACTCTGTTTTGATTACAGCGACCCGATAAATGTTTGCTATTGTCTGGAGTGACTCCAAACTTAAAAGAAAGTCCATGATGCATATTAAAATAGAAAACATGACTTATAATACCAATGTGGCAAAAATATACACCTAAAAAATATATTTCAAATTACAAACACACAAAAAAGATTTGCTGAAGTAGATTCATAGATATATTGTCTACAAATGTATTTATTCATTTTTTTGTATATTTTAGAAATAGATGTCAAAAACATATTTTTTACAAAGCATTTAACATTTATTTTGCAATGCATTTCAATCAAGAACATGCATTCACATTTGGAAAAAAATTAAATAAATGTATATGTATGTATTCTGGAATTCTGGGAATGTCAAATTACCGTTTTTACAAACTAAAATACGGTAGTATTTAAAAGTATAACAGTTTTTCACTGTAGCCTATATATTATGGGAACTTATTATTAACCATTACCCATACTATAAAATTTTTACAGTTTTTACTGTTAAAATTCTTTTTTTTGCAGCTATTTTTTTTTTTTTTTTTTTCAATTTTAAAAATAGATTTTATTGAGCTTCACTGCTTGTAAATACATTTAGCATATATTTAAAATATATTTTGGCCAGGAGATATGTCATATGAGGCACACAGCAGGTGATATTGATCCATTTCCTTAGCATCAGGATTTATTCCAGGTAGAATATTTTGTAACTATAACACAAAATAATTTATATTGAGATTCCAGCTCCTTCTGATTCATCGCCAGTGTCCTTAAAAGGTAAATATACTATAGTAAAGAGAATGTGTTCTAGTGTGTTTTGGAAAAATGTGTTTTGGCACTTGGACAAACCTTGGTCAGAATCATTTTGAAGGCAGTGCCAAGTCACTTTACCACAACAGGATCTTTCCCAGCACGCTGTAGATTGTTCAGAGACACGCTGTACCCTATGAAAGCACTCCATCAAGGTCAGTAACAGGTCATGATCTGAACACAGTCGGATCATAATACCTCAGGCGGCACTGTGCCTTTACATCAGCAGCATCACACTGTCCACTGCAGACATGTAAACGGGTTGAGCTGCATCTGAACTGCATTGGCATGTCAGAGGAGTGTTTAATGTAGTTTTTAGGTGGAGTTTTGCTCTTATGTGTGCTTGAAGTTCAACACCCTCGGGAAAAATGCGTGGCATCTGTATGAAGAAGAGCTTGAAAGTCAGGAACATCTGGTGAATAATACAGAACATTTTTGTGTAACTTGTAAAAAAAGTAAGAACAATGATTATTAGAGCATTTATATATACATTATATATATATATATATATATATATATATATAAATAAATAACTGTTTGTACTTTAACATTTCATGTTTATTACATTTCATTAATTTATAATTGACTTTCATAATTAAATTAAATATTTATTAAAAAAAATTCCTTGCAATTTCTGAGTGAAAGTTGTTTGTGTGTAAAATATTTTGGAGTAATTCCAAAAAATAATTCCCCCAATCAATTGTTTCATTTA